>JAUTXW010001345.1:0-70000 GCA_030620095.1 Kuschelorhynchus macadamiae
CATTGGACTACTTATATTAAAAATAACAAAAATGTAATATATTTTGATAGTTATGGAAATTTAAAACTACCTTTTGAACTTCTCAAATATTTTAATTCGAATGGCAAAGTGGATGTATTTTATACTTATGAAAATAAACAAAAATTTAATTCATATAACTGTGGTCAACTATCCCTAAAATGTTTGCAAAAAAATATATAAACTCATTATTTATTGTAATATCTCATTCATAAATAAACTGCAATGTCTACCACAATTGCCATATCAGGAAACAGTTCTGTTTTGTCTGCTGATTTTAATCCGCCCATATATTTAGAGGATGAAAAACAATATTACCTGGGTTTAGCTGATTCCCCAATATAAAAGAAGTATATAAAAAAAGTAATTGTTATTCCCGACGGAACTTATGACATTACAGATATAGAAACATACATAAGAGAAAGGATAGAAGATTTATTTCCGAATGAAAAAATTTTTTTTCTCTTAAAAGCAAATGTTAATACTCTAAAAACTTTTTTAATGTGTAGTAGAATAATTGATTTTACCAAGGAAGATTCGATAGGAAAAATGTTGGGTTTTAATAGCAGGATACTAGAAGCTATGAAAGAGGAAGAATCAGATAATGTTGCAAAAATAACTAAGGTGAATGCTATTTGTATTGACTGTAATATTTGTGTCGGTTCTTACAATAATGGTAAACCTGTTCATATTATTCACCAGTTTTATCCAACTGTAGCTCCAGGGTATAAAATAGTTGAATCTCCTTTGCCCATTTTGTATTTTCCAGTTAGCGTCAAAGCAATTAACAATATAACAGTTAAAATAGTTGATCAAGACGGAGAACTTATCAGTTTTAGAGGAGAAACTATAACAGTAAGGTTACATTTACAAACAAGTGAAATATAA
Organism: Kuschelorhynchus macadamiae; assembly: GCA_030620095.1. Lineage (NCBI taxonomy): Eukaryota > Metazoa > Arthropoda > Insecta > Coleoptera > Curculionidae > Kuschelorhynchus > Kuschelorhynchus macadamiae. The sequence goes on from JAUTXW010001345.1 coordinate 907, forward strand.
AATGGTTGTTAGATATAATAGAGCCCTTGGGATGAGACTTGCCCCTACCACTATCAACAAAGTAGAAACTTATAAAAAGAAAAAGCCTAAACAACAGTTCAGTATCAAATCCAACACCAACAAGTTAAGACGAGATAATCGTAAATTTCTCACATCCTTGGGTTTCACTGTTTTAAAATAATGAACATATTAAACGTAAACGAAAAGCTTTATGTAGACAATTCCATCGTCAGTTCTGAGCTTCACACATATCAACCATATATTTCTTCAAAATTCGATTACAATGATGAAATAAGGATCCCAATTCAAGAACTCGATGCTTACACTCTACCATCAGATAGTTTACTTTATATCGAAGGAAAATTAACTAATACAGAAGGTAAATATAAGAAAGAATTGCTATATATTAACAATGGTATAGCCTATTTGTTCAGAGAAATCCGCTATGAACTAAACGGAATTACTATAGATTCAATAAGAAATGTTGGATTAGCATCAACCTTAAAAAGCTACCTTTCTCACAATACCAACGAAAGTTTAAAACTGGAAAATGCAGGTTGGTTTCCACATCGGAAAGAAGGTGATACAATTTTAGTTGATAAGGATGGAAAATTCTCCGTGTCCATACCACTAAAAATGCTTTTAGGATTTTTTGAAGATTACAGAAAAATTATTATGAATATGAAACAGGAATTGGTTCTTATTAGATCAACTGATGATTTAGATGGTGTTATTTTCAAAGAAGATCCGGCACACCTTGTTACTGCTCCTGACACTCCATTGGTTACTTTCGATAAAATTTATTGGAAAGTTCCTCACATTCTAGTTGATATGCCACAACAACTTGCTCTATCAAAAATATTAGAATCAAATAAAGATATATTGATAGGATTCAGGAGTTGGGAACTTGTTGAATATTCTTCTCTAACCGAAACAACCCGTCACACATGGCCGGTAAAAACAACTAGTAAACTAGAAGCTCCTCGTCATGTTGTGATTGGCTTTCAAGAAAACAGAAAAGGGAAAATTGTTAAAGATATGAGTAAATTTGACAATATTACCTTGTCAAATATTAGAGTATATTTAAATTCTGAAAGATATCCTTATCACGATTTGTACTTAAATTTCGAAGAAAACAAATTTTCTGCTTTATACGAAATGTTTGCCAACTTTAGACAGTCTTACTATGGTGTTCCAAATGAACCCATTTTTAATCCTGAACAATTCAAAAACATTAGTCCTATTACACATATTGATTGCTCCCATCAAAAAGAAACAATTCAAACGGGATCCGTAGTAATGAGAATTGAATTTGAGACACACAATGCAATTAAAAAAGATACTTCTGCTTATTGTCTTATTTTACATGACAAATTATTTAGCTACAACCCTCTTACTAAAATTGTGAAACAATTATAAACTTTATCCCCACTATTTTCATATTTCGATTTAATTTAAAGAAATTTTCAAAAGCTTTTAGTTTTAATCATGACATCAAAACTACAACTACAAATTGAAAAATTTATTTTTAAAATTAATCAACTGAAAGAAGAAATTGCAAATTATTCAAGTAAAAAAAGTCTCATTAAAAAATTTGCTGCTTTGAAAATATGAGATTGGTTATAGATATTCAAGGATTCAAAGATGAAAAAAATAAATTTATACCGAAAGAGCTTGCAGCTTTTGATGGTTATGAAATGACTCATTACATTTTTAAAAAGCCTTTTCCAATGGAGTTTCTTTCACCTGATTGTCACAAGCAGGCGGTATGGTTAACGAAAAATTATCATTGTATACATTGGAATAATGGATTTACTCCATTACATCATTTCCCGAAAATAATTGAAACACTTACGAAGAAAGCAGATTTTGTTTTTGTAAAAGGAAGCGAAAAAAAGGATTTTATACAGAAATATTCTAAAAAGCATGTGATTGAAATAGATGAACAACCAGCGCTAAAGCTAATGGAACCAAAATGCTTCTATCATTCAAAATCACCTTGTATGTGTGCTTTGACAAATGTGTTATTTTTATATGACAATTGTTTTATGAAAGAATAAAAATATAAAAAAAAACTTAATTACCTTTTTATTTTGCATTAACCAACCATGATTGAATACAATTAATATGATACCTTAAATCTAATTTTCTAAATTCATTTAAAAGTTCATACTCATTTTTATATTTTAAATAATTATTACAAAATTTAGCGGCTAATTTACATTGTTTCATTCGATCTATATTATTAACATATGCTGACAAATCTTGTGCTTCTGCGTCTTCTTCGCCTACAATTGATAAATATTGGAAGTATGCAGCAGATATAATAAACTCTTCATACATTTCAGTAACCATTTGCTCCATTGTAAATATTATTAAATTTATTCTTCCTTTTCAATTTCTTGAAGAATAGTATCCTCGTCAATAAATTGCTTCAAGTCTTTTAAATAGTAACCAAAGCCAATATCTTTTAGATCTTGAATAAGTTGAAAAAAATTTAATGTTTCAATGTATTTGTTGCAACAGAGGGCAGCCTTTACGAATTCCTCAGATTGATTACAATAAAAGTCTATCCACTCCGGACCACTTGCCATACAATATGAGAAATAGGTTTTTGAAAGATTACTAAATTTCTCCTCTAATAATTTAACTGCAATCAGCAACTCAGCCATTTCATTTATTTAACATAATATTTTAAATATGTAGGGGGACGTCTCTTGCGAATAGGATTAACTTTCTTTGATAATACCTGTTTTTTATCTTCGTATAATTGAAACCTCTTTTGGGTTGCAATAATAGCAGGTATAAATTGGCAATCTTCTCCTATAAATTCTATTAGGTGGCTTAATTCTCCTACAAAGTATGATTTCCCAAATGTATTGAAAAACGTAGTAAGGCTTATAATTCCTTCTAAATAATCATCACAACAGTCAATTGCTTTTAAATAATCTCGTTTCAGTGGATAAAACAGCTTGGTGTATTCATCTTTCGAAATCACTTCAAAGAAATTGAGATATTTAACTTTTAACTGTCTGATAGTTGTAGTTAATTTTTCGCTATTACACATAATTCACTTATTACTTGACACATTTTTTCATTTTGTTTTATACAAAATTGGGGGAAAAATTCAAAAAAAACTTTTTACGCAACTCGAGCACAGCTTAGTAAATGTGTCTCGGCATACTAAAATGATCATGATGCACCTATTTATAAGACTTAAGAATGCAAAATCAAATGTGGGAGAACAAAGAGAAAAAATTAAAAAATATGAGGCGAATGAGAATAAAAGGGGAGGAAGTTAAGAATGAGGGACATGAGAGAGAGGAAGAGGAGGAGGAGGAGGCGCTCCCCTATTATAACTACTCCCAAAAATGTACTTTTGCTTCCTCTTCACATTAAACTTGGGCTGATGAAAAACTTTGTGAAGACTTTGATTAAAGATGGTGATGGATTTAAACACCTAAGACAAGTCTTTCCCCAGTTAAATAACGCCAAATTAAAAGAAGGCATTTTTATTGGGCCACAAATCAGAAAATTGATGGACGATGTCAATTTTATGGAAAAGTTTACCAGGCAGGAACTCAGAGCATGGAATTCATTTGTTAATGTAGAAAGAGGATTTTTAGGCAACAATATGGATAAAAATTATGAACAATTAGTTAATGAACTCTTAGATGCCTATAAAGCGCTTGGTGCCAGAATGTCATTAAAAATTCACTTTCTCCATTCCCACCCGTCATTTTTTCCTAAAAATTTGGGAGCTGTTACTGACGAGCAGGGTGAAAGGTTTCACCAAGATATCAGAACAATGGAAATTCGGTACCAAGGACGATGGGATCCAGCCATGATGGGTGACTACTGTTGGTTTTTGAAGAGAGATGATAGGACACCTCATAAACGGAAAAAATAAAGTTTAATTAGTGTTTTAAGTTAATATTTTTCTCGTTTGCTTTTCTCTTAGATGTATGGTATGTTTAATAGGCGAAAACTGTAAACATAGTCAATAAACAGGGTTCAAAATTTTCTGAAATCACTTTTTCTATAGATATTAAGTATCTTAATATTGGATATGGTTCTACAACTAACAAGAAAACACTACGTGTTACAACTTTCTGTTTGTCATTTTCGTATTTGGATAGGTCCATTCTATTAGATTATGCTATTCTGATTTGTGTTATAACAGTTGTCGGCCAGTGTTATTGCATAATACATAAACAATAATAAATTATTCAGTTCAAATAAATAGGTAAAAGTAGATACGGGAGGTAAAAACGCAAAATTAGGATATTAAGGGAATTTTAAAATTTTTCTGAATATTTAATTATATTTTGAATATAGGCTGAAAAATAAGGCTAGTTTATTCTTGACAATATACAAGTTATACCGAAGACCCTAAAAGATAGCCTGCAAAAAGTGGAAATAAAATATTGCAGTACAAAAAGCATGCAAAAAAAATATCTTGACAACTTGCTCTTTGGTTCGTTCCTTCTTAAACCTACCACATTTAACGATGGACAGCTTGACATCTTGCTTTAGGCCGATGACTTTTCTTTCACCCAACAAGTGGAGATTTACCGACATCAATAATAATAATAAACTCTGATTTGTACCGTTTTTTTTTCTGAAAAAATAATGTTGCTTACCGCTGCAGACTTTCCGATACTTATACTACAAATTACATATATTTTAGCAATCTATTATTACTATTAGTAAAGGCATGTTACAAGTAAGTGGAGCAATTTTTTATATATAAATACTTTTTAACAATCAAATCTTCATAATTATTATCGCTGTTGCAAACATGAGTGGGGACGATGTAATATTTTATAATGCATTGTATTCTAATTTATGTCAGAGAAATTTTCTATTTTCAAAATATTTAAAAATATTTGCAAGAATTAAATACTAAAAAATGTGAAACATGAATGTGTTAATAGTGTGACTTCTTCATACTTACTTACAACTTACCTTGTACAGAATTTCACTAAGTACATATTAACATATAATTGGTTGGTAATAACTTTATATAAATCCTAAAAACCGTAATTTATTTATTTTTTTTAGTTTTTTTCTTTATTTATTATTATTATTACTATTATTAATCTGGTCATTATTATTTATTTTTTATAACCTGTATTTACAGTGTATATAATGAACAAAGTGGGTCCATTATTATTTTTCTTCATAAAAAGATTTTTATTCCAGGAAATGGAATTTTACCCAATATCTAAACATGTTATTAGGCCGCCATTTTGTTTTGCCGTACGGGATTCGCACTAAGTTTTAAGTTAATGCATGTTTCCTATGCACGAATGGACATTCTGCTAAATAATTTCTAAATAGTAAAAAATATCGAATTAAAGTACGGTAATAAAAATATAGAGAACATAACGAAACCTATTAGACTCGTTTTGTAGGCATTGGTCACCCTATATCGTGTGCCAAATTAAAATAAACTTTCTCTAGAAACATTCATGGTGTGTAAATAATAAAGAAAAATAGGAAAATTTTGACACCTTGTATCTTGCAAACGAATAGTTTTCAATTTCTATATAATACTATATGCCCCTGAAATTGCGGATAGTTATTTAGTGACACCCTGTATACCTTCTTTCCCCGATGAACTTTAAAATATTTGTCGATCGATCTTTAAACCCTTGGCGATAGATCTGTCGTTGTGCCTATTTTTCCACCCCTGATCTAATCTAACTATTAAATTAATCTTTAATCAAGCCTAAATCCAAAAATTGTTAGCGTTACAGTTAAGAGTAAATTAATTATATAAAAAAGGTTACATTCTATTTTTGTTTCATGCTGTATGGCAAATTAATCTTCGATACACTCCAAATGATTATTAATAATTCTTTAGCTAATGCGTTGCTAATATTTGTACCTACATAATTATGAGCATCCGCTTTAGGAAACTATTTAGCTGAGACACAATTACTAATTAACTCGGGTTTAGATTTCGATTTCGCTCAATAGTATCAGATCACTTATTTGAGCTGAATCGCAGTAAATCAGCAGTAATCATATTTGCCAATTAGCAGTAAATTGGGATTGTTAGAGATAATACTGAAATCAAATTAGTCTAGGATGTATTGTCCTTTACTAACACGTGTAAAATAGTTATCATTAAGGTGTCCCGAAATTAAGTGTCATTACTTTACAGAGTAATCTATATCATAAAAGAAGACTACAATGATATGTAAACATATATTGACAATTGCTTCGTTAGGAGGCTACAGTACCTAGAATGAGCCCCTCTGAAGATAGTTTTTTCCTAAATATTTTCGGAACGCTTAAAGACAATATTATGAAATGGGGGTATTTTAGAAAAGTCGAATCCAGAATCCAAAAATATCATAACTAAATCAAGAGAGTCCCGAATGGGAAGAGGAGAAAGGAAGGTCGCCCCACCTTTTCTCTGCCCAAATTTGTTCAATTCCAAGTTCCAAATTTGAAAAATCTGGGAATTTCTAAAAAAGAAAGGCACTTCTGGTTTATTCGTTAGGATACACCGTTTTCGAGAAAAATTGATTTAAAAACTGTCTTACATTAAAACATATTTTGGGATCAATAAATAATTAAATTATTTCGTTTTAATTTTCAACTGAAAGTACGATAAAGGATAAAGAAATATTTTTTTACGTCAATTCGAATTCAATATTATCATTTTAAGGACGAAATAGAAAATGCGCCGAAATTGTTATGCTGGTCCATCAATTATCTTCTACGAATTTTACGAAGATAGTCAAAACTAGTTAACTTAAAAATTCACAATGTAAACATGACGGAATTAACAGGTCATTATCCAGTATACACCACCTAAATTGAGGGAACTCTCTCATGTCAGTAAATTTACGATGCCAGAATAATGGAAATACGAGATGTAATGAAATGTGATAATTCGATCAAAAACAGATGAATGGCCATTTAGATGTTTGAAATTGCCCTATTTAGCAGCAGGTTCAAAATAATGGCAAACATTATGGGAATTTAATAAGTGGATCGCTCTTTTGAACTATTGTACTGTTCGATTTAGGCCATGAATTTTTGATTTTTTTTACTTCCGTCGCCAAAGGAGAGTATTGCAACTGCGAAAAATTATCCTCCGAGGGTTTTGCAGGTGTTTGAGTTTTAGAATTCTTAGACCCCGAAAAACATGTTTTTCTATTTCCGTCAATCTGTCGTTTTGTCGTTCTATTGTCCTGACATTGTGTCTGTGCGCAGCATAACTCAAAACCCATCTATCCGATGCAATGGTTACACATTTTGTAAAAATCCAACATGGCGGAACAAAATTGCGACTTCACACAAAATGTAAAAAATATCATTATTAAGAAACTACTTATCGCATGGACTTCAAGATTTGGGTAAAAATAAAGTGTAATATAGGGATAAAGTGATAAAATTTTTATATAAAGCCATTATGGTGGAACCAAACTGCGGCCTTATGGAAATCAAGTGTACACCGGTAATTCGTGTATTTCTGTAATTTTTTAATAAACAATGTGTTTTAACTAGTAATTAATTATTTAATTAATTTGTTTATACAGTTCATGTATTAAAAAAAGTTTAATTAATTTTAATTTTACCGAATTAAAACTAATTAAAGTGTATAACGAAAACTGAACCTAAACACGATTCAAAAAGCTGAAATTAAATTGGTGCTTAGATTACGAGAAATGGATGTGTCCTCCATTCATATCTAAGCATATTGGAGCTCTTCTATTCCAGTTAAAACGCACACGCGGAAATATCCCTAGCATGTTTCTAATAGTCTCGCATCCTTGAATAACACGCTATTGTAGTAGAAGTCCACGGAGTTTAAATGTGGCAAACAAGGTAGATAAACCACGGGAGCACCACATCCAATCCACCTTCATCAAAAATTTATATTTAAGTGCTACCCAACATCATTTAAAAAAAAGAGGAGATCCCATCGTGTAGAAACTATATTCTATTCTGATCTAATCTTCCAATAAAGCTGGCAACTCATCATTTAAAAAATTTAAGTAATCTTCCTAGCTCAACTTAAAATAATTTTAAAGTGCCATTTGTGGTCCAAAACAGGACTCAGAAGATGAGTTGCCAAGATGCCTATCTATACACTCACGAAAAATCTAACCCGATGTCGGGCTTCAAAAATAGCATGTGGAATAATATCAGTTCAGTAATGATTGTTTATAAAAATGTACGATCCCGTCGCTATTGAACCCAGCTTCGTCAATTGCTAAAATGTTATATAGAAAATTTCTATTGAAAGCAATTTATCTAAGTAGCCATTGACAATAATTAATTCTTGAAAGAAAATCAGTTGGCATTAAAGCTGGGCCGATTCTTTAGACAGGGGGCGGCATTAGCGATGGGTTCTTGTTTATCACCGTTCCTCAGTAAAATCTTTACGAATAACCTTGAGAAGCAAATCATCATATTTATCAAATTTATACTCTAGCCTAGATCCGCTGTATATAGGTTGATGCCTATCTAAGTATCATCGAAGAAATAAAAGGAAAATAATAAGACTAGTATTTGACTACATTTGGACCCGGCACCAATTAACACCACATTGGCCTCAAGGGTGATTTTAGGAAACCTTTCTGGGGGGGAAGGGTTAATTTAAAAAGAAAAGTTTGTTAATATATTTTATTGTAAATGGTATGAAAACAACATCAATACCCACATTTTTTATCGTGGTTGTTAATAAATAGTTATAGAATAACGTCCAATTTTTTTCCTGCAGCAAATTTATTAATTATATTGTTTATATTTACATCAAGTCTATCTATGGATATGCAAGAGACCCAATCCAACAGGTCGTTCTTGTGCTATAGTGTTTCCTAGCTCAGTTTTTAATCGTAATTTTCACGTAAAAATATGTAAATGACACATGATGTTTGACCGGTTTGGAGGTAGGGGGGAAGAGTAAGAGTAATTATCTCACTATCCCCTCACCGTTAAATCGCCCTTACCTTGAGCCTCGGCCGACCCTAAATTTTAGAGTACGACCCGTCACTGTTTTTTTAAGGATACTGCATTTTTAATTTAGGTACTATAATTCAAAAAATATAATTTCAATTTAGATTTTATAATTCAAAAAGAATAATACATTTATTATTATTAGGCAGCAATTTCAATAAACTTTATAATAGATCTAATTTATATGATACAAAAATGATTTTAACAACACAATATTTCGTACATAATTCAAAATAACCCTAAAAGGCACTTAAGCGATCTTTCCCAGCCAGGTATCGATTTTAGCACTCATTGTTATAATTAAATATACATGTATGTCGGTAAGAGTAGCTGTAAAGGTGTATTATTTATCCATGCTCGCAATCCGCAAACTGGGAATACATTTGGACGGAATATGATATGTTCGTTCGATACTTCTTATAATGATTAAATCCATGTGTTTATTTATTTATTTATTTTGTTACCCGCTCAATAGACGCACAAAGCCTCTGATTATAAAATAGTATAAATGAAAATTTCCAAAAAAGCATCATTGCATGATCCAAAGCTCAAAAAGTGAGATAGGTATCTGCTGAAATAAAAAAAAATATAACCGTTCCTAGCGATCAAAATGCTCCGCGCTCTCTCTCGTCTCGCCTTGTCTCCATTCGTTTCTCTCCTGACATAAAAGTTAGAGAAACTATAGCTTATTTGTTAACAGACGACATAATATTGACATTAAAAGATTAATATTCAATTTTGTGATAAGAAAGTAATTTTTAATTATCTAGAATCTGAAAACTAGAAGAAAAAACAATTTATGAAAAGTAATTTTCAATTCTAAAATTTTTTAATTATTTTTTTGGCTTCTTGAATTTGCTGCACTTGAGAACGAACTTTACCCTCTCTTATAAAAGACCCAACAAACCACTGCTTCAGGAACTTTGCAGTTGCGCCAGGAAAGCCGCGCATATTGAACATAAAAGCAGTATTCTTTTTATATGCACTTAAAATATCAAGTATCCGCGCTACAGGCTTTTATAACTTTATGGTAGTAGTATTGTAATCCTAAAAAAATCGATCTCTGAGATTTTTTCAGATCTTCACGTTTCAGGGTCCCTAGATGACGAAAAACATGTTTTCTCAATTCCGTCGGTCTGTTTCTCTGTCTGTTCGCGGCGTAGCTAAAAAACTACTTGTCCTTCTTCAAATTTTGGTCAAAAATTAAGCGTCATAACAACAAGAGGATCGTTAATGAAAACCATTCAGAAACTTAATATCTGGGATATCTGTGGACCGACGGAGTAGGTAAAGAGTGATAATATGGGTTTCAATTTAAGATGGCGGAACAAAATGACAAAATGAAAATAAAATTTTTAAAAAATTAACGCAAAAAAACCTTGTTCAGTTAATTTTAAATTTTGCGGAAAAATAAAATGTGAATATAGGATACATTTTGAGTTTATTTTAAATTATGCCCAAAAGTCAAGTGTGGTATAGGTAGAAAGGAAATGGTAAACATATTGGTAGGAATCCAATAACGAACGAACAAAATGGGGCACAATAAGAATGAAGAGACAGTATATGTAACACATATATAATGTGACTATGTACTGCACTAACTTTAATCACACTTCACTCTTCCCAATAAAAGTAATAATTCATAACGAGGGTTAAGGAATTTACCGGTCTTTTTTATTTTAAATTAACCATTAAAGAAATAATGTCCATTTTAAAAAAATACGTATACCCTAAAATATCATTTATTCATAGCCTACGCCAGCCATGTCAAACATGCGGCCCGCGTCCCAATGAGCATTTTTCTGCAGCCCAAATCAGTTTTGAAAACAGCCAGATAATGCGGCCCGCGAACAAGTTGAAAACCGTTTTTGAAAGCTCGCGCCGCTGCAACAACCATTGGTATAATAAAATGAAAAATTGTACATAGTGCCATCTATGTTTAGGAGGATGAACTACACATGCTCAACCTAAAACCTAAAGCCAAACGTTATCTGGCTTGTTCCATGAAATTCTATCGCGCAAAAACACAGATAACGCTATCGAACATTCTGGAAAGAACTCGAGAAATCACAATCCAATTATGAGTCAGTTGCGATAGAGTTTCGAGTTGAGTTGCGCACTTATGGTTACAACACTTAACACACAACTTATTATAATTTATTTCCGATAGAGGTTTTAACATGTTTCTTTCAAAACCAAGTGGAAGTAAGAGGAAACTTGTAGATGAGCATCGTATCTTTCAAGAAAAGTGGGAATTAGAGTTTTTTTGCTGTGAAGTGAAAGAAAAAATTATTTGCTTGATTTGTAATAGTACAGTCGGTGTCCCAAAATTATATAATATAAAACGTCATTCATAAAACTATGTTTGACAAGTATACAGGCATGGTCAGAAACGAAAAGTTAAATAAGTTAAAATCACGGTTGAAAGATCAGCAGCTTATGTTTACACGTCCAAAGCAAGAAAATGAATCTGTGCTTCAAGCGAGCTACGTACTGTCGGAGTTGACCGCGAAACACTCAAAACCACTTACTGAAGGTAAATTTATAAAAGAGTGCCTTGTAAAGGCCGCGGAAATTGTAAGTCCCGCGAGCGTGAAGGCATTTCAAAACATATCCTTGTCCCGGAATACTGTCGCTGAAAGAGTTACTGAGTTGGCTGCCAATATAAGTGATCAAATAAAAAAAAATCAGACTCTTTAATTGCATTTTTTATCGCCTGTAACGAAAGTACGGATGTGTGTAGTGTGGCGCAACTCGCTGTTTTTCTTTGTGGGGTTGATACAGATATCAATGTGTATGAAGAATTACTGGAATTAGTACCATTGCATGATACAACAACTCGGAAGGATATTTTCAAAGCTGTTTATGGACTTCTGCAAAAGTACAATTTAGATTTGTCAAAACTGTGTTCCGTTGCAACAGACGGAGCTCCTTCAGGGACTGGAGTAAAACATTTGCTACGTTAAGATATTACAGACAAAGATCAGAGAAACGGACAGTGACAAATCAGATCTTCATTATATTCATTGTAAAATCTACCAAGAAGTTTCATGCTCAAAAGTGATCAAGTTGGAAAGTGTTTTAAAGTCAGTGAAAAAAAATTATAAACTTCATAAGGTCACGAGGCTTTAATCAGCGACAGTTTTCTGCATTTTTACGTGGTTTAGAAAGTGAGTATACTGGTTTACCATAATATGCAGAGGTGCGATAGCTTTCGTGTTCTATGGTACTCGACCGGTTTTGGAAACTCAAAGAAGAAATATGCAACAAAAGGAGAAGATGTCAGCTTGTTATGCGATGTACCTTTTTTAAAAAATCTTTCATTTATGGTAGATATCACAAACACTTGTCGGACTTAAATACGAAAATGCAAGGACCACGTCAAGTTAATACAGATATGCATGATCATGTGAAAGCTTTCAAGTGTAAGATGATGTTGTGGGAAAAACAGTTAGCAGAGGATAATCTGTCACATTTTCTGACTTGTCAGGCATATCAGGAAAGCACAAGTGTCCCAATATCATACAAAATATATTCAGAGAAAATGAGAAGCCTTCTGGCAGAATTTGAGAAGCGTTTTCAGAATTTTAAGACCCAAGAAAACAATTTTTCTCTATTTACTGGTCTTTTCACTATCGATATTGATAAAGTTCCTCCTCACTTGCAAATGGAAATAATTGAGATTCAGTGTCAGATCCATTTAAAACAAAAATTTGATAGTGTTGGTACATTCGAATTTTAGTACTTGCCTGTTCAATACCAAGAAATGAGAAAATTTGACTGTAAAATCCTGTCAATGTTTAGAAGTACCTATAAGTGTGAACAACTATTTTCTTTGATGAAAGGAAACAAATCTCCCGCAAAATTGCGATTGACGGACGCACACTTGGACACAGTTTTAAAAGTTATTTCCGCCGATAAACTCGCGCCATAAATAGACAACTTAATTAAAGACAAAAGATGTCAAATATCGGGCAAAAGAATTTAATGTTTGTAGTTTTTTGTAATGTCCTTTTTATTGGAAATTTAATAAACAGACTTGCCCTATAATAGCACTTTTTCTCAAGATTTTCAGTAGTTTGTCTTCTTTAAGATAAGGTTTTGCGGCCCACCTAGTCGATGGTCTTCATGCTTTTGGCCCACCAGTGACTTTGAGTTTGCTGGCCTACGTTAATGGCCTGACGCCAAAAAAAACGTTCTTAAAAAAATCAGGCGTATTCATCAAAACGATGTAAAATAATTAAAAAATATGATATCATTATGAATTGCACTGATTTATGCAAAATATAAATTGCAAGTATAATATAACATACAAAAAACAAATTTTTAAAAAAACTAACGAAATAAGCGTCAACCTAAAAATAAATTCAACAAATGAAACAACGTGATATATTCTCAAAAATCTCATAATAGCGATGAAGTGCCCCCATTAAAGTTAAAATCCAATGATGATAGCGACATCGATTTTAATTTTGTATTAGCTATATGTATAATACAGGGTGTCTATCTATAAAGTATCACATTTTAACAGGTTATAACTCAAAAAGGAGTAAAAATATTAAGAGGCGGTTTTCACTGAATTTCTATGTTGTTGCCAAGTGTCAATAATTTTCTAAAAAAAGCGAGAAAATAGTTTTTTCCAATGCAGATTAAGGGCTTATTTCAAACGCAATACTCTGTATCTACTACACTCATTTAGAAACCTGATCCTTCCCCTTTCTAAAAAAGTATAATTTGTTATAACTTTTCAGAATAAAAAACAACAGAAACAACAATAACAACTAATCTACATTAATTTTATTAGTTACAGAAGAACAAAAGCATTAATTAAAATAATAAACTGATACATCAAATGCTGAATATAACCTCCATTTTCTTCAATACATGTACGTAGGCGAAAAACAAAATTGACAAAAGCATTTTGGAGCATTTCTGCGGTAATTTTATTAAAAATGTTAATTACCTTATTTCTGCGTTCATTTAAATTTGCAGGAGTAAAAGGTATAGCACCTTTCCTTAATATACCTCCATATAAAAAAATCGGGTATTGTTAAATCAGGAGAATAGGGAACACATTCGATAGGACCAGCTCAACCTATCCAGTTGTTTCCAAAAGTTGTGTTTCCTTGCTATTATAGAAGAGTGAGGTGTAGTTCTTCTTACATTGGTAAAACAGGTAGGAGCTTCAAACTGAAAATCCAAGAACATCTCAACGCTCAAAAATCTCCAGATGATAATAAATCAGCATTTGCCGTTCACCTCAAACAAACAAAACATTCTTTCGACATTGAAAATAATTTTAAGATGTTACATAATATTTCCAGGGGTAAAAAACCGGATGCTCTTGAGAGCTTGGAAATTGCGAAGATTTCAATTAACCAAAATTATACGACACTAAATGAACCCATCGGTAGACAATTTGTTGAGGCGGCCCATATAATAAAATTATATAAACAATAAATAGTAAGCAATTTCTATATTATATTTTTATCTTAAACCAAAATAATGTTATTTGTATATGCTTGTTTTTATATACTCGACTTGTGAATAGGTTTGACTTTCACAGCCAGGACACATTTACAGTTCATTTTTCGATAGATTATAATTAGTCTTTAATGTATGTAGGTGTTTTAAACGTGGGTCTTTTATGTGTTGATATAATGTTTATCCTGTGTTAACGTGATGTAAGTGATTTATTTTATATCATTTTATTCCTGACTGACTGAATTTTGACATTTTTTAGATATTTACATGCTCTCGAAAATGGTTGTTTAACCGAAACGCGTCGAGCCTAAATAAATATATGTTTGTGAAGATTTGGTCTTATTATTTTTTAATCATTCTGTAAGCAGCTTGTCAAATCCAAAAACTCGGTTAAATAAAAGTTTTGTGCAACCGGGGGTAAGAATAGTAGTGAAAATTTTTTTTGTTATGCATTCCCGCAGTCGAAAATATTGCCTCATCTGTCAAAAGGATTTTATTTAAAATCTTTCTCTCAAAATGCAGGTCCATCATTCGCATACAAAAATCCAGTCTAGTCTAATAATCAGCTTCATTTAAAAATTGAACTGGAAAAACTTATATGGGGATATTTGGTTTTCTTTAAATACTCGATGTATGCTGGTCATGGAAAAATTCAAATCCCTTTGTGCATCTCTTAAAGATTTGGTAGGATATTTAATTAAAATCATCACTGCAAATGTTCTCAAAAATTTTCTTGATTGGTATCCTTACTATGGGATATTCGGCGATACTCTCACACTAATGCAAGTGCTGGACTTTTATTATTTTCAATGTAACAGTTATATAAATTTAGTCGCTCTTGACTTAAATAATGAGCAATTTTTTTAAAATAGAACAAGTAAACACCGATATAAGGAAACGTTTTTAAAGTCTAATTATTTTAAATTTAAATGATTTCAATAAAAAAACAACCACTAAAAACACTAATAAATGGAAAAACTGTCAAATTTAAAACAAATAGTTCCATCCATTCCATGGCCTCCTATAGTTATGCAGCATCACAATAATCAAGAAATAATTGAGATTTTCTGTTAAATTGCGATTTTCTCTGTAACTATTGAACTTAGGTATAGAACAGAATTGCCATTTCCTTTCTACCTATGCCACACTTGACTTTTGGGTATAATTTAGAATAAATTCAATAAGTATCCTATATTCACATTTAATTTTTCTGCATAATTTAAAATCCAGAAAAATCAAAACAAGATTTTTATACGTTGATTTATTAAAAATTTTATTTGGCCGTCATTTTGTTTCGCCATCTTAAATTAAAACCCATATTGTCTGTCTTTACCTACTCCGTTGGTTCGCAGATATCCCAGATATTAAGTTTCTGAATGGTTTTCATTAACGACCCCCTTGTTGTTATGTTAGAGTGGCGTATTATTTGAAGTTAGGATTCAGTAAAAACAACAAAGGTCCTTTTTTAAATTGCCGACATTGCGCCAATTTACTTTTGCATTCTCAGGACACATAGATTTTATATCCTGCATGAAACCCATATTAGTCTTTACCTAGTCAATTTGTCCGCTGATATTTCCTAACCCTAAATAATACACCACTCTAACATAACAAGAAGATCGTTAACGAAAACCATTTAGAAATTTAATATCTGGGAAATATCTGCAAACCAACAGAGTAGGTATAGACTGATAATATGGATATCATGCATGATATAAAATGTATGTGTCCTGAATATGCAATAATAAAGTTGCCAAACGTCGACAATTTAAAAAAAAAAACAAGAGAATCGTTAACGAAAACCATTTAGAAACTAAATATCTGGGAAAAATCTGCGGACAAACGGAATATATAAAGACTAATAATATGTGTTTCATTCTAGATATAGAATCTACATATGGGTCCTGAAGATGCAACAATAAATTTGGGAAACGTCGACTATTTAAAATGAATACTAACTCCAAATAATACACCATTCTAACTTAACAACAAAAGGATTGTTAACGAAAACCATTCAGAAACTTAATATCTAGGTAATATATGAGAAACAACGGAGTAAAAGTATTGATATCATATGGGTATCATGCAGGATATAAGTCGACAATTTAAAAAAATACTTGTTTTTTTTTACTGGATCTTAACTCCAAATAATACACCACGCCAACAAACATTTTTTAACATTGTTCGATTGGATATTGGATTTTTACCAAAATACTATCAGGCCATCCCCATATGACCCTTAATTTTTGGTCAAAATTTGAAGTCAATCGGGTAAGTAGTATTTAAGCTATGTCGCGAACTGACACACAGACCGACAGAAGGACAGACGGAACTGATAAAACATATTTTTTGGCATCTAGAGAAGCTAAAACCTAAAGGTATGTAAATCCTGTGAGGGTGATTTTCTTCACGATTACAAACATTTTATTTTGTTCCGCCATCTTAAATTAATAACACAGTTTTACTAGTTGAGCTATATACCACAATTAGTTATGGCACACAATTTGAAATCAACCAGTTAAGTAGTTTTTTCAGGCTGAATTTTTAAATATTTTATTATACCGCCATTTTGTTCCGCCATCTTGGATTCGTACCAAAATACTACCAGGTCATACCCATATGACCCTTAATTTTTGATAGAAATTTGAAGTCAATCGGGTAAGTAGTCTTTAAGCTATACCGCGAACTGATTGATTGATAGACAGACATATTGACAGAATTGATAAAAAATATTTTTTTGGCATCTAGTGCTAAAATGCAAAGACCTGTAAAACCTGAGAGGGTGATTTTTTCATGATTACATACTTTTTATTTGGCCGCCATTTTGTTCGGCCACCTTGATTTAGTACCAGAATTTTACTAGTTGATCATTATAGCACAATTAGTTATGACACACAATTTGAAATCAAACCATTAAGCAGTTTTTCAGGCTGAATTTTTAAATATTTTATTAAACCGTAATTTTGTTCCACCATCTCGGATTCACATCAAAACATTTTCAATTGATTCCAATATAATACTTGATGTTTTTTGCAAAATTTGAGATACATTCAATGGGTAGGTTTTTATTAATATTTTTTTTAAGACCTCACTAAGCTGCCATCTTGTTTCACCATATTGGATTTTTACCAAAATGTTACCAGGACATGT
The DNA here is from genome assembly GCA_030620095.1 of Kuschelorhynchus macadamiae. Taxonomy (NCBI): domain Eukaryota; kingdom Metazoa; phylum Arthropoda; class Insecta; order Coleoptera; family Curculionidae; genus Kuschelorhynchus; species Kuschelorhynchus macadamiae. The sequence continues at coordinate 18,523 of JAUTXW010001345.1, forward strand.
TCATATGACCATTAAATTTTGACCAAAATTTGAAGTCAATCTGATAAGTAGTTTTTTAGCTACGCCGCGAATAGACAGACAGACAGACAGACCGACGGAATTGAGAAAACATGTTTTTTGTCATCTAGGGACCCTGAAACGTGAAGATCTGAAAAAATCTCGGAGAGTGATTTTTTCACGATTACATACTTCCCTTTTACGAGGGAAGTAAAAATCGACTTTTTTCACTTCCAAAAAGTTGACAAATAAATAAATAACAAATAAATAAATGCTTTATTGTCAAAAAAATTTTACAATTTTGTGGACAAAGCTGTTGTAAAAAAAAATAGTTTACAAACATCAAAATTAGCAAACACAACAAAACAAAAACACATCATAAATATTATAGAAAAATAATATTTAAATCAAGAATTTAGAATATTAATATAATAGAATCCTAAAAGAAGTACATTAGAAATGTACTTTGTCAGTCGTACTATGTTATAAACATTTTCATAAATATAATGTAAAAAAAAATAAAAAAGCAAAGTAAAAAATAAAAAATAAAAAAGTACGAAACAATTAAAAAAATACATATACAAAATTCGGTAAAAATGGTTGGTAATGGCAACTATCACACTAGGGGTTCATAAGGATAAATTTATGTGTTGTAAAACTCGTTCACGGTGTAGAAGGCGCTTTCCAGTAAGAATGATTCAAAGCCTTGCGAAATGAAGTCAGAGATATTATGGATTTGATGTTAAATGGCAGGTGATTATGCATTTTTTTTGCATTGTAGATTACTGATCTTTTAATTAACTCTGAGTGTGGGGTTGGAAGATAGAGATCGTGCTCAGTGTTTCTGAGAGGGTAGTTGTGAGAAGGTCTCTATAATAGAGCAGGTGCATGCTTACGAATTAAGCAAACCGATTCCAAAATGAATAAGCAAGGAAGGGTTAGTATTTTATATCTTTTAAAGAAATCTCGGCAGTGAGTTCTACTGTTAAGTCTCAGTAGGTAACGAACAGCTCTTTTTTGTAGTATAAAAATTCGATCAAATTGAGTCGCACAACATGTACCCCAGAATGGAATAGCATATCTGAGGTGCGACTCAACAAGAGCAAAATAAACAGTTCTAGAGGTAGAAAAGCTAAGCTCCTCGGAAACAGATCTTAACGCAAAGCAAGCAGAACCCAACTTCCTTGATAAAGCGTCGATATGTGGATCCCATTTTAAAGAATCATCTACAAGAAGCCCTAGAAATTTTACAGAGTTTACGACATCAATAGTGGTGCCATTAAGGTCAAAAGGTTGCAGCGTGTTTTTATAAGACAAGACTTTCGTTTTAGAGATGTTCAAACATAGGAGATTAGAATCGCACCAGGATTTAATGGTGATTAGGTCATTAGATACAATCCTATGTAGGTCCGTGACATCTGGGTGGCTCCACGTAAAGCTGGTATCGTCCGCAAAGAGACATATTTTTCCACTAATGTTTAAATTAGCCATGTCGTTTATGAACAGAAGAAACAGGATAGGGCCTAGTACCGAGCCTTGAGGCACTCCATATTCCATTGGCCTACAAGAAGACATCCTGTTGTCAACTTTCACAACTTGATTTCTGTTGCTAAGATATGACTTAAACCAATCGAGAGGAGCCCCTCTAAATCCATAGTACTGCAGCTTGTTAGTTAATATATTATGATTCACACAATCGAAAGCTTTGGAAAAATCACAGAAAATTGTTGCCGTAGCGTGATGGTTGTTTAGGCTGGAGTAAACTCTATTAAGAAGGGAAAACATGGCATCGCTTGTGCATTTGTTACTTAAAAATCCAAATTGATGTTTTGTAAGTATTTCATATCTAGACAGAAATGATAAAAGCCTTTTTTTAACCAGTCTTTCGATGATCTTAGATAGCGTAGGGAGAAGTGCAATTGGGCGATAGTTCGAAGCTTCTTCTGAAACACCTCCTTTGTGAAGAGGTATGATTATTGCAGTTTTAAGGCAGCTTGGAAAAGTACCATTTTGGAAAGACATATTTATCAAAGCAGTCAGATGCTCTAGAGTGCACTCCGGCAGACTTGAATACATTTTTAAAGTAAGCCCATCAATTCCCGAGGAAGATTTATTTTTGATATCATTAATTGTACTGCGAAGTTCTGATAAAACTACTGGTGAAAAGAAGAAACGGTGCAGGTTTACCCTATGATTAGAGAGATATGAAATTGGGTCATTAGATTGAGATACGGATTTAGTCAAATCTTTGGCTACATTTACAAAATAATTGTTTAGGTCCTCAGGAGGGGTAAGGATAGTGTTGGATAAAGGAGTTTTGTTTCTTAAATCATTTACGATAGACCAGGTTTCTTTAGCTACATTTTTGGCGTTAGAAAGTCTATTATTGTAATAAATATCTTTGGCGGCTTTAATTGTCTTATGATAAATTTTTCTGTATGATTTTACATAATTATGAAAAAAGACACTGTCCGAAAATTTCTTTAAATGAGATAGTGACCGCATGTTCTTAGAAGATATACGTAAACCTTTAGTGGACCAGGGTTTACTTCTTTTATTTTTGATAGGCCTAAGAGGAAAAGATTCAGAAGCTATATTAGTTAGAGTTTTTATAAAACGAGAAAATTCAGTGTCGACATCATAAGTGTGAGAGTCCCAGTCAGTTATTTGACATAGGTGTTTGAAATTAATGAAATTTCTAACCGAAAAAATACGGCCTACTTGTCTAGAGGAATTTTTGGCTTTGGATGTAATTGAAAATTTTGTGAAAATTGCTTCATGATCGGAGAAACCTGGACTTAAGACATTACATTCGACGGAGCTAGGATCGAAAGAAGACACAACGTAATCTATAGTACTGGCACTTGTCTTAGTAATTCTGGTTGGTGAGTTGACGTGCATGGCAATTCCTAATGACTCAAAGATGGACTGAAGACATTCCTGAGCAACACACACACTGGAAAAGTCAATATTGAAATCGCCACATAAGATTAATTTGCTTTTTACAGGAAGGGACTCGAGCAAACTTAGGAGGTTATGGCAGAATAATTGCACATCAGCATCAGGTGTTCTATAAATACAAATAATATAAAGGTCATAAGTATTGTGATAAACGATAGAAAATTCAAATACTTTTTCAGATAATAAATGATTATACTTTGATATTTCGGAAAAATCGTTGTTTAAAGACATTATCATGGTGCCTCCATGAGTTAAATTAGTTCTATTAAATCTGGCAATTGTGGTATAGTTTTTAATAAAAACAGGTTGATTGATATTTAGCCAGTGCTCAGTGATGGCAATGACATCTGGAAAATTTAGCTCTTCTAACAAAAGATATAATTCGTCTGTTTTATGTCTTAAGGACTGAATATTAAGAAAAAAAAAGATTAAAATTACCATTGGTCAATTTTCTAGAGGGTGCTAGATCCTCTTTTCGCGTCATATTGACTTTCACGAATTTTTTGGAGCCGTAAAATTTTTTCCGAGGAGTAGAAAGATCTATACGCTGCAAGGTCTGAGTCCACTTCAGATGAACCAATCCCATAGGCATCGTGGAAGCGATAATACAACTTGCGCAGGGAGTCCTTGTCACTGGGAAGGCCTTCTGAAGCTAGCAATAATTTAATGCTAGTACTTGTATGCCCCTCAAAACACACACTAGATGGCTGGTCGTGTAGATAAGCAAGAAATAGCCTTAAGGTCTTTAGTAAGGAAGGATCCCTTAATCTGGCTAATATATAGCGACCATTTGCTTTATCCGAATCTTGGGACAGCCGCACTCTTGGTGGAGTCATTGGATCAAACTGCAAAAAATCATCTTTCCTTGCAGTTTTCTCCATGCTTAATTTAGAACCCTCCAGTGCCAATGACCTACAAGCTGCTATGGCCTCCCTGTCAGAGCCAATCATGACTGACTTATCCTCCTCAGGCACAAATGTCACTGGTGATTCCAATAATTGAGGCTTTGGTGGAGACAGCCCCCGGCTCTTTGGGATATCTATATTGACATCTTGATGACTAGAAGATGAGACATTATGGGCTGTGGAAGTGGGCGGCGTTTGGATAAGGGTTGGTGAAACTGAATCATTGGTAGGATCAATTATGGTACCAGGTGGCCACAGACTAGCGTTCTTAATCTGAATTAAGTGATCTTTATTTTGCACCCCAATTTTAAAATCGGAGCGCAAAGTGTCTGCATTCTTAAGCATAGGAAAACAACGCACAAAATTCGTGGTTCCTAATTTTTCTTTGATGTAGTGTACAAGCTGATTTGATTTATACGTGGACGGAATTAAGGATACCACTACATAATGCCATTTCTCTATAATGGGTGTTTTGTTGGGCTGGAAGGAAACAGCTTTTTTTGGAGACCTATTGACAGGCATTTGGACATCTGTTGTATCGGTTTGGGTTGATATTGCTGTGGTGTATATCTTCTTTATTGATTGTTGTTTAGGCTTATCAGCAAGCTTCTCCAGGGTAAGTGCCATTTGTTTTACACTATGCCTCAGCTCAGCCATCTCTTTAGTCAACTGCTCCTTCGATGAATCATGCACCTGGACTTTGACAGATTCATTTTGAGATTCCATTAAAATAGATGATAGATTGAAAGTATCCTGCCTAATTTCTTTAATGGATTTAAATAAGGATTCTTGTATACTGTCAGATATTCCAGAATGGAGGCTGTGAATATCCTCAATTTTTTCTAGCAGTATCTTCCATTTGGAGTCATGATTGAGTAAGATGTCGTAAATTTCGCCAATGATCGGAAGGATGTCGTTGTTTTTCTTTAAGCAGGAACCCAGGGCTTCGAGATATTCTGAAGAGATTTGAGTCTTTTGGAGATCTGATATTTTAACATGCAAATATTTTAGAGTTGGAGAGTCGCAAACAGTGCAAAAAAATCTTATGTTGTTGAATTTTTGTTTGTAGAGCACTTTTGTCGTGGATTTATCCAGTCCTGTACAGACCATACAAAAATCTCTTCGGCACTCCCCACTACAGCGAATTCTGTAACAGTCTTTTTCCGAAACGATTTTTTGGCAAGAATCGCACTTAAATTCAGCCATTTTATAAATAAATAAAAAATTTAAAATTTTCAAAGGAACAAAAAAAGTGAAAATTAAAAAAAAGATGTAGATAAATTTTATGTAAATATTATGTAAATATTTCCAGTTGATAAATCAAAATCTTTAAATGTCACGCACAAACAATATCTATAACTAATAACCGGATCCGGGTAAACAAGGTCAAGTTTAGTTTATAGCAAACGACGAACTGATGATCGGGTCAAAGCACACAAAAAACAAATTGAAATCAAAACAGTTCAAACCAAAACCAAACAAACGTTCAAGTACCGGCAAAACAATATACGAGCGAAAACACAACCGCCTCGTACAACTGCTGGAACTGAACTGTGATTTGATTTCGTAGTATGTCCACCCTGTATAGGTGTGGATATAAATTTTGTATTCCGTATATGCATTGATCCTTTATAAACTGGAAATTACCACCCAAATGCCCAATTTTAGATTTTTTATAGTGATTTGGAAAAAACTCCAGTTTTCGTATCTATTACAGATTTCCAGATAGTATAGTTGGTACTTTTATGCGGAACAAGGTGTACTTGCCCAATTTAATTTCTAACATGTTTGAGGCATTTGAAGCATATATTACTACGGATTACTACGGTTTAAAGTAGAATCTTATTAAACATTCATGGAGGGTGGTGCTCAATTACCAAAAGCAGAAAAGTTTTCTATACCCTCTTTAAAGAATTATTACTATGCAAGTCAGGGTGTGAAGGCTTCTCGACACACAAAAGATAAACTTTTCGGGAACCTGAAAGTTAATTACTCAACTTCCACCCATTTAAAGGCCTGCCTTCTTTATCCCGAACGTTTTGGGCAAAACTGGAACCCCATTTATGTAGCATTTGTATAGATACGGCAGTAAATTTGGATTAGATACTTTCAAAATTACCACCGTGGGTAGAATTTGTCCGCAGATATAAACAGTTTCAAATATAATCTCAGTGGTTTGCTGAATTTAAACTGTATTTGGGGTTTTGTTAGTATGACTAAGTAGAGCTGTTTGTTCTTTTTCGAATTATACACTGTGCGCCAAAATATTTGTTACACGTGGCAACACTTATTTGTTTTTGAATGTCACATAACCTAAAAAGGACAACGTACAAAATGCATTAAACATTGGTTTCGGTTCAATTTTCTGAATTTTACTTACATGTAAGGTTATTTATGGTCTCTAATTTCATTTCCCGATTAAATTTTCGTGGCGTAATGGGCTATTTTTCCAGTACATGTCAAAAATTATTAATAAAATTTATTATTTATATTACTTTCAAATTTTGTAAATTAAGAATTTAAATATTCTTTATATTTTTATTTAGGTATGTAAGGTAGGTTAAATAGGGCGATTTTTTAATATGGCCTCATATTTTAAGTAACGGAATTTTGATTTTTAAAACATTTATTATTTTTAATAACTCTTAAGTAAGAAGGAATAAAATAAAAACCGTCTTATATTTTATATAGGTAATTGAGAAGTATCACTAATATAAAATATTTAAATGTGTTTATTTTAATATTCCTGATTAAAAAAACCTATATGTTTTTACAAACTTGATAAAGGAAAAAATTACGATTTTTTTCTTTTAAACTATCAATATTCTTTACCTGTGTAATAGTAAAAACTTCATATTTTATCAAAAATGAGTATGTTAAAACCTATACCGGGTGTCAACGAATTTATTAGATAGTCCATAACTTTTAAAGTATTTGATGTATCCAAACGAAAGTTCGTATAGGTAAATGGTATATAAAGAGGAGAGTTTCCGCATATTTTTCACTTTCTGGTCACTTCCGGTTTCACCGGAAATGACTCCAGTTTCAGTTTTTTAAATGGAACACTCTGTATATTTTTCAATTTTTTGGTTCCTGGGATAATGCTGAATCAGAATATGACATTTTAAAAACTTTTTATGCCTACTTGATTTTTTATAGCTATTTTTAAAATTGCATCTAGGTGGCAATGACCGGACGCAAATTAATCTAAGGACCTGAAATAATAACAGAACAATACAAAGAGGATTTTTCTGCTAATCTAACGGTACTAACTTTTTGCGATTGGATTAAAAATAAGCTCAAAAATTAAATATTACTAAGAAAAATACTCGATAATCATTTATTTACTTTTATCAAGTGTGCCATGGATATCCATGCTGGATATTAAGTGGGGTTTTTAATTGTGACAGTTGGTTGATCAAGATTACTTACGTTGGATCTATCTATGCGTCATGTCACGTAAAGTCTGTCCATTTTTTATACAGTTTTCTGCTGCCCCTCTTCAGATATAGTCAACAAATTTAGGCGTGGATATCTGTATCTTTGGCTAACAAAGAGTTCAGAGTATTAAACAAAAATATAACTTCAATTAACTTCAATAACGCTGTATTTAAAAGCACAAAATTCTAGTTCACTGTAGTTGTTCAAAGTGCATTCCTCCTTGTTCACGACACATTTCCGCTCGTTCAATTGCTTCTCTCAACACGTTGTGTAGCATTTAAGGCGTGATACTTCTAAATACAGGTACAATCCTTTCTTGTAAGATTTCAAGAGCTGGGGCTGTTACATAGACTCTTTCTTTAACATATTCCCATATAAAGAAATCGAGAACAGCGAGATCCCGTGAACGGGCGGGTCACCGTATTGGGCCATTGGTTGCAATAAATTTATTATTAAAATGTTCAATTAAATAATTAAGAACTTCTCTGGTATTGTGAGGCGGTGCTCCATCTTGCTGGAAGTAAATTCGGCGTAAAACTTCTAAAGGTAGATCATTAAGATGTTGCTCAATTTCATTTTGGAAAAAGTACCTAACCCCTGTTAATTGGCCTTGAAATAAAATTGGCCCAATTATTCTATTACCAACGACACCAGCCCAGACATTGACACGAAATTTTTCTCGAAAAGGTTCTACTTTCATTTCATGTTGATTTTGTTGGGCCCAGTAACGAGTGTTTTGCTTGTTAAATATAAAATTATTAGTAAATCTGGATTCGTCAAAAAATAAGATAAAGTTGATAAAATTTGGGTCAATTCTACAATTTTGGGAACAACCAATCACAAAACAATACCCGTTTATCGCCATTGTCAGGATACAAGTGTTGGCGTAACTGGTACTTAAAAGATCAATATCCGTGTTTGTTTAGTATTTTTCTAGCTGATTCATGACTTAAACCCAGTTTGTGATTAATAGGTATTTCTTTAAAGAAACAGTTTTATCAACTTGAACCATAGCAAGAACCTTAATCTCTATTTATATATTTATTTTTAACTTTAATTTTAAAAATCAAGTACTCAAGTGAACCTGGTACTGAAAATGCATCGGAATCAACACCATTATGCAGCTATGTTTCAGAAAGTAGCATTATATCAAAATTTTGACTTTCTAAAATGTATTTAAAATCATTTAAACTAGTAAACATTGATCGTATATTCAGATGTCCCAACTTCTTTATTTAAAATTATTCAAACCAAAAAATATATATTTATATATGTGTGTGTGTATCAAAGAAGAAAAAAAAAAGGTGTACGCAATCACTCAATATCAAAACACTAATTAACTACGTAGAAATGCAACAAAAAAAATCGACTAACGAACACATTTTCTGCCTCACTCCCATAAATGTTGAAAACTTTTAATTTACAAAATCGTAAAAAAAAAGAAAAAACGGATCTTCCCTTATAAATATATACATATACACATATAAAAAATACATTCTAAACTATATTTGCAAAATGTAATGGCTGCAAACAAGATTATACAATGTCTCATAAACAGGTGTGATGAAAATAAAATGAAATTTATCTAATAAATATTTAATGATTTTGGCGGTAAGAGTTAAATAATCCTAAATTATGAAATGCAAATTCCAGAAAAATAAAAATGATAGTTAAAATTGTTTTTGCAAAAGTTATTTTTAATAATTTTCTTATTATGTATGAATAAACAGAAAAGTTTATCCGTTGGAACAAACCAGCATTAATAGTGCATTTTCGCATTCAAGAAATAAACAATATTAGCAGAACCCGACAAAAAAAATACGTGTATTATTTGGTTCCCAAGTATTTAAATAAATATTAAATCTGAGTATGAATAACTCTCGAAAATTGTTCATCACTGAACTTTTTTCTGCGAACAAAAATTAGTAATGCTACAAAAAAAAAATATGTATATATAAGAAACTGACGATATTCTTTCAAGAATGAGTAAATATTAGATGTCAGAATGAGTAAATTTATTTGATTTTTAGACATAAAATGTAAGTGTTTTCCTTGAGAGTTACAATAGGTTATTATAGGGTTAATAAAAAGAAAACAAAAAAAAAACGGTATTACAAAAATTAACAAAATTTTGTAAATTTTAATTTATTGACTAGCTTCATCACATTAATGAACTTACATGTTTTCAGACTAGTCGCTATTTAATTCCTGAAGAGCATCCATGGAAGTAATTCTGTGCACTAAACTATCGTGTTTCACATAGATGTTCCCGTTCAGACATCACGCATTTTTGCTGGTAAACATATTCACCGCACTATTAAGCAAGGACAGCCTGGATTTTGTCAAATCCTCTTTAATTATAATGCCGCTGCCCTTGAGGTTCGAACGATTTCGTAAAACTGAGATCCTCGCACTATCACTGCAAAAACGTATTAGTACTGCTGGCGGTTGGACTTTTTAATGTCACTACACATATAGGTCGCCATTTTGTTTAGCTACATTGGATTTTTGCCAAAATGTTACCAGGTCATCCTCATATGACCTTTAATTTTTGACCAAAATTTGAAATCAAACGGGTTAGTAGTTTATTAGCTATGTTGCGAACAGACATATAGATAGACAAAAAGATAGACGGAATTAGGAAAACATATTTTTTGACATCTAGGGGCCCTAAAACGTGAAGACTTGAAAAAGTCTCGGAGGGTGATTTTTTCCACGAGGGAAGTAAAAAACAATAACACAGTCAACATATAACGTAGCATAACAAACTATGGCTTACATCTTTAACGACGTCACAAGTATACCTGAAAAAGGTCTCCTTACGGATTATTACATTAAAGGCTTAGTACATCAGAGAAAAATATCAAAATGTATCTGTTCACTCCTAGGGTTAAAAAGTTAAAAATTAGGCAATTCAACAACAAAGAGTTATTGCATTAGATATAAAACTTATTTAGTATTCGTGAATCGATCTTCAATCCTGTTGTAAGTATAACAGGCAATCAAATAACTCTATGTTCGATCTATTGTTTTTTTTTCACGTGTATTCAACTTTTACAAATGCCTAAGTTTTGTGCAACATTTGGCAGCCGTAGCCTACATTGAAATGCAGAATTTTCATTTTACTTTCATCATAAATTCTTCTAAAAAAGTGTCTTAATAATGTATTATTTCTACAATCACAATATTTGGTAAGCTATAGATTAAAATTGAAAATGTCAATTTTTAATTTTTCCTAATTTATCTTAAAAACCGCCGAAAGTACTAATTCCCTAACTTAACCATCTATCTAGCTATAATAGTTTTTGAGAGAGTGATACATGTCAAATCTTGGACATACTGTATGTTCCTAATCGCATACACTATTACAGTTTTTATATTTATTTTTGAATCATGAAAATCACAATTTTGTCTCACATACCTGTCTACATAAAGCTTTAATATTGCTTTTGTGGTGGCTACAGCTTTATATTAGACTATTAAATTTGACATCCGGTATTTCTTATTTATTTTAAGATATTCTTTTAGAGCGCAAATCTTGTAGTCTCTCTTTAGCGAGGCGTAATAAAGGAAAATTTCTCTTCAGGTATCCGACATAAAATAGGGATATTTTATTTTACAAGCAGCTCAATTTCTAAACTAAAACTCTTATTCTCTGTCCAGAGATTATAGAATTAAGGCATATATTAGATAATATAAGGCGTAAATTATTCCATGTCTAAAACTTTGAAAAATAAATTATGTAGTAAAAATTAAACAAATGCAGATACAAAGCGTTAAAACAATAATATTTTATTAGTTAAATTTTTTTGGTGCACGGTATACTATGGACAAATTGACTAAACAATTTTTAAAAAAATCTATAGGGATTTACTTTTTTAGAAATATATAATATTATTCGCCGTTTAGAAACTATTTAGCAAAATGTCCTAATTTAGTAGTCACAAACAATACAATTTTATCATTTCCCTATGCCCACATATATATAAACCACAAATTAGCCATGAATGAATGGAGATTCTGCTAAATTGCTTATATGTCAGACGATCCTACTTGTTTAATTTTTTTTCAGTATTGGAAAATAAAACGAATACTGGTTATAACATAATACTATTATAAATTATAGAACATATATATTTAAACATAAATAACCTTTTATATATATATATATATATATATATATATATATATATATAATTTATAATAAATATTCGTTATCTCAAATATGAATCATTTAAAAACATATTAACCGTGAGGTACGATTGGAAGACTGATTACCCAGTAATCAAAATCCTATCTTTTGTACCAACTAGTAGGTTACCTATTATTTCAAAATTCAAAAATATTTATTTGGTCAACACACACGTGTTTACCTTCGTCAATACAGTTGTACTCTAATTTCCACTTATTTATTATTAACATATTTTAAGTATTTAAAACCTTCATAAAAAAAAATTAACATTACATGTGAGGAGAATTCATGCAAAAGCAGACATGTCCATTTATGACAAATTCGAGAAAAACAGCAAAAACTGTTTTGCAAAAACTGATCAATTAAAAAAAAAACGATTTGACTAGATAGGTATAAAAGGATTCCAATAATATATTACCGAAAGATTATTACACAAAAACATTGTCTCTCGGAGATATTAAACAAAAAAAAATGGATATGTCTAGTTTTGAATTAACACAACGGATGTGTCTAGTTTTGTTTGAACGCAGGGTGGAGATGTCTGACTTTGCTTGAATAAAGTGAAACAAACTAATATGTTTTAATATATTTTATTTTAAATACTAGAGAACGAAATACGAATAATATTTAAATATGCAATTGCTGTCATCTTCAAGGCAGTCACAGGTTCCATCATAATTTTCTTCCATTTCTTCTTGCTCTCTCAAATTGTCGGTAACTTCTTCCAAAATATGTTTAAAAAATTCCAACAAAGGTAGTTTTTGCCACTGAATATCTGGGCTGTTAAATTGTTTCTTCAAAAGTGTCATTACATTTTTGTTTTTTCCTGTCGGAATTGGATTACCCATTGGTAATTCCTCTAAACGGTTATTTTCTTTGCTTCCCCTTTCCCCTTTGTTGTATAACAATATCATATAGAAAATATTGTCATCTCTTATACTTTATTAAGGTATTTTTAGTGGACACACATTTTTTCATAAAAATTCTCTTGAAAAACTCTTTGACATTATAAAGAGTCCAGTCTTTGCCCAACTGTCGAACTGTTCCAACTTGGGAATAAACACTATTATATTCATTAGGTTTATGGATTACGACGTGCTTTTTAAGTAGTTTTTCAGCACGACCAAAGACAGGATCTGCTGGAAAGTACGAGTGTTCTCTTATTGGAAAATGTTTTGTTATTTCTTTCTTTCATTTTGTGGAGCTTCATTTTCTAACCAATAAGCCAAAAAATGCATAATGTAGGAGTTCTTGTTTTGGCCCCCACAACCATCACAAAAAGCCTCAGCAATTTTATATCATTTAGATTTAGGGATCTAAGATGGGCTATAAGAGCTGAACTAACTTCTGTTGATCCGCGGCTAGCTTGGTTTTCAGACCAGGTATAGAAAAAAGGTTCTCTTGAATGAACGTTAACGCAACAAAGGGTATAAAAACTAATTTGTCTTAAATAAAAGGCATCCTGGATAGGAAGGAGTCTTGGTAATAGATACATACGCATACGCATATATCTGAAGCCTGCGAAGAAAATCCTATGTTGAACTCTCAATAAAAAAGTCTTTGGTGTTATACATATTAATAAGTTTGTTGATATTAAGGTCATACGACACATAAACACAACACGACTTCCCTCTATTGTAATCGCTTTCACTCGCAGGAATTTCTCGTAAAAACTCTACCAACTAAGCGATTTTTTTTTAATGTTAAATACTGCTAAAAAAGTTTTTGCTAACTGTGAGAGTCTTGGATTATTTTAGAAGGTTTCTGGTAAAAATGATCTCTGGCTTTCTTTATATCGGTGGCCTTTGTTAAACTACACATGTAAGCCTTCGTGTTGTGGTTGCAAGGTCGTACAAAACGCCTTAAATTTTGATTATTCGAATACCTAGAATAATATTTTGAATGAGCATAACACAATACACACAACTTTTAAACACACTCTTACCTTTGTCTTTTTTCCTGTTCTCTTTTTAATTCTTTCTGAAGTTTCTTTCTGCTGCTTACGTTGATAGTACCAACTGTAGTTTCCCAATAATACGCCACTGATTTTTTTTTAAATAAAAATTATTTTTGAAATTCTCATTCATTTTTGAGCAAGTTTGATCCCTTGGTAATTTTGTGTTGGACGCACAATTTTCGTTTTAAAAAATAAAAACCGTTTCTCTGCATGGTCCAAACAATCCTGGTCATAAGACGGATATCACCATGCATGCAGAGGAATATTATTGTACTAAACCCGAGAAATCAAATCTTGTCGAAAATAAATACTAAAAGTTTTCAAAAACAAACAAATGAATCAATAAAAATGCTTTATTTTAGAAAAATCAGTGGCGTGAAAGTAATTACTATGTCCATTCTTATTAAAATCAGAAATCGCTTTATCTTAGTGAGAGATATTTGTAGATAATAGTATGTAGTCTTCAGCCACCAATCTAGGACCACCATGTCAATGTTTTTCAGAAGTCTGTTCCTTCATAAATACTTTTTATAAATTTTATTAAAATAATATGACATTCTTCAACAATAACAAGTTATTTACAAAACTATACTAATACAACTAGGTACATAATTAATAATTTCAACAAAAATAATTAGATTTTAACAAATTGACAGCACACTTTGTGAAACAAAATAGAAGAAAAAAATTAGATAAGTTGTTGAAAATGCCCACCACCTTGGAGAATATACGCTTCAGCCCTTTTCCTCATGTTGTCGCGAACTCTTTGAAGGATACCCTCGGTGTTTCTGAAAATATCGCAAGAATCTCTTATACGATCCTTCAGCTCCTCTACAGTGTTTACTGGGGTGCGGTAAACTAAAGATTTAAGATGTCCCCATAGAAAAAAATCCAAACTATTTAGGTCTGGGGACCTAGGGGGCCATGGTTGGGGTCCGCCACGACCTACCCATCTGTTGTTAGATGTGCGGTTCAAATATTTTCTGGCTTCAATACTAAAGTGAGCGGGCGCGCCATCGTGCATGAACTACATTCTGTTTCTAATCAGAATTGGCATATCTTCTAACAATATCGGCAAATTGTTCTCAAGAAACCGGCGATAATTATGGCCATTTAGTCTTTCTGGGAGGAAAAAAGGTCCAATTAGGTGATTTTCGATAATGCCAGCCCAAACATTTACAGAGAATTGCTCTTGATGATGATGTTCTACAATGGCATGGGGATTCTCGTCGGCATAGATATGATTATTGTGGAAGTTTCTGATAGCTTTCCTGGAGAAGTTTGCTTTATCTCTGAACATTATTTCGCGATCAAATAATTTTTTCCAAAAACCATTCACAAAAATTAACTCGGAAAGGAAGATCTAGGAGAAGTAAGGCTTGCACTCGTTGAATGTGATATGGGTATAAAAAAAATCATGTTGAATTCTCCAAACTAGATGTGCGAAATATTTAGGTTAATTCCAATTTTCCTAGTACTCAGTTCAGGATTTTCATCTATGGAATTTAATACTGCCTCTTCAATTTCTGGAGTTCTTACAGTCCGATGGGCCCCTTTTAATTGATTATTTGGCTTGAATGTACCTGTTTCAGTCAACCTTCTATGCACATTTGAAATATTCGCCATCTGGTATGACTCTACCAGGAAAGCACTCTTGATATAATCGCCTAGCTTCCGGAACTGCCATCAGCCAAACCATACATGTAATGCATGTCTGCCAACTCTTCATTGGTAAACTCAACCATTTCTTTTTTCAGATATATCAGATATTTAGAACACAAAATTAATTAAACCCGACTGAATCTGAAAGCTGAACTGTCAAATTAAGTTACAAGAGAAGTATTAATTCTGACAGCCAAAGCCTACTACAATAATAATTATTATTAGTAATCTTTCTTTATTGATGAACTAATAGTATTTTATATTTTCGTGTTAAAAAATTATAAGCTCAAATAATAGTTTTGAAATCTTTGGGTATTAGTTATTCATAAGCAAATTTGATTTCTTGAATTTCAGTCAAAAAAAAAATTCCTTGCATGCCATGGTGATTGGTGTGAACTCTGCAGAGAAACGGTTTTTATTTTTTAAAACGAAAACCGGTCGGATTTCGTACGGACGCCATTGGTGGAAATAAAAAAAAAATGTTCTACATCAAAAAATTCCACTAGATGCATAGTACCTCTATACCAAATTTCAATACAATATCTAGAGTGGTATTCGAGATATTATCGAAGAATTATGAACATAATATATATATATATATATATATATATATATATATATATATATACACATACATATCGAATCCGACTACACGGATAGTGAGCTGTGAGTTCAACCAGCGCTACCCAGACTTATTTTATGTTACATTGTAGAATTCAGAAATTCTTCAATGGAATGCCTTTTTTATAAGAATTTCTTTAAATGTATTTTTAACTGCATTTAGGCTCAATCTTAACAAAAAAGGTGGTAAGTGATTAACAAATACAGGATCATAATAATTTAGGCTATAACTACTCTCTCCTAGTCTCAGGAAGTCAATTCTTAGGGCACCAGTCCCTCTTAAAGGCGGGAATAAGGGTATGATATATGTATAATGACGGAACGGAATATGTTGTATTCAGTATATTTATGTTTAATGTCCTCTCTGTATTTACATTTAAAAATAATACGCAGAACACGTCTTTGCCATTTGAAGATTTTATTTGGGTGAGGGGAATGTCCCCAACTAGTTATAGCATATGTTATATGAGACATAATAAATGAATGGTAGGCAGCTATAAGGCCTTTGGTATACATAATGTTTAATAATTTTCTAATAACAAATGTATTCTTTGAAATTTTTTTTGATAGTTGTTCAATATTCAGCATCTACCTCTTCAGAGAGTTTTCTTTTAGTAAATATGATATTAATTGTCTTTTGTGGATTAAGACATAAGCCATTTGATGAAAACCAGTTTTCAGCATTCAACTGTGTTTCCTTCACTTCCTCTTTTGTAATATTTTTAATCTTTATTTGTTTATATTGGAGTGGTGTCATCTGCAAAGAGCATCAGTCCAGCCACAGGGACGGCCCTCGCTAAGTCATTTATATAAATGAGAAAGAGGACCAGCTCTAGTACCGAGCCCTGGGGCACCCCACAGACCATTTTTTAGGCTTGATTTTTTCTTTTTAATTTCAACATATTGTTTGCGGTTTTCTAGATAACTCTGCAAAATCTGAGTGCTTTGATCATTAAAATTGTAGTATTGTAATTTCTTAATCAGAATAGTGAAGGAAACCTAGTCGAATGCTTTTGTTAAGTCACAGAAGAGGGCGCTCATGAACTCTCTCTGTTCATAAGCATTCGTTACATAGTCAATAAACCTGTTTACTGCGCCTGTAGTTACTCAAATCCTCCTAATCCCCCTTTTTAAAAACCGGCACCACTGCACTCGTGCAATTTTAAAAACTGAAGGAAACACTTTGGCAGCTAGATATTCATTGATCAAGTTTGTTATTGTGACAAGCAAAACGTTTCTAAATATTTTTAACAGCTGTACACTGAAATCATAAACAACTTTTGATGTTTTATTTTTTATTTTGTCAATAATTTCTCTTACTTCATTGTATGACAAGAAAATTCCACTTCCTCAGAACTGCAAGCTGTTTTTGGCAGTCACTCCAAAACCCGAGAATGTACATTTACAAAAAATTTATTGATCTCATTTTCCTCAATTTTTAATTCATTTTTTGATTTATTGAATTTACGGTGACTATTTATAACTTCCTAGTAGGCCCTGTAGGCATTATCAGACCTTTGTATACCACTATATTTTTGTCTACGAGCTAAATTAAATTAATAGCATTCCTATATTTATTTTTATACCATCTAATATAACCATTTAATTCATGTGAAAAATACATGTTGTGGAATCATATAGCATTTGAAGGTTATTTCGCATAAGTTTCAATTCATTATTTAACCACTTTATTCTATCTGGACCGAGATTGCTATGCTGAGGACCATCTGAGAAATCCTAGTTTTAAGAGAAAAAAATGTATTCATGCCATCAGTTATATAGTTTTAGTTAGTATTACAAACTAAATAAATGTCAGTATATTTAATATATATTTTGAGCACAAACCCTGAAAACAGTAATTTAAATAAAAAATCAATAATAATAAAAAACTGGAGGCTTAAGTTCAAATCAGATATTTTTTTAAATTTTAATATTATAAATACATGAATTAAAAACCGAGCACAACCATTATGGAAAAAAATTGCTTTAATTTTTACTTTTAAGCAAGCAAAAATTAACTCAATATGTAACTTAAAAGTTAAAATGCGCATCAAAATTGAACAAAAATAGGTAAATTTCCTTTACCCGAAACTTATGAATTTTCTTTTTATTAGGAGTAGAGAAGTATGACCCAATTTAGTTCATAAAAACTTTTTGTTCCGCTACATTAGATATTTATACCAATATTTTACCAGTTTCTACCTATGCTATCCTCGATTTTTGTACATAATTTTAACAAAACTAAATAAGTAGTTATTACATTGACACACACCGCCATTTTGTTACTTGATTTTGAATTCGTTTCAGTTTTTTAAAATTCAATTCAAAGTCAATTGAATAAAATTTGTTTACGTTAATTTTTTAAAAATTTTATTTGGACACCATTTTTTTTATATTTTCTTGAGTTCATACCACAATTTTACCAATTTATCTCTATATTCCACTTAATCCTCGCACAAAATTTAAAATTAATCTAATAAGTAGTCTTGAGGCTAATTTTCTACATACTTTATTAGGTCATAATTTTGTTTTGCTATCTTGGATTCATACTGAAATGTTACCAGTGTTCCAATGTAACACTTGATTTTTGTGCAGGTTATCGGACAATTCATTTTTTAGTAATAATTTTTTTAACCTTTTACTAGGCTCCCATGTTTCGGCATATTGGATTTTTACCAAAATATTTCCAGGTCATTCCCATCCAAACCTTAATTTTTGAGCAAAATTTGCAATAAATCTGATAAGTGATTTTAAAGCTATGCCGTGAAATGGCAGACAGACAGACCAACGGAATTGATAAAGATATGTTTTGGCATTTAGGGACGCTAAAACGTGAGATATGCAAAACCTCAAAGGGTGATTTTTTTTCACGATTACACAATTTCATCTGGACTCCATTTTGTTCTTCCATCTTCAGTTCGTACCACAGCTTTACCAGTTAATCTCTATACCACAGTTAGTTGTGACACAAAATTTGAATCCTTTAAGTAGTTTTTTTAGGCCGAATTTTTAAATATTTCATTAGGCCGCCATTTTGTTTCGCCATCTTGAATTCATACTAAAATTTTACCAGTTGATTTCTAAAATTTGGGTACTTGGGTTCAAAAACAAGTCCTTTTAACAGAACCCTGGTCGTAATAAAAAATTTGACACTTATTGGCATTTATATAATGTGTTAATTTATTACATAATAACTATATAGATATACAAACTATGTTATATGTGTGTGTTTGGTGGAATCCGTTACGAGATAATATACTGGTAAAAGGAAATTTACCGAATTTGTGTTCTCGCCTCGGTTATTGCCAAACACGTGATTTACTTATACATATACATAATTTGGATTGTCATATTAGTAATTAAAAAACAAAAAATATATCAGAAATACATTAAACTATTGAATATTAATAGTATTGATGTATAACAAAATTTAAAGGACTCATAAAATAATTCTTTTATAAGCTTTTATATACTAAAAAGGTTACGTAGAAATTGTAATATATTTTAATTATATATTAGATAAAACCGGAGGAACGAAGTAATTTGAAATTTGATATGTGGAGGAATAACGTGAACTACTTCCCCGAAGATTATATGGTATGATTTAAACAAAATGTTTTATAACCTGAGACATTTTAAAAATCCGCAAAAATATGTTTGTTTTTAAATAAAAGCATCTAGCCATAGAAATATAGAAATTATTTACATCCAAAATTGTATATTTGTATTGCAGATAACGCATTTAAGCGTTTGGAGGGCTAGTATGTATATTAATGTTTATGTTATGTAAAACCCAACCCAAAATTGGCAAAATATTGGCTTTTGTTTAATTAGTATCCATTTTTTTCTTGTTTTCTATGCTAATTAACATACTAGATTGTCTTAAATATCAAAATAATGAGTAAGTGCTAAAGCCTTACGGTTCGGACACTACTGATATCTAACTTTAATTACGCCAAGACTTACTTGTGACATGGTACTTCCGGACTTAAATAGTCTGTATTTCCACAAACAACACAGTTCTTCACAATAGTTTTTCATTTATTTAAGTACTACAAGACACAAAACTTCCAAAATCATTAAAAAACTAAAAAAAAAATTACGATCGAACGCGGTAACACAAATGACAACGATGCAGCGTCTGTTTTGTAATTAGACTATAAAACAAGAGTGCTATGATGATCGCTATGAATGAATAGTTGTAAAACTACTCGT
This sequence comes from Kuschelorhynchus macadamiae, assembly GCA_030620095.1. Taxonomy (NCBI): domain Eukaryota; kingdom Metazoa; phylum Arthropoda; class Insecta; order Coleoptera; family Curculionidae; genus Kuschelorhynchus; species Kuschelorhynchus macadamiae. The sequence continues at coordinate 38,474 of JAUTXW010001345.1, forward strand.
AAGGGACGTAAATTTGGCGTAGCGTCGTTACCAGTTCTATTTGGTAATATTTTTAATATTACGTTTTTGTGATTTTTTAAAGACCGTAGTTAATTACTTTGACAATAAAACAATGTTTTATAGTCTAAAGTTACTTATTGTGTGTAGTTTGTTGACATACATATAACTGTGTTATGAACATATATAAACATAGTGGAGTAATTTGATAAAACTTGGCTTAGAATATTTGACAATTTTTAAAACGTGACAACAACATAGACCTATCGATGTAGTGGGGAGAGACTGATGACAGAGAGTACCTATATGTGAGCACTAGCCTGGTGACACTGCGTCAGCGCCAACTTCTAAAACCCGCTATTCACTATTTGGTTCGATTCGTCAATTCATATGAATGACCGAATTGGTAAATCAACGAATTACCGAATACTTTTCATCAATTTCTATTTAACGTGCGCATGGCTTTCGCGTTTCAATGTTTGGAAATACACAAAAAACAAAAGATTAGATTCGGATGAATAGTTGGCCGAGGTCCAATCCTACCTGATTAGTTGCCCAAAAGACGGTATCGCCGCGCAATTTATGGAGCGGATGAACCGGACCCTCCACACTATGCGGTTGAATCAACGAATGGACGAATCAACAACGAATAGTGAGTAGCGCGCTTAACTGTTCACGCTCATACAAACTTAAACGATCGTTATTTGGTACTTTGACCATTTTGTAATTGCACAATCCTCGGTTTGGTTGATTGGTAACGACCAAAGCTCGAAACTGAAACACAATTTGAGCTTTGGTAGTTTTGAACCTGTTTAATCCTAGGCTTGTCCAAAAATGTAGTCCACTAGCCGTTTTCGAGCTTCCATACCAACATAATAATATTCGTTATAACTTACAAGACTATGGCAAACATTTTAATGTCAAAATATTAATATTTCGCGTGACAGACACGTATTAAAAGTGAGCTAAAGCCAGTTTTGTTATTTTAGTTACTAATTTGTATGTGGATATTAAATTAGTTATTTATAAAAGTTTTACTTATAAAATATAGTTATCTAAGCAGCATTTGAACGTTTTGTTCTCAAAATTCTATAGTTTTATATAAGGCGCCCGTCAGGAAAAAATTAAATCTCATTAAAAACATTTTTGTACTAGTAGGGACATCTTCAAAATTATCAAATTTTTGCGTAATCTAAATAAAATAATTAGCGTATTAATTTCAGATATACGAAAACATAGTGTTATATCTTTTTAGTATGCTGGCTAATAATAAGCATCAGTTTCTTTCTAATTTTAAAAACTTTTGTAAGCACAAGATCCCAGTAGGTAAATGAGGAGATTGAACTCCGGGCAATCTATGTGTGTTTCTTCCAAGAAAAATAGGGTGATAGCAATGATTTATGAATTGATTAGACGCTCGACATAGTGCCTTGTTTGTTTGTTTGCTCCGAGGTTATTAGTGGGGTCAACGGACATGTTAAACTGTTACTGAACATTGTCAGAAATATCACATGTAATATAATTTGTGTTATGTATCTTAAATTAAAATTCAAACAGACACATGTATCTTGAAATAAGAGATAAGAGTAACAACTTATTAAATAAACTTAAATTTGTTCAAAATTCCTTATAGGAATTACAACGTTTTAGATAATTTTTAAAAATATATCAACGTTATATATAAATGTATATATATATATATATATATATATATATATATATATATATATATATATATATATATATATATATATATATATATATATATATATATATATATATATATATATATATATATATATATATATATATATATATATATATATATATATATATATATATATATATATATATATATATATATATATATATATATATATATATATATATATATATATATATATATATATATATATATATATATACACTTACCAGTTGATTCCTATAAATACTTGGTTTTTGTGCAAATTGGATAATTAGTTTTTCAAGTAATAATTTTTTAAAGTTTCATTAGGCCGCCATCTTCTTCCCGCATATTGGATTTTAACCAAAATATTACCAGGTCATCCCCATATGAGCCTTAATTTTTGACTAAAATTTGAAGCCAATCTGATGAGTGAATAACAGACAGACAGACAAATCGACAGTCGGACCGACGGCCTTGATAAAACATATTTTTGACAACTAGGGACGCCAAAACTCAAGTATATGTAAAACTTGAGAGGGTGATATTCTCATGTTGCAAAAGTTTTATATTGGCCGCCATTTTGTTCCGCCATCTTGAATTGGTACCAAACTTTTACTAATTCATCTCTATACTAAAATTAGTAATGGCAAACAATTTGAAATCAGTTCAAGTTGTTTTTTCAGGCCGCATTTTTAAATAATTTATTAAGCCGCCATCTTGGATTCATACTAACATTTTACCAGTTGATTCCTACAAACTACTTGATTTTTGTGAAAAATTTGAGATAAATTGGATAAGCACTTTCTGAGTAATATTTTTTTTATCAATTCACTAGGCTGCCATTTTGTTTTGCCGTATTGAGTTTTTACCAAAATATTACCAGGTTATCCCCATATGACCCCTAATTTTTGATCAAAATTTTAAGTCAATCGGGTAAGTAATAGACAGACAGTCAGACAGACCGATGGAATCCAGAAAACATGTTTTTCGTCATCTCGAGAGCCTGAAACGTAAAGATCTGAAAAAATCTCGGAGGGTGCTTTTTTCACGATTACAATACTTCCTTTTTATGAGGGAAGTAAAAAAGCTAAATTTCCGAATCTTTCAAGAAGATTTTAGTTTTTATTTTGGCATAAACTTTCTCAAATCAATTCACCTACCTAGTTTTGCAATAGTAAACGTAGTATATACAAATACTCTGGCAGCATCAATCTGGAATACATGACCCCTAAAACATATTCTTAAATCAACTCCTAAAATTTGAATAACTGAATATCATAAATGTCAAAATAATGGCAAGCGTGCTATTGTTTGTATTTGACAACATAGTCAATGTGCCTCCAACGGACGTAGTCTGCGAAGAACGTATTACGGGGTGCGTCATGTAAGTCAGCAGTGCATGATCGGAAACACCATTATAAAAGGGAAACTGTCAAACATTTTGGAATTCAGGAAATATGTTCTTATATGACATTTTCAAAACTTACAAGTGATGATAGAAAACCATTAGCATTAGTGTGGATTAAGCAGAATTATATTATATTATATTTTCATTTAAGTCACTGCACATTGAGAATATAATTCAAATGATCTCGCCATTTATTAAAGAAATGCGCAGCCTTATACGTAAACCCCTTTCCGAAAAAGGGAAGTCACGTGCCAAAGAATTGTGTTTTTTATTAGTCGGCGTTGTTCCATAGTAACGAAAAGACAACAGTATCACTGTTACCTTTATAAAAACTCTGTCCAAATTTTAAATTTAAATGTTTACCTTGCTAGAAAAAATACAAGCAGTAACCCTATACATTGAATTAAAATCAATTACTCTCACCAGAAGACGTTTTCGGGCAATTTTTAATAAGAATCCACTTTCAAGAAGAACTAAAGTCTATTCATCTTAAAAGCAAATACCCGCAAGACGACAGTATGATACGTATGTAATTCCAGCAAAAGCTTGACTGTTATTACCCAGCCGGCAATTAACGGCTTGCCCAGGTGAGTGTAGTTTTTCTGCAGGGACGCATTCAGTTAGCACTGACAGCCGTCTGATTTTGTGGTTCAACGTGCTTTATTTTTGTTAAAAACTATTGTTCTTCTTCATCTCAAAAGTATTTGTCATCGTTTTATCTGACCTAGGTTAGGAGTATTGTGTATATGATCTGTTAGGTAAGTAAGTGATTAAAATTATTGCTTTATTAAAACTTGATTCTTTTTTACGCACTTTCTGTCATCCCTCAGCCTAAAATGATCGATAGGGTCGCTAAATACAAATTTATCAATAAAATTAAACGATTTAAAATGGCGCATTTAAAAGAGTTTAGTACTTTTGTTATTTAAGCTTTGATTTAACGAAAATTCGATACCGGAGGATTTTACATTTCTTATTCAAATTTATTTAGAATCATCAAGGGAAAAAAATAACAGAAAATAGTATTGTTTTATCTAGAAATTAAATATTTGAGGTGCGGTATCTCACGTTTTTTAGCTATAAAGTGAACTTCTTAAAAATGTTGGACACGGATTCTGCAGATGAACCAATCAAAGGAACTTTAAGCCCTCCTAAAAAGAGAATCAAGAAAAGTCATTTAACTGTTCAAACTAAGGAAATTATCCTTAATATATACAAGTACGGATTTCAAGATAATCCTGTGTTACCATTGGCTGATAGAGAGCAAATAGCAGCCGATAAAGCCGTAGTATCCGCTAGTAGTGTTTTTAAAATAGTTAATAATAATAATAATACAAGGATACACATTCATTATTTAGCCCAAAAACACGCCGCAATCGTAAGAGCAGCCTCGATTATGTCGACGAGTTTGACAAAAACGTAATAAGAAGAAAGGTACATGGATTTTTTTTAAATTACATTCTTACCATTGACAAAATATTACAAGAATTCAACAACGACACGGATTTACTGACTTTTAAAAGGACTACATTCTGCAAATTATTAAAATCATTAAATTTTAAATTTAAAAAACGTAGAAGCAATAGTATTTGAATGGACAGGGACGAGATTGTAATATGGAGAAAGAATTATTTGACCCAGACTAGACGTTATAGAAAAAAAAATTATTTGGATGAAACGTGGATAAACGCCGGACATACAAAGCCAAAGATATGGGTTGATAAATCCACCAAATTTTCAAGACAGGCTTTTCTGTATGGCGGGATTAAAAAAAATCCGTTAGGTATTATTTTTTTAACTAACAATAAAGCATTTGCATGTTGATGAAGATGACGTCGAAGTTTTGTATAAAACCACAACCTTAATGTTTCTGTTATTGAAATTACATTAAATGGATTGTTTTTTACGTAAATAGAGTTAATTTTACAGCTTTTATTTTGTTTTAATACAAGACTAGATGTTTTATAATTATTATTTAGCTTATATTTGTTCATTTAAATATGCCATATAATTGCTGTGTGCGAAGATGTTCATCAGTTTTCAAGAAACAGAAAAAAGGTTATGCTCAGGGTTCGTTTATTCTAAAATAGGAAAAACACTAGAAACAATTAAAATTTTGATTATTAAGCTGGATTTATAAACAGGGCAAAAACTGACGATTTCTCCTAGCCCTAGCACGGAACGCGGGGGTAAGTTTATACATTCAATTTTATACTCTTATCGTCTCTACAGTTGCTTTTTGGAACAAGTTGTTTTAGCCCCCAGTGGAACTACCTCATTTTTTAATTATTGTATTAAGTTCCATTTTGCAATAAATAAGGTAGATATTATTTAATTTCCGCTGCTAAATTTCCTAGCACTACTTTTTTTCCAATACGAATTACAATGGGAACAGCTGATTGACAAGGATAAGAATACCAAACATCCAATGTGGACCCACCGGTTAGAAATTGCAAAACCAATTTATAGCATGTGCTCTATTGCTATGTGTAAATATTGCTATTTTAAACTAAACTTAACTTCACTTTATTTGTAAAAAATAATTTATTCAAATATACAATTTATCTTAAAATATAAATATTTCCTCTTCTTTCAGGAAAAGGAAAAAGACTGATCTTTTGCAATATTGGCAGTGAAGATGGACTTGTACCCGATGGTCTATGGACTTTTGAATCCAATAAAAGTGGAGATTACCATAAGGAAATGGATGGTTAATTGGAAAGTATTACCAACCCTGAAATAAAACTCGCCAATTGTTATTCAAGCAAACTGGAGAAAATACCTACCACTGCTTCTAATAAGTCTGATATTCAAAACTGGCTGCGCTCAAAAAATAGGAACACAAAAAGCTTATGATAAATATATAGTAGATGAAATGGTTAAAGCCCAAAATAAAATCGTATTGAGGTTGCCGCCATATCACTGCGAGCTCAGTCCACTAGAGCTTGTGTGGGCGGACTTAAAAACTTAGGTAGCAGCTAAAAACACCACTTTTAAATTCGCTGATATGAAAAATTTATTTAACGAAGCCCTAATTACCTCTGAAAAATAGAGAAAATGTGTCCAACACGTTACAGGAAAAGTCGAACCAAAAATGTGGGAATTAGATAATTTGATTAAGTACAAATTGAACCACTTGTAATAAACTTTGAGGGTAGTAGTACGAGCTCATCGGAATAAGCTATGTGTAAAATATTAATTCCTATTTTACACAACAACTCCATTTTTGCAAATATAAACGTAAAAATAGAGAACTGTAGCAACCAGTTTTAGCATTTATTTAACATGAAATGGAGAAAGTATAATGTTTGTATTAGTGATGTAAAAAAAAGTTTTCTTTTTCAAATTTTAAGAAAATACATTTTAAAAAACCTTTTTTTTTGTGGATACAAATAAAACATTGTTTTTTTTTAATTATAAAAAACATTTTTTTAATAGAAAATAAATTAATAATGTTTTTGGGTTTATTTCTCTCTATCATTCTCTATCAGGTAGTTCTGAAAACTTCTTTCTACACTGACTGATTATAGTGATTTTATTTTTTTTTCTTATAATGAAAATGCTATTTTAGTTTTTGTTTTTATGTTAATATTCATATATACTACTGTATTTATATTTTAAAAGCAAGTTTTATTTTTTATTTGTATTTAAATTTGTGTATTTTAAATAAGAATTATTTTAAAAAGTTGCTAAATTTTTCTGCTTTAGGTTCACTATTTTCTATTAAGGAAAAACGTTTCTGAAAAAAACAATATTTTTGGAAAAAAAAACAAACATGCTTTTTAAACATAAAACGTATTTTTTTTTTAGTTTACATCACTAGTTTGTATATAACAATTTTTCGAGTAATGTATTGTCAATCTAATGCTGTTTCGTGTAAGTAATGTATTTAGTAAGTAAAAAAAGAATTTTGGTTTTGAAAATTATCAAATTATTTGTAGAAATTTTATGAAATTGTGTTATTTTAAACAGAATACGGCCCTACCTATTAATACTGTGTCAGAGTGTTCACCTGATATTGATTTGTTTAGGCGTCACTTGCGTTTAAGATGAATAGACTTTAGTTTGCTATGGGCTCAAAAATTTAGAACATATGGCTGAGGCGAGAAAAAACGTAGGACAGTCCATCATCCAAATCTTTTAGATGACCTACGGGAAATTGTAGAATTTTTGGCTAATCAGCAATCGAATTTCCTTTAGAAAAATTGCAGGTGCGATAGAAATGTTAAAAAGCACAGTTCACATATTACTGAAAGTCTTAAAATTGAATGCGCATAATAAAATATAAATCGGAGATTCCGGAACACTGCTACGAAAAACGAGGCTTTTTATATGAAACAATTTTAAACTTATTCCGAGAATACCCAAGAACGAAACTTATAATGTCAGATGAAGCTATTTTCCATATAAGTGGACGAGTAAATAAGCATAACTGTCGTATTTGGGGAGGTGAAAATCTACACGCTTTTAATGAATTTGAACGAGATTCACCAAAAGTGTTTGTGTGATAAGGCCAACAGAAAATTTCCTGGCCAGTGGATATATATATATATATATATATATATATATATATATATATATATATATAATTATTCAATTTGTTTCTTAAACCCGATATATATTAATTAAACTTCTTTCTTGGGTATACGTTTATTTGCAAAATGAAACAATGGGATTAACTTGACGTTTCGCCTCTCATAGTAGGCTTTCTCAAAATTGCTCATTCCTTTATTTTTTTTTGGTATGTAAGGCTTCCTTTCCTATCTACAATAATTTAAAAAACATTTAGTAGTCTAATTATAAAAAGACATTTACAATTTTTCTAAAACTAATTTAGAATTTTATACTATTGAAAAATAATTATTACAAAATTAATAAAATAAGGTTACATACCTCGAAATGGTTATTTATTTATATTTGAATGATAGGTAGGGTTGATTATTTATTTATATTTGAATGATAGGTAGTAAGTTAGTGGTTTGCCAGGCAACTCATGGCACAGTTTTAGGTAAAAAAGTGTTATTATCATACTTGGTTTTTTTGAGGAATTTAAAGATAATTTTTAATTTAAACCTTAGAGTAAAATCATACATTCACAATAATATACTACATTTTAAAAATGACGACTTAGACGAAGTTAAAACTATACTAAAATATCAAATTGTGGTATATTTGACTTAAATGTTTTATGTCTTGTTTGTCATTTACTGCATTTTTTTCTTTTTTTCTATGAATCATTTCTTTGATAATTAATTTCTGATACAGGTTATCTTCATCAATGATTTTAGTTTCAGAAAAATTAAATTCGTGTTTTGTGCTTTTTTCATGTTAGTGTAATGCAGTGGATGCATTCTTTGTATACTTATGCCCTTTTATTCTATTTTCTAAGAGTTGGGTTGTCATACCAATATATTTCATAGGGCAGTTTAAACAAGGAATTTCATATACGAGATTGGATGTTATATTTTTAGAAATTTTAGTTTTTAATTTTGTAAATAGGGAGCCTATCAGGTTCTGGGTTTTATTCCTCAAAAAAACAAACTACGATAAGAACACTTTTTTACATAAAACTGTGCCATGAGTTGCCCGACAACCCACTAACTTACTACCTATCATTCAAATATGAATAAATAATCAACATGCATTTTTCGAGGTATGTAACCTTATTTTATTAATTTTGTAATAATTATTTGTCAATAGTATAAAATTTTAAATTAGTTTTAGAAAAATTGTAAATGTCTTTTTATAATTAGACTATTAAATGTTTTTTAAATTAATTGTAGAAAGAAAAGGAAAGCCGTACATATCAAAAAAAAAATAAAAGGATGAGCAATTTTGAGAAGGTGTACTATGATAGACGAAACGTCAAGTTAATTCCATTGTTTCATTTTGTTAATAAACCTATACCCAAGAAAGAAGTCCAATTATATATATATATATATATATATATATATATATATATATATAAATATATAATATATATATATATATATATATATAAATATATATATATTTATTTATATATCTATATATATATATATATATATATATATATATATATATTTATATGGTATATATATTCATGTGATATATCTGTCCCTGATTTTTTTCGTTAGAGTTATGTGAGGGAGCGATGTTATAGTCCGATGCCATACACATTGCAGAAATTGATAAATAACATAAGAAATGTAATAGAAAATATTGCTCAAGATATGCTGCGAAACGCATTTGATCATCTGATTGTAATTTTAAATGGGTTCACAAATTTTAGTGGCGGGCACTTCCAACAAATGATTTATTAATTTTTGCTTTTAACTTTAGTTAGTTTATTTTATTAATTTATTTAAGTCGAATTGATAATAAATTAAATAAACTAATAATAAATTAAAACAATGTATACATTTTTGAAAAGTACATAGGTCAGACATTCTTCTGTTGATATAATATACAGGGTGTTCCATTTATTTATTTATGTTCCAATAATCGAGTAATATTCATTAAAATTTACACTTATTCCAAAAAAATACCGCAATGAGTTTGTAGCTTCGGCAACACCGTCAAAAAAAACAAAAAATTCGTAATAATTCTGTCCAAACCGCGTTTTGGTACCTTTCTTAGTTTTTGAGTTATTGAGGAATATAATGTGATCCCCTTAGTTGGGACACTCAGTATTTGTAGATGCTGGTTTTGTTTTTGATTATATATCAATATATTGAATATCGCCATTAAAGTTCTCACGGTACTGGACCTTTCTTCTTTGCAATAATATTTTTATACCTGTGTAAAAACATCTAAGAGGCAGGTATAAAAGGTAGAGTGATATCCAGCAGTACCGTAGATAAAAAGGCTGATGGACATATATAGTTTTGGTTTTAATTAAACCAAATATAAAGTGGACAAATGTGACTAAGCGATAACTGACAGATTTTTCGAAAAATAGTTTTCATCGATTGCCAATAATATTTTATTGAGAAAGGTTCATTCTATTAAAATATTATATCTACACCAAATTTCAATTTGTAAGTTAAAGTTGAAGTAATAATAATAATATTAATAATTTTATTTCGTCAATATAACTAGTGTAACATACAAGATATTTAAGTAATTCGAAAAAAAGTCAAACCAATAATTATATTAATCTAATTTGTATAAAGTAATATATACATGTCAAACCCTAAAATAAAAACTATAAAAAATATACATACTGATATATATATATATATATATATATATATATATATATATATATATATATATATATATATATATGAAAGAATGATAGGACACTCCATAAAATATTTAACTCAAAAATTCTTGCAGAATATAGTAGTTCATTTTAATAAGAAGATTTTTTAGTTTATTTTTAAAAATTCTTAAACTAGCAGCTTGTTTTACATTATTACTTAGTCTATTAAAAAATTGGCAACCATTAAAGGCTATGTTCTTTTGAAAAAACTTTGTCTTATGAGAAGCAGACAATAATAATTCTTTATTTCTAGTATTATAATTATGTAAAGTGCGGTTTAATTGGAAGAGGTCCTTATAAACAAATATACAAATTTTTAAAACGTAAATTTCTGCAACAGTTAAACTTTTATATTTTTTGAAATATTCTCGGCAAGAGTCTCTTAAAAAAGTCCAAATATATATCGAATTGCATACTTCTGCAATAAAAACACTCTTTGCACGTTCGAACCCGCTCCCCAATTGATTATGCCATAGGATAGACGACTGTGTATGTTTGCATAATATATTGATAAAAGAATGTTTTGACTGTAGTAATTAGATAAAGCTTTTAGTGGATAGCAATTCTGCCTTAAGTTAACTGAGAGGTTGTCAATGTGATTTAGCCATCGTAAGTTTCAAAATTTAGGCCCAGCATTACACATGAGTTAGATGATTCTATGAGGCAAATATTATCAACTTGCAAATTGTGCAAGTGGTTTTGCTTAGTGTTTGAAAACAAAATAAACTTAGTTTTGTTTTCGCCAAGATTTAGACAGTTTTTTTTTTGAGACCAAAGTATGGTGTTTTTATAAACCATCTTAGTAGTAGTTTTAAGTGAATTAGCATCGTTCTTTACAACAACAGTATTGGTATCATCGGCATATGACATAACTGTTACACCTGATGAAGTTTGCTTCAAATGAGAAATCAAATCATTAGAATAAATTAGGAAGAGCAATGGCTCAAGAAGCATATGTCTATTCAAGTGAGACCTCAGCAGCTCCCCTGCCTGTTCTCTAATCCCATGTTTCTAATTTATACAAAATCATGTTGTGGTTAACCATGTCAAACGTACGAGAAAAATCCACAAACAGGCCTGACACATAGAGATTCTTTTCAACAACATTAACTACTGTCATTTGAAATTCACATAGAACACTCTCAGTACTACGTGATTCCGTAAAACCGCACTGAGATTCACTCAGTAGGTTATTTTTGTTCATAAATTTTAATAAGTGATTTTTAATATTTATTTTAATTTTATTTTTATAAAGAGGTATTACAGTGGCCAGCTTTAACTGTTCCGGAAAAATTGCAAACTCAACAGAAATATTTATAAGATAAGTTAACACTTTCCACAAAACAAATTTACATTTTTTAGCAAATTATTGGATACACATAATAAAACCAAAGCGGTTGGCAATTCCATTTCTGATAAAACTGGTTGACATACAATAAAATATATATTATCATTAGAGATAAATGTGTGCGAACACCACAAATGCAAACCTATGCCGATTCTAGAGAACGAACGAGTAACAAATGGGTTTCAGATGAAACAGTATTTACTGTTACTTCCCCTGAACAATTTATGCGGGCGTCATAGAGCATAACTAGCGTATTAATGCTTACAGAGATTGCATGCTTTGGCTGCCTAACTTGATAATCCAACCGATAATATGCAAATAAAATTTGGGGATTTGATTAATCGCCAACAGACATGCATATCTTAACATGTTGCACTAAGGCGGGCTATCAATTAGGGACGTCACCGACGCAACTAGAGCGAGGAAATCTTAATTTCAGACATCCGTGGGTAAAAGACGTTGTATATTTAGCCGCTGAATGATTAGTAACAGTAATTTCCGAAGATTTATTATGCCGGAACCTTAAACGATGCACATCGTGTAGTATAGCGTTTAAATTTATAGATAAGAGCAAATGTAGGTTGCGTATATGTGCCAGAAATTATTCATGTGGGGAAATTACCAAATAAATAGATAGTGTTAGGTATGCAGTACAACAGATTTCTTATATTCATATCGTTTTTATTTTTTCGAATTTTTTTATTGACCACTAACAAGTAACACAATTAAAGTAAATAGGTAAAATCATCGAAGATTCCTTGTCTAAAAATAAGACTAAAAGTTCCATGTACAGGGTATCCGTATTTCGATGGGTTTGCGGGGTATCTCTCTTATTACTGAAGATAAAGGCGGTTTTCGCAACACTGTGCTATTTTTTTTGTGAAACCAAAGAACCCACAAACACTTTTTTCCTAGCCCTCTTCGTATTTGAGATACAGAGTGAAATTGAAAATTTTGCTTTTTTAGGTACCCCTCGTATCTCGATGGCCTGGCAACTTACCGAAAAGGTGAAAACTAACTTCAATAGAGTTTTTTGCGTAGAATCTAGTGGCGTAATCAGTTTTTGGTTAGCTACTATCGTTTTCGAGTTCTAGACTAAAGTTGGGTTTTTTTAAATATGATACCCTGTATATTGTTTAATATTTGGTTTCCGCTCATTTTTAGCTTCTCAAAAATATATAATACTTGATATTTATTTCAATCCGGTATTGACAATTAAGTCAATTTAAAGAAATTTTAATATGTTTTTCTAGTAGGCCATGAAAATTGTGTTTTAATTTTCTAAATCTGAATTATCTATATCAAATTTTGTTATAATATCATTATTAAACAATAAATCAGATAACAAAGATTTATACTATTTAATTTTTACGCTAGAGAAACACACAAACATCTAAGAAATCTACTGAAAACACATATTATAAACTAAAAATATATACATATGACGATAATTTCATTATTTTTCTGTTCAAACTGTTCCCCATTATACCTTATACACATATCACACATCTTTCTTATTCTACTTAGTGCGTTAAGCATAATCATTTGGCGAGCTTGTAAATATCTAAAGGCTCTTCTTGTGTCGTTTTGTAGATCTTCGATCGTGGGGTGTTGCCTTTGGTAGATGATGCCTTCAAGATATCCCCATAGGAAAAAGTCTTGGACCGACAAATCTGGCGACCTAGGTGGCCATCTTACAGCCCCATTTGTACCAATCCAGCGACCTGGAAATTCATTTTCTAAAATGGCACTAACAGTCCGTGCATTATGAGCCGGGGCACCATCTTGCTGAGGAAAAATATTTTGTAATTGTGCCAAAGGAATATTATCTAATAAATCAGCAGGCGTATTTTCCAGTATCTCTAGGTACCGGTTTCCAGTAAGACTACCGTTATAAATGACATACGTTATTTTTGTGCCAAGGATAAAGCAGGACACGCTAAATCCAAACCTGCCTTGTTGTTCGCGTGGAAATATAACGTGTTCATTTTCTTTGGACCAATATCTATTATTGTGTCGATTTAGAATACCTGCACTTGAGATATATGCCTCGTCAGACCATATAACTTTTCTTTCGAAATTTATTTCTGTATTAGTCATATGAATGTACCAATTGCAGAAATCTATGCGATGCTGTGCATCTCCCGGGTGCAAATGGTACATTAACTTATATTTATATGGTTTGAAAAGGTATTTTTTTATATATTTTTATTTATAGTCTGCACTGTTGACTTAGGTACTCCCACTTCATCCTCGAGTTTTTGACAGGAAGTTGACGGATTGATTGCAACGGCAGCTAAAACATTAATCTCCTCAGTTTCCCGATTTTCTTTGTAATTTGATTTCGGTCGCGGTACTTTGAATGATCCGTGATTGATCAGATTTATTTTTATTCTTGAAAATGTTCTCTTATCGGGCTGTCTTCGTTCTGGGTATCCATAAGGAATAAATGCTTATTTACAGATATATAGAGTATAAAACGACATATTCAAAATAAATTAAATTGAATTATTTTATTATACAGGGCGATGTAAAAGATGTTTTTCTTATCACTTATCAACAAAACTGCTATTCTACTTTTCAAATATTTTAATTATAATTAATTTTATTGGAAATTTAGTGACATCGTATCTTTCATGTTAGAGACTTGCTGGAATAATATGCTTTTTTATTACAAGCAAATTTTGGACACAACTGTAACCTATTAGGAACGATAGGCATAATTTGATATATTAATATTATTATTCTGAAAAAAAGTCACAAAACTAAGGTTTTATTATTATCTATACTTTTGTTTTTCAAAAATACTAAGAGTCCTTCTACATCGGCTATCACTAGTTCCGAAAAGCCCTGGTTTAAGAAGCAAAGTGATTTTGTTTACTTAGTATTACTCCTGTCACTTACCGGATTAGATACATCTCTGACGCTTCATTCGGATTTTCCTGGCACTGTATAAAACAAACAAGCATGTCATATTTCTCCAAGTTTTTGAAATTCGCAGCCATTTGATATTTAATAAATGAACAAAGGCAATATTTGATTAAAATAATTTAACAATGACAAATGTCAATTAGTTTCTACAATGGCTCAACAGAATCTATATATTCTTTTGTTTAATCAAGTCATGGCCGCCTTATTTTATTTAAAACAGATCTTGGGTATTTCTAAGGGATAAATTAAATAGTTGTAAGTAAGTATTTTTAAACAACACAATTGTCAACATTAGAAATGTATTAAATCCAACGTCATTTGTTGTAAATAAAACATTTTTAGTGTATAATAGGTATATATTTTTTTATTACATTTTCTAAGTATTTGTGTTTGTTGTATTGTCCGGGGTAAATATTAAATAGTAGATATGTATTGTTATTATTACTGTTAATTACGATATTTTAACAAACTTTGGTACAGATAATTCAGATTTAGAAAATTAACGCACAATTTGCATGGCCTACTAGAAAAACAGATTAAAATTTAAAGCTAAAAATGACCGGAAACCAAATATTGAAAACACACAGGGTATCCTATTTAAAAAAACCCAAACTCTATCAAAGTTAGTTTTCGCTTTTTCGGTAAGTTGCCAAACCATCGAGATACGAGGGGTACCTGAAAACGCAAAATTTTCAATTTCACCCTGTATCTCAAAAACGAAAAGGGCTAGGAAAAATTTGTTTGTGGCTTTTTTGGTTTCACAAAAAAGTAGCACAGTGTTGAGAAAACCGCATCTCTCTATCTTCAGTAATAAGGTAGATACCTCGCAAAACTATCGAAATTCGGATACCCTGTACATAGGTCCGCAAATGTTTGGTTTGTGAGATACAGTTTGTTGAATTTGAAATCTTATTTCCAAGTTTTTAATTAACTTTTACGAGAAACGATATTTTCGCACACAATTGACGGTGTTTTTTTGAGATGAGAAATCATAGTTTGGTATTTCTTTTTATACATCGGCAAGAGGGCGCTGTGGACGCTATTATAATTTCACTTTTTTGACAGCGAACTTCTGGGACTTTTTATGAATAAACCTTATTTCTACAACTCTTTTAAGCAAAAAAAGTATACCTGCTCAACAACGCTAGATATGATCGTTTTCCAGTAATTTGCAAATTTCTGCATCGGAGTAGATTACCAAGTCCCTTAGGCGCTGCACGAAGTCACCAGTTATGGGCCTAGGGGACTCCGTAACCTGATTCAATTTCGATTAAAAAATGCTTCTTGGTAGTGATTTTGCTTTTATTTTCGAAATATTAACGAATTAAAAAATATGCCGTGTTTTAATTAATTTAATAATTTATTTCTAACATTTAAATTATTGTTTAATTATTCCTACAATATTAAGTACTAGCTTAATGAAAAAATTACAAGGAATAATTGAAATGGACCCTTCGGCTCAAATACAATACCATGTTCTTTTTTTGAAGTTCCTCCTTACTCTTCGACACATCCCAATGTCTTGACGAATGAAAGCAAATGTGGTTTCTATGCGTTGCCAAAGTTTTTCTTGTGAAGCAACAGGAGTATTATAAACAAATTCCTTTATATGCCCTTAAAGGTAAAAGTCTATTGGGTTTATAGCAGGGGACCGGGGAGGCCAAGCAATAAGTCCACCTCGTCCTAACCAACGATTTTCCAAGGTCTCATTTAAGAACTGCCTAATAGGGGCAGTGCTGGTGTTCCATTATGGTGGAACCACAAAGTATCAGGTCGCATAGTTAGAGGAAACAAATCTTCTAAATCATTTTGTATGAAATTAAGGTGGGAAGCGTGATTTAGCGGACTTGGTAGTACAACGGGGCCAATAAGCTGATTGTCAACAATCTCTGCCCATATGTTAATAGAGAATTGATATTCTGAGTTTACTGGCCTTAATAAATTGGGATTTTCATTACACCATGAGTGAAAGTTATGAAAATGTGTTATATCTTTGCTGGAGATATAAGCTTCATCAGTAAATAGAACTTGATTTAAAAAATGTGGATCCTCTGTAATTTTAAGTTGAAACTCATAACAAAACTGCAGTCGAGGAGCATAGTCTCATATTCCATAGGTAATAATTCTTGGACTCATGAAGTGTCTTTAGAACTGACGGAGCAGAAAAGTTTCCAATTTCGTCAGCGTATTTGTATTTATGTTATATCCGTTTCCCATGACCTTCCACGTGCCTCCAGAATGTCGCCACATATTATCACACAGTTGCGTCATTCACAGAAACCAACATCAGCAGTTTCCAAGAATTGCGACAGTACGCTCAAACACCGTCAGCAGTCTCCATGGAAGCCAGCGGATGCTTGCCGGTTTCCCACGTACCTCAGCAAGATTTTTAATATAAATAGACTATGTAGATTTTATTATAAACAGTATAATATTATTATTTTAAGTTGTAACAATAATTAATGTCCATTTGATTTCCAAAGTTGTGAACATATTGTTTTATTTTATTCTAATAAAAAGTGTTTTTTTAAAAAGTGAATTTTTCAAATAGTGAGATAACAATTTGGCGCAGTCGGTAGGATTCTTTTAAACGCTATTAGAACAAGAAAAAGGTCTAACTGGTAGCGGCGGATTCCAATCCCTTAACGGAACAAAAGGAACCTGAGAAGTCCTCACTCGTAAAGCTTGGAGCCACATCGAGAACAAGACAACCCAGATGCAGATTACGATTACGTAAGAATCGTCTCGTATTTGATTTTATTTTTCTATACTGTTCGATTTTTCAAATAGGATTTAAACATATTATTATTTCCCTTACCATTTGTTTTCTTAAATTACAAAAAGGAAAACTATTTATTATTTTTGTTAAGATATTCTTAATAACTTAACGTTTTCATTTTACTCGTTTTTGATAAAACCTTTTTATTTTTAACGCATCTACATTTAAAATTCAAAATGTCTCTCGATAATACCCAAACAACCATTGAAATTGAACCTTATAAACTTTCTGAAATTTTTTCCATTGTACCCGAATTTGAAGGTGATCAAATTTCTTTAAGCAATTTTATAACCGCATGCGATTGTGCATACGACATGGCAACAACGCAACAAAAAGTGTTCTTAGTTATTCACATAAAAAACAAGCTCCGTGGTAGAGCAGCTCAATTAATTAGTTCAAGGAATCCAAGTTCATACCTTGAAATTAAACAATTGTTAAATTTACACTTCGGTGATTCAAGGGATCTTACTTCCCTTATACACGATCTGCAGCGATTAAGACAACTTCCTAATGAGTCGCCCCTTACATTCTTTAATCGACTTCAGGTCCTGAACGCTAAAATGCATGCCAGCATACAAAAGTCCCCACTCCTACATTCAAAAGTACAAAAAGATGCTCAGACCATGTTAATTGAAACTATGACTCTTAATACACTTCTTACCGGTCTAGAGCCACGCCTAGGACAACTTATCCGTGCTAGTAATCCAACGTCACTTTTAGAAGCACAATCAAGAATTCGGAGAGAACTTCAGCTTTCGTATTTCGAAAATCAAAAAGTTAATAAACCAACTATTCCGAAACCCAGTCCTCAGTTACCTAGACCACACCAGCCACAACAATTAAAGTGTTCCAATTGTAACAGAATTGGTCATACAATATCTCAGTGCAGGCAACTTTCTTCTAATTTTCCCCAAAATAATAATTTCCAACGACCCATAACAAATTCTAATTTTCAAAGACCCGCAATAAACTCGAATTCTCAAAGATCACAATATCAACCAAATTTTTCGCAACAAAATAGACCAAATAATCCTAGCCAAAATACAAACCAAGCACAATTTAGGCCATCAATAATTCAAAGAAATCCCAATTTTCAACCAGCTAAGACGCATCATGTTAATACAAGACAAGAATGCTCCTCAGAGAATTATTTGCCCGAATACGATCAGTACACCGCCGAAAACGGCAATCCCGGTTTTTACGATTTTTTCCAACCAGAGGAAGAATCTTATCAAGATATAAACTATTCAAATGACACTAGTAATTACCAGGATTTTCTTACACCCCTTACGAATACCGACCCTCCAGACAATTCACCCCAGAACCCAATGACCGAGATCCAATCGAGAATAGAAACACTAAATCTAGAGAATATGGATCCAAATCTCAATTTCCCGGAACAAGCGTTTCTTTAAGTCCTCTTCTTACTGTAAATTCCAAGAATCTATATTATATCGATGACGCATCAAAACAATTCAAACTTCTCATTGATACCGGTGCAGGCATTTCTATATTTAAGGAAAACACCGTACAAAAATTTCCTACACGATTTCCCGAAAATGTCACTATTCAGGGAATTACCGATGAAAAACTTTCAATATCTCAATCTACACTCATACCTTTTACTATTGGTGATCCACACAAAGTGTATATTTGCAATTTAGATATAGATTTCGACGGTATATTAGGATTGGATTTCTTGGAACATTATGAATGTATTGTAGATCTGAAATCAAAACAACTTATTACAAATTTTAAAACTATGCCCCTTCACAAAGTAACCACAACTACAGCCATATCAGATGTACAAGAATGCATTAAAAACCGTAATAAAATTTCTATAGAGGCTAGAACTGAAAAAATTTTCAAACTCAAGTGCGAACTATTTAATACGGATGCTATACTTCACGCATATGTCAAAGAAAATGTTAGATTGCCAAATGCCCTGGTTAAGGTTAATGAACGCGGTGAATTTTTTACATCTATAATTAACTCAAATGCTATAGAAAAAACAATCGACTTTTCAAATTTAAATATCGAACCTTTTGACCCTGGAATTGATACTGAAACAATTTTTAACTTAAATACCTACCCTATACAAAACGCAGTTTTAGATAGGCGCTCAATTATTAAAGACCAGTTACGCACCGAACATTTAAACAACGAAGAAAACGATTTAATAACTAACCTATGTCTCGAATTTTCCGATATCTTTTATTTAGAAGGCGATAATTTATCTTTTACCAACGAGATCAAACATTCTATAGATACTAATAATTCAAGGCCCGTATTTACCAAATCATATAGATATCCTCACATTCATAAAGAAGAGGTAAAAAGCCAGGTAAATAAAATGTTAGAGCAAGGAATTATTCGCCAGTCCATCTCTCCATGGTCCTCCCCGGTTTGGGTTGTTCCCAAAAAATTGGATGCCTCCGGAACACCCAAATGGCGTGTAGTTATAGACTACCGCAAGCTGAACGAGCTTTCTATAGCTGATAAATATCCTCTTCCGAACATTTCCGACCTTCTCGATCAATTAGGGAAATGTCAATATTTCACAACCCTCGACTTGGCTTCTGGTTTCCACCAGATCGAGATCAATCCAAAAGACATCGAGAAAACTGCCTTCTCTGTTGAAAATGGCCATTACGAATTCGTCCGTATGCCATTCGGTTTAAAGAATGCCCCGTCCACATTCCAAAGAGTCATGGACAACATCCTTCTCGGTATTCAAAATGAACGTTGCTTAGTGTATATGGATGACATCATCGTGTACTCTCCAACAATACATGAACATATTTCAAGACTAACAGAAGTCTTCAAGCGTCTCCGCAAAGCCAACTTAAAGATCCAACCTGATAAATGCGAATTCCTTCGAAAGGAAGTTGCTTATCTAGGACACCTTATTACCCAAAGTGGAGTAAAACCTAATCCAAGCAAAGTTGAATGCATTCAGAAATTTCCTATGCCAACAAATCCTAAAGAAATAAAGTCATTCTTAGGTCTTGCTGGATATTACAGACGCTTCATCCCAAATTTTGCCAAAATATCAAAACCCCTGACCAAGTTATTACAAAAGGACGTCCCATTCACATTCGACGCGGAATGCAAAACCTCATTTTCTGACCTGAAAAAGGCACTTACATCGGACCCAATCTTAATTTACCCCAATTTCGAAGAAACTTTCTTGCTAACCACAGACGCTAGCGCATTCGCTATTGGAGCCGTCTTATCTCAAGGTCCCATCGGAAAAGATCTTCCGATAGCATATGCATCTCGAACTCTGTGTAGTGCTGAAACAAAGTATTCTACCATAGAAAGAAAATTATTAGCCATTGTATGGGCTGTCAAACACTTCAGACCATATCTTTTTGGTCGAAAATTTGTTTTGGTAACAGATCATCGCCCTTTGACTTGGCTATTTTCAATTAAGGACCCCGGCAGTCGCCTAGCTCGCTGGCGCCTTAAACTCGAGGAATATGATTACAAGATTGAATATAAACCCGGCCGAATAAACAAAAACGCAGACGCCTTATCACGTATTAAAATTAACCATTTTAAAAATTGCTCAGATTTTCAATCAACCATCGCTATTTACGCCTCAAATGAAGACGACTTTAATAACAGACCCTCAACCAGCAAACAAAATTCATTTTCAGAAATAATAACCGAAAACGATCTAGACGATAATGAAATAACCGACGAATACAATAGATTTGTTAATTTATACAAGACAAAATCAATCATCGATTATTCCAAAATCGAAATTTCCAATGATCAATTTTTGGACAAATCAAACAAAAATATTGTCACTTTCTTTTGGCAAACTAAAATGGAAGATTTTCATTTTAAAATTATAGAGGACCTATTTGAGGAAAACTATGATTTTGCCCCGCTTACGGTAAACACCCTGTCTAGTAAGAGTGTAAAGGACCGCAAATATTTCATAATACCCTTGTCGTATAATACTGATACCGTAGTCCAGCAGCTTTTCTATATTATCTATAAATGTCAAGATAAATTCGATCTTTCTAAAACCTATTGTATCGAAAATAATTTACAACTTCCCATCCTCGAAATATTTTCATTCATTTTCTCTGATAAAGATATTAACTTAAAAATATGCCATAACCTCGTAAGAACCCCAGACCCGGATGAAATACCCACAATTTTA
Organism: Kuschelorhynchus macadamiae; assembly: GCA_030620095.1. Classification (NCBI taxonomy): domain Eukaryota; kingdom Metazoa; phylum Arthropoda; class Insecta; order Coleoptera; family Curculionidae; genus Kuschelorhynchus; species Kuschelorhynchus macadamiae. The sequence continues at coordinate 60,047 of JAUTXW010001345.1, forward strand.
GATCAACACCATACTGGCAAAAAGAATCTTCATCGCGGTATTAATGAAACTGTCAAACGCATTCGACAAAAATACAATTGGACCGGACTAACTAAAGATGTCGAAAAACTCATTCGAAGCTGTGAAATCTGCCAAAAAGTTAAAATCTGTAGGAAAAATCTTAGTACGCCCCTAGTCATAACAGAAACTCCAAAAACTGCATTCGAAAGAATCAATATTGACATCTTCGAGTATCCAACTCGTAACTATGCCCTTACGATCCGAGATGAGCTAACCAAGTTCACACAGGCGTACCCAACATCGGATAAAAAAGCCTCAACGATTGTCAATACACTCCTGCTATTCTTTCAACATTATGGAACTCCCCTACGGATCCACTGTGACCATGGCCGTGAGTTTGATAACACATTAATGAAAGACCTGTGCACACTCTATGACGTCAAGTTAACCTTTTCAAGTGTTAGCCATCCGCAATCAAATGGATCGCTCGAAAGATTCCACGCCACTTTAACCGAAATGATTAGGGTTCACACAGCAGAACATCCCGAGGAACACCCATTCAATATCCTCCCCTATTCAGTCATCTGTTATAATAACACAAAAAACAAAACTCATGGATTCACCCCTTATGAGCTGATATTCGGCCATACGTCTAGCCGACCCCCAGAAACCTTATATAATCAAGAACAACTTATCTCCAAATACATCCGAAATCTAAATAATAAAATGGAAACATATTACAAAATCGCACGAGCTAGAACAAACGCCCAAAAGGAAAAATCAAAAATCAGATTCGACAAATCAGTCTCCGATAAACAACCCGATTATAAAGTTGGTGACAAAGTATATGTCAAAGAATCGCAAATTAAAGACAAAAGTGAAAATAAATTCAATGGCCCCTTTCAAATTATCGAACTTTACCAAACTTCAGCTAAACTTAAAAACCTTTCTACAAACCAAATTTCCAAAATAAATTTTGATAGGCTAAAGACATACTATGACTAGTCTATTTTTTTTTTCCAGACTCCTTTGGCTTATTCCAGCCGTCTTCTCCCAATACTTCTTCACACCAATCAACAATACCGTTGGACTATTTTACCATGAGGAAAACTTTGTCAAAATTACTAACTATAAGTGGACGTTACTCGTATACAAAGATTTACAACCCCTTAAAGAAACTATACAAAACAACGACAAATTACTTACTACACTCAGTGACGTGTTGAATGACCCATCCCCTAGAACTGTATCTTTTAAAATAGAAATTAAAACACATTTGAGCTTATTAAGCCAAATTTCAAATGCAGTTAATCAAAAATATAGAGAAATCATGGCAGATACAAAAAAGTTATCTTATAGGAACAAACGCGGATTAATAAACGGCATTGGTAGTATTTTTAAATCTATCACAGGCAATTTAGATTCAGCCGATGGCGAATATTACAATGCATGTATAAACAAAATCACGCGAGATGAACGCGAACTTGAAAGCTTACTTAAAAATCAAATATCGGTAACTTCATCTGTAATTAAAAATTTCAATTCCACCATTCAAAAGATTCAAATTGATGAAGAAACCTTCAACCAAGACATAGATATTATACAGAGCGCTATCATGAACATATCTGATGACTTAGCGTTTTACGAAGGGCAAATTAAAACTCTAAATCTTTGCGAAGCTTTAATGGAAAGTTATGTTTTTCTAGAAGATTCTTTAAACGATATTATAAATGCCATCACATTCGCTCGTTTGAAAATTCTTCATAGTTCTATAATAACTCCAGGAGATTTGATCACCTCTCTCCAAGGGATATCGCGTTCTCTATCAAAAAATAATCTTCCTCTCCCTATATATTCATCAAATATTGCCAATTATATTGACTTAATTGAATTAGAATCATACCAGTCCGATAATAGGATTGTGTTCGTTCTTAAAATTCCTCTAACTGAACCAGAATCATACACTTTGTATCGAATTTTTCCTATTTCTATTATGGACAATCGAACAGGTCTTTTTCACATAATACCAACAACAAAAAAATACATTGCGCGAGATGACGACGCCTTACTATATGTACTACCACAAGACATCTCCAGCTGCAAGCCACTCGAGACGCACACTAAGATCTGTTCAGACCTTCTGCAATATCCAATCGACAGTGATGCTATCTGCGAAGCACAGCTACTCAGGCAGCAGAACATACTACCGAAAACCTGTCAAACATCGATATTGCTAGTCACCGATTACCACGTCCAAGAGATCTCCACGAACTACTGGCTTATCTCAGTTTCCGAGCCACTTCCTGTAACCGTAAAATGTGGAACCAGGAATATAGAAACCCAGATCCTGAAGACGAACTCCCTTCTTAAGTTACAACCAAACTGTAACGCTTTTATTGGAAGCACAAGAATTCATTCCAAGTACCTGGTGGAGGAATATAAAAATGTAACCTATAAAAGCCATCCTGTTCAGATTCCTTTCGAATGCTGCAAACAGTTCCCAGAACAGTCTCAAATCCCAAAGCTCAAACCCTTGAAGCTCAGCAACATCAATGCCGATGACCTGAACGTTGCTCAACACCGCCTAGACCAATACTCAGAAGAGCTAGACAAGTTGATGAAAGAACCCTTCATAACCAAACATATCCATTGGTTTACGATACTCACAATATCAATGGTCGTTGGAATGGCAATCCTCTACATCCTCTGTAAGTGTAGACGTAAGAAGCCACTGAAACTGTCCATAACTGGTAGTCAGGATCCTCCATCACCTCCCAGGCCTAGTCCGAAGCGCTTTGCCCCATACCAGTTGAGAAGACTAATACCAAAAAGGCGAACTAGCATCCATCCAGAAAATACACAAGAAGAGGAAGAAGCATTTGAACTTCAGTCCTAAAAGTAGCTGCAAAGCACCAACTTTTCACTAAAAGGGGAAGCTGTTATATCCGTTTCCCATGACCTTCCACGTGCCTCCAGAATGTCGCCACATATTATCACACAGTTGCGTCATTCACAGAAACCAACATCAGCAGTTTCCAAGAATTGCGACAGTATGCTCAAACACCGTCAGCAGTCTCCATGGAAGCCAGCGGATGCTTGCCGGTTTCCCACGTACCTCAGCAAGATTTTTAATATAAATAGACTATGTAGATTTTATTATAAACAGTATAATATTATTCTTTTAAGTTGTAACAATAATTAATGTCCATTTGATTTCCAAAGTTGTGAACATATTGTTTTATTTTATTTTAATAAAAAGTGTTTTTTAAAAAGTGAATTTTTCAAATAGTGAGATAACATTTATTACAAAGCTATTATCAACTTCTGGATGTTTACGAACCTCTGCCTGCCCGCTTTAATTTTTTTAGATGTTAATGTTTCCTAATTTCGCAATCGCCTCACAAGATTCTCAAAACATTTTTATTAAGAACTCTGTTAAAAGAAACTTTATTGAAATATAGTCTTACACCAGCCCTTGAATTCTGCCTTGCTTGCCCATAACGCAGAAACATATCTGTTAACTTAATAAAAGAATAGTCAACGTTCCACATTATTTGTAAATGAGTATTTAACTGCAAAAAATATCTTCTGATTAACCTGTTCGAACTGACATTCAAATTATTTTCATAAATGTTTCCATAGTAAAAAATGTCACTTGAAGAAGTGCGTAATTCGCATATGAAAGCTTTCAAATTAAAATTAAAAGAGTTATAGTATCTCAAGAAGTTTATTCTTTTGGGAAATATATGACTACCTCATAAAATATTTAATTTATTCAAATGACTTAAATTTTTTTAACTGTTGCTTTTTTTATTCATATTTTGGTTGTTTTAACATGCTGCATTAGGGCGGATTATTAATAAGGGACGTCTCGCCGACGTAATTAGAGCGAGGAAATCTTAATTTCAGACATCCGTATGTAAAAGACGTTCTATATTTAGCAGCTGAATAATTACTGACATAACGTCCAAAGATATATTATGTTGGAGCCTCTAGACGATACATATCAAGTGATATAGCGTTTAAGTTTATAGATAAGAGTAAATGTAGGTTCCATACATATATCAGAAAAGATGCATGTGAAGAAATGAAATAAGTAACATATCAAATAAATAGAGCGTATTATTTTAAGTCGTGATATTTAACAAAAGTAATTAATTATACTAAAAGACTCACGGTGAGGAGCTTATTAGAACCCATCAAAGGGACACTCAGAAAATAAAGGGATGAACAAATTCACTTGCCTCTTACTGCTTATGTGGAAAATCATTTATGTAACTTGATTCTATTTAATATTGCTAAGAAATACCTTCTAGATATTATATTGTCATAGTACTTATGGTTCATTGGTAGTTCTCAAGAGGAGAGGGAGCCTTTTTGTTCTTATATAGATCATCAACCATACCACTAACTCTCCTTTTTAAGAATGAATAATGCCCCTTTTTTTACTCAATTTTTCGACATTGCATAAAAAGAAATTAAATCTACGTCTTGTAGCGAAAAGACGGAATTTCTAATATATTTAATCTCATTTACCCCAGGAGGGACCGATATGACTTTACGACATGCCAAAGAATAGCAAACATAATTCGTGCACGCTACAATTCAAAAATTTCTCAAATTTCACCCTTAACTTTGCTTGACCAGTCTCTAGAAACGTCAAAGACGTTTCGTTGCATATTTACTTGAAGCTCCTAGGATCAACCATTCATATCCTACAGTTACGTAAGCCCATAGGAAAATGGCTCGCCCTGTATAAACCGTAGAGTAATTTTGGCAATGTGGTTTTTTACTCCCTCAGGAAAAATTTGGGGTCCCATAAACAAGTGTCACTCCTCGTTAGTGTTATAAATAATCTTGCAAGGCAAATATATTTAACAACCCCACACCTGACACCATATTATGATACTATGGTCTTCCAAAATACGTGGATTGCCAATTTTCTGTCCAGCCAAAGTATTCATGTACAAATTTATGTTTATATGATATTTTATTGTTTTGGACTTCCACAAAATTATTGCAAGACTCCTAAAAATGTAGCAGTTTGTTGCCATCATGTGCTTCCTTCCTTTAGAAAGTCTATACACAGCTATAAACAGAAAAAAATGACAATTAGAACAGAGCATAACATTGTTTTCAACAGCAGACCGTGGAGCATCTAACAACTTAAATGATTAACCAAGCATTTGAACCAGATTTTTTTACCACGGTCGTAGGTCACACACCTAAAATGTGCTACAGTTACCGGAAATTATTTTTCTACCAGGCATGCAACCAATGATTTTTTATGGCCAGCGATAGCATCTTAACGCCTTTGATTTCTTTCAGAACATATAATTCGGGTTGATTGTATTGTATTTATTACAAAGCTATTATTAACTTTTCGCTTAGAAAGATCTTTGTTTCTAAAAGATAATGTTAAGTTGTAAGTAAGGTAACAAGTTAAAAGATTATATGAAAACAAAATGTATTATCACCCACTCGAAAAAAAAAAAAAATATATATATATATATACATATATATATATATATATATATATATATATATATATATATATATATATATATATGTATATATGTATATATAAAGCATTAAGGGAGATCAGTGATAACCCTATAATATTTAAAGCATTTAATATAAACTCCAATATTTTTTAATACAATGTTTACTGGAAATATGGATATAAGAGTATATCAAAACATATTAGTATATTTGTTATTTGATAATACGCCTACCTACAACCAGAGGGTTTTGGGTTAGTTGTTTGGAAGTGTAAAATATCCGTAAAAAAAGTATTTTTTAGTGATATGATGATTCCGAAATATTTATGGTACAACGTGATGTTCTAGTATTTCTTGGAACATATATTTGTTAATTTACAGCAAAATAATCATTTTGTGACTGTGGTGTAAAAGGTAACTTTTTGTTAATTTCTGGTCGCTAATTGCGAAGATAATGGTAAAAACTTCCCAACACGTAAGATTTTTGAGTTATTTCTTTTTCAGCGAAAATTAATAAGTATTCTAATCACGTTATTTTAAAAAGTAATGTGTTTGTTGGAATTTAAAAAAAAAATAAATTCGGGTTCCGGTAACAATGCACGTTGTCTATATATATATATATATATATATATATATATATATATATATATATATATATATATATATATATATATATATATATATATATATATATATATATATATATATATATATATATATATATATATATATATATATATATATATATATATATATATATATATATATATATATATATATATATATATATATATATATATATATATATATATATATATATATATATATATATATATATATATATATATATATATATATATATACAGGTTGATAGGTCAACGTCCGAGTCTTGTTTTATAATTAAATCTGTCTGATTTAATTTGTAGTGTAGAAAGATATCACAACTATTAGAATGGTCGATTCGGTTAATAACTTAATATTTCAGTTTTACCGAAGCCTATATAAAAATCCCCGCAATTATTTACGTAGCATACGACATTTATTATTCTCATTCGGGAAACCGCTTTATTTCTTTTTTCACGATCCGATGAAAAGGATTGATAACGACTCAGCGGGAACGCATGTTACCAGCGAATTTAGGCCAGAAAAGATAAATCGTCCACTAGAAACACGCACTAACCGGCTGATTTTCTTTTCAGCCAGATAAAATACCAGGTTTATAGGCTAGATATCTCGAAGTGTTTGTGCAGCTACCAGAAATTATTTTTTACTACTAGGTCGAAGCACGCAAACAATTATTTTTTATGGTGCAACGATAACATCGTAACGGTCTTAGTTTATCTCAGAACACATAATTGGGGTTGATAGTGCTAAATTTATTGCAAGGCTATTATTAGTTTGCGCTTGGAAAGATCTTTGTTGCTATCAAGATTGTTGGCAAGTCTCTAATTATAACCTAATCAAAAATCGAGAATAATTATTATGATCCTTTCTAGAATTTTATTTATGATCTTAAGCATCGTTAAAATATTTTTAGAAGATTTTATATGTACAAAATTGTGCACAGGACAAATTAAAATTAAGATATTTTAGGGAGATCTCGGATGATGTATGAAATTGAAAAAGAATGTTTTTGACGTTTTACATATCTTCGCGTATATTTTTGTTAGTTTGTTTGTTCAATTCCGTGTGTTTCTCTGTGTGTCTGCAGTTCGCGGCACAAGTAAAAAACTGCTTATCAGACTGAATTAAAATTTTAGTCAAAAATTAAGGCTCATATGGAGATGACCCGCTAATATTTTGGTAAAAATCCAATATCCCGGAACAAGATGGCGGCCTAGTGAAACGTTAAAAAATTATTACTAAAAAAATTAATTATCCAACCTGCACAAAAATCAAGTATTATATAGGAGTCAAGTGCTAAAATTTGTATACAAATACAAGCTGGCGGAACAAAATGGCGGCTTAATAAAATATTTACAAATTCGAGCTGAAAAAACTACTTAATGAACTGATTTCAAATTGTGTGATATAACTAATTATAATATAGAGATGAAATTATAAAACTGTGGTAGATGGCAGAACAAAATGCCGGCCAAATAAAATGTGTAATCGTGAAATAAATCACCTTCTACGTTTTACATATCTTCACGTTTTAGCGTCCCTAGATGTCAAAAAATGTTTTATCAATTTGTCAGTCCGTCTGTCGGTTTGTCCCTCTGTCTGTCAGTTTGCGGTATGACTTAAAAACTACTGATCAGAGTGGCTTCAAATTTTAGTTAAAAATTATGGGAATGACATTGTAACATCTTGGCAAAAATCTAATATACCCGAACAACATGGCGGCCTAGTGAAAGGTTAAAAAATTATTACTAAAAAAAGTCATTATCCAATTTACCTCAAGTTTTGCACAAATATCAAGTGTTGTATAAGAATAAACTTTTTTAACATTTTGATATGAATATAAATAGCAAAACAAAATGGGGTCCTAACAAAATATTTAATGAATCAGTTTGAAAAAACTACTTATTAGATTAATATTAAATTTTGTGCAAGCATTAAGTAACTAAGCGTAAAACTGGTAAAATTATGTTATGAATTGAAGATAACGGAAAAAAATGGCTGCCAAATAAAATGTTTAAAAAATTAACGTAAAAAAATCTTCTTAGTCCATTGATTATAAATGTTGGAGAAAAATTAAATATCATATAAGGAAGGATAAACTGGTACATATTCACTATGACGTAACATAATTGAAGTGTGTGTCAATGTAAGAACTACTTATTGAATTTATTTTAAATTATGCCCAAAAATCAGGTGTGGCAGAGGTAGAAACTGGTAAGATATTGGTAGGGATCAAATATGTTGGAACAAACTGGCGTCCAATAAAAATGTTTGAAAAGAGAGAATATTATGTGTATTCCTAAATAACTATCTACTGTACTAAATTCACTATTCCTAATAAAAGAAAATATTCATAACGAGGAAAATTTCAGTAAAGGAAATTTGCCGATTTTTTTAATGTTAGACGCTGCTTGTTCTCGGGAATATCGGTGATGTTCTTTGAGACGAATGCAGCAAAATTGCTTAATATGTAGCTGATACAATTATTATTAACAGTTCTCTCACAATTAAATAAAAGCTATCCCATAAAAGCACTGTATCACATCAGTGATTTATTAACCTGTGGTTAGGATGGTTTTTAATTAAAGTTGTCATGGTCACCGCCACAATAAAAGCCTATTAAATTATGTGTCTAAATATGTCTCTGGTCAAAAACATCAAAACAAAAAGAATTGGGTTCATAGATACTATCACAGAAACTGAGATCACTAGGCTTCATAAAGCTGGTGTCTCGTATCACATAAAATCATTATTAGATTATTCAGTGCAAGCACCTATTTTGATCTTCGTACTACCGCTAAACATGTCCGCCAACGTACAATTGTTTAAAAACTATAGCTCTATTCGAAGATCTTGAAAAAATTATTAAGCGTATAGTTATGGTATAACATATGGCCCCTCATTAATAAAATAAGATTTTGACCAAATCTATATTAAATCTTTTGACATTGTCTGCACAAAAACCAAATTTTATTTTTGATCCTAACACTGGAACCTGTGGTGGACGTTACGTTCTGGACGCGCGTTTCCCTTACCAAGTTAGCATCATCAGCAGATGATATAAAATAAAGTAACTTATCCTAACCGAGACTATTTATAGGTAAATGTGGCCACACTTGGTTACGCCCGACTGCACCGTTGTCAAGTAAACAATATAGGGGACTATAGGGAATAGGCCCTCTGTCTTTATTTAGTGCTTCTTTACCACATTTAACTATTTCTATACTCTCAAATGCATCCAATAATCTATTATTAGATACATTTTTAATCAACTTAAGATTATTTATTCCATTTGGTGATTGTTTTCTAAAGCATGTTGGGCAACGCTTGGTTCTTAAATGTGCCATGTGTTCTTTAAAACGAATTTTTATGGGGCGTTTAGTTTGCCCAACATATTTTAGATCGCAGTCATTACAGCTAATTTCATAGATGCCACTCCTCTCCTTCGGTGCAGTCGGGCGCAACCAAGTGTCACCACATTTACCTATAAATAGTCTCGGTTAGGATAAGTTACTTTAGTTTATAAGAAGGAGATTTAGGTAAGAGTACATTAAAATCAAATGGATTATTTTTAAATTCTAGATCAAATCATACCGGGAATTTTTTTTGTTGTCTTTTTAAAGCAAGATAAAGAACTAATGAAATAAAATCAAAAACACACAATTCTGCAAAACCAATTTTATGAAAAAATATTTCATATGTTCCCGTCATTTCGATGTTTTGACGGTTGTCAGAACTTTTATCTTACTGCAACACCCTGATCAAATATCTTTAACACGTCCTATTTAAACCAGTAATTTTTATAGAAGCAGATATGATAAATTACCCA
>JAUTXW010001345.1:1275000-1630000 GCA_030620095.1 Kuschelorhynchus macadamiae
TAAGTGACGCATGGTCCTTTCTTAAAATGAATTTTTGCCCGTACAAATATTTACGAAAGTGCTCCAATGTTTTAACAACAGCCAGTAGTTTTTTCCTTGTGACACAATAGTTGCGTTCAGATCTAGAAAGAACCTTGCTAAAGTAGGCTATTTGCTGGCACCGGTGTTATTACACAATTACACGGGGAATTCTTCAAGTTATTAAATGCTTCTCCACATTCTTGGGTCCATACATAGCTGTGATTGTTTTCAATAAGTCGATGTAACCTTTTATGAATCGTCTGTAGTACGTACAAAGTCCCAGAAAACTCATCATGATGTACTGACCAATTTTGAATGGTTTCAGTCTTCTCAGGTGCGGTTTTTATTCCATGTTCGGTAATGATATAGCCTAGATATTTCAGTTCTTTTTGAAAAAACTGACACTTTTTAGCACTGGGTTTTAAGCCAGCGATTGTCAATTTCTGGAAAACAGCTTGAATATTTTTCAAATGACCTTTTTAAATGTTTTCCCAAGAATAATGATTTCCCTCAAACTTTTACATGTTTCCCATGTAATGTTAGTTCCATTAAACATTCAAAAGTCGCTGTTAAAGTGTCCAAGGCAGCCTCAATTCGTGGTAAGGGAAAGCTATCTTTCTTTGTGATGTCATTGAGTGGACGCAGAATCTGATGGAGCCATCTTTCTTCTTAACCAAGACTACTGGTGATGACTAGGGAGGACTTCTATAATGTCTTTTTTCCATATATTTAAACATCTGATCGCTTTGCCAAAGGTATCCGCCTTAGAGGCTGTTTTATTGGCGCTGCATCACCAGTATTAATTCGATGTTGAACTATATTGGTTTTTCTCAGGGCCCATTAACTCTGTAGGTTACCTCGAGCGACCTTGACCTATCCCAACTCGGTATGAACGATCTACGTCACTCGGCGACCGGCTTGCTTTGGCACGGCATTGTCTATATCTGTTATGTGTGCGTTTAATTACATATATTAATCTTTTTTTGTTCAAAATTGAAACTTTTTGTTACAATAAAATGCAGCCTTCAAGATATAAGTTATTATAATTTTAAACTTATATTTGGGGATGTTGGTGCAAATTTTAACCAAGTTTTTTTGCTGTGCATTTCAAAAAGTTCATATCGTCTCAAAAAATATTATTATAAAAAGTTTTATCATGAGTGTATAACTTTAGAAAATGTACATTATTCTATACAAGGTGGCCCGGTAGTGTGGTCTAGGTTTTGGTTATAATGATTAGAGATAGAGAAAAAGTTTAAATATAAATATTAGTGTATAGGATGACTTATATACCTACTTAAATAGTTTTTCATATATGAAACACCCTATATTTTATTACATTTTTGAATTTTGTCTAAAATTCTCAATTATTCTGTAGAAAATATTATGTTTCTTAACTACCAAAAACTACACTGGAGGCTATAATTTCAAATGTATCTCGTTTACAAGGAGATATTATTTAAATTATATAAAACACAATTTTGCCTATATGTCTCTATTCACTGATTCCGTGGGTAGTCTACATCATTTCAATTTACAGATTTTTGGATTTACTTTTTTAAATAAATATACATTTAATTATTCATTTCTGTTTAAAAGTCGTACATTTTTTCTACTTCTACTAATGTTCAAATGTTTGTATTTTTGTTACCCTAACTTTTTAAGACCGAAAAATGCTCTGGGTTTCGAACCTAAGCTTCCGGTCTTGGTCTCATCGAAGCATCGAGACTGATCCGCTGTCGGAATTAAATGAGACTAACAGTATAAATTTAAATAAATTTGCTTTAGTTTTAGAACCTCAAATTCAATTTCTTAGGTATTTTTGACATTGGCAGAATAAAATTTGAATGTTTTTAGGGAGGTAGCCAAAATATAATAATATATACTTATAATACTTTGATGAAAGTACTACTCGATTACCTTTTCTGGATGAGTTAGAGCAACGAAATGTTTGCTTGTAATTGGATACAGGATAGGTGCATTTTTCAGTATATAGGTCGAAATTTTTTGACTCTGGCAAGTTTTCAGTATACGGGCTCAAATTTTCCCTATTTGGTGTGCTTTTATGGTAATATGTCACTTTGGCAGATTTTTAGTATTCGGGCTAAATTTTTCCAAATTTGGTGTGCTTTTATGGTAATATATGTTTAACATAGGGAGTGTACTATAGTTAGTAGGATAGGATATTTTCGTTAATTTATTATCGACTTTCGAAATCCCCTGCGGGTTTTTATAGTATATATGCCCACTGGCGTGCCGTGTAGAGGGCTAGAGGGGGCGAATGCCCTCCACCCCTAGACGACCGGCGCCCTTCATCTACGATATAAAAAAACACGCGGCAACAGTACTCAACTGTGGCTGGGGCGGGACGACAAGCGCGAACGCGTCAAAACTTGAGTAGGTACGGCTCCAGAATCCAAATTAGTTCAGTCTGCATATCCGAAATTTATTATTATAAACTCGTTTATTTTTTGAGTACTAGTTAATTCGAAAACTAATGTCCATAGGTCCCTGTCAACCAAGTCTTAACGATGGCTTTACATTGTTTCCGACAATTACCAATCGCCGATTTCAAATTAGTTGGTATAAATTGGATGGAAATATTCGACCATGGCTTATTTATTCTCCTAGAGCAAATTGTCTCTTTTATCATTACTGCTGGCTTTTAAATGGTTCTAATAAATCGGTCTGGGCAGGTGCATTTCGAGGGTTTCAAAATTTCAAAAAAGGACCCAAAAAGATAAAGGAACACGAAGAATGCGAACTTTCGATTTTAAATTTCTGTTGTCTTTTTGGAAAACTCTTTTACAGAAAGTTAAAATATTAGCAAATTATATGCAATCAGCTGATATTAATATATGTACAACGGCAGCAATGATACTATTTACAAAAAAATATTTAATGAGTAGTAGAAATAATGAGCATTTTACAAGATTTCAAAAAGATGCAACTACTCTTACAGGGGAAATGTGGTACATCAACTACATTTGTTAATATACGTATTAGATGGGCCAATAAGTTATTTGATGAGGTTCAACCCGATTATGTATATAAAAGTCCTGAAGACAAATTTAAAATGTGAGTATTTTACATAACCGCGTCGCTTTGAAGATTTTATAAAATTATCTCAACAGTTTAGCCGTTTAACTAATTTGGAGGATAATGTTGAAAATGGAAAGTCTTATGGATCTACAAATATTTCATAATGAAAACATCGGGACATCTATAGTCGATGAATATTAACATTTTTCTTTCCTAATAAGTAAAGTAAAGGAAGAGCAAGCCATAACATACCAAGAATATTTGTTTTTCTTAATTTCCAATAATTTAGAACCATCATACCCATCTTTGTGTAACCTTTTTAGATTTTTTTTACAATAGCCACTAATAGCGCTGGTGCTGAACGCTATTTTAGTAGACTTGCGAGGATCAATCAAATATATACCAGCAGCAAAACCAGAACAAGTAACTTGACATTATTAAGCATTGAAGCTCAGAAGGCACTTAATTTCGAAGAAGTTATTGATTCTCTCATGTCCGTAAAAACGAGACGTTTGGCGCTATAATTTTTAGTTTACACACCTAGGATTTGCATTACTTACATTTTTTTTGATATTCGTATATTTATTATGTATGGGATTTCTAATACATTTTACGATTTGTTATCTTGTGACACACTAAGTCACATGACCCTGAAATATTACCGGTGGCACCCACATTAAAAGATGGAATATATAGCTCATTAATCCAGGTCAATGCCGCCCTTAATTTCACTTGAATTTATTAAAAAGAATATTTTGACATCTGTCAAAAAACTGTTTTCCCCTGTAACTTTTGAACTGTTTAAGATTTTTAAATAAGGTTTTCACAGTTTAAATTCGGTTTTGACAGTGTAGTGTAAATGTAATTTCAATGTAACTTTTAGCGGCGTAATTTATTGAAAAGACTATTGACATCTGTCAAAAAAATAGTTTATTCCTTGTAACTTCTAGTGTCACAATTTATTTAAAAAAATGTTTTGACAGTTGTCAAAAATATAAATATCGGATAATATTGAGAATTTATAAACAAATCATAGCCGTGCGGTGATGGCCTACAAGAAATTTAAAAAAATAAGACAAAAAGGTAGACAATATCCAAAGTTTATAATCAAATTATAGCCGTACGATTATGCTCTTCAAAAAATATAAAAATAACATTAAGGCCCAGTTGCTCAATGTCAGGTAACCACTGGGTTATGGTTATTTACTATGGTTTCTATAGTTGAGACGGTTAATTTTCAATTTAATCTACAGCTACTATCCCAGACTTTTTGGTCACCATATGTTGTGAAACTGGCCCTAAAAGGTAGAAAAAACGTTACAACCCGACATGGCTTAGTAGGTAGATAAGTAACGAAGTATAGTATTAGCTTCACTTATATGTAACTAACTATGTATATAAACAAATATGGGAAGTCGATGTTAACGTACTTCTCATAATTGTCGTATCACTTGGAAATTTTGCAATATAATATGTAATTCAGATACAATAATTTAGTACTATCGAGCTGATCTATTCAACTCGATGGTACCGTTCGATTTTAATTTTAAGCAGTAAGTTATGCAATTTGGTTAATAATACAATTATTTGGTACCATAGAGTTGATGTGATCAGCCCGATGGTACCAAATGGTAACGCTAGTATGAGCCAGTAAACTCCAGTTTGTGTTCATTTGGTTTCTTTTAACGAGCCCAATACATAATTTGGTACCATCGAGCAGATTTAATCAGCACGATTGTAGGATATTCATCGAGTTTGTGCTCATTCAGTTTTTTTTTTGTCGAGTCCAATACATTACCAATAATATGTTAGCTTATTAATCATTATAATTTTATTACGTGTAAGTTGTTAACTTTTTTACAAGTTTTGGTAATTGTTTTTTGGGAGTTTCGGCTATGTCCCCATACTACTTTCTGGTAGTTTCGATTCTGTTCAGTATACTTTTGCTTTTTATTTCTCAATCTAAGAAAAAAAAACAGTTACAGCATCTGTAACACCTAGTCCCTGGACATTGCGTTTTTCTTTCGCACCCTGTTCAATTTCGTCGCTGGACAGTTTGGTTTTTTTTCTTTTACATATTTATTTATATTGTTTATATATTTATGTAATAAATTATTTCACATTTTCTTGTCCATTACATCAGATTATTTTGACAGCATGCAGAGTATCTGTATTTAATTAAAAACATCATTGTAGACACTTTTATTTTTTTTTTTTTAATTAAAGAATGAAATTTGCTCACCTTAACATAAGGTCAGTCCTCACTTGTTTTGAATCCTTTTCAGATTTAGTAGAAACTAATGATTATGACGTTATCGTGGTTACCGAAACATGGCTTACTGAATACATTAATGACGAAACAGTAGCTATCCCGGATATATTTTTTATAGAATAGACAGACGGGGTCGTGGGGGCGGTATCTCCGCATATGTCAAAGAATCTTTTAAGTCACAAAAACTCACATTTTGAGTTGGAAATAAATCCTCAATTGGAAAATCTTTTTATAAAAATCCATCTGCAATCTAAATCTTTGGTTGTTGGAGCTTTTTATCGACCTCCGAATCTTAATATTATATTGTGATTCCAGATTTCGACAATATTTTGTCTTATATTTGCCCATTATTTGATCACATCATTTACATGGGGGATCTAAATATCATTTTTTTTTTAATTTAAATAACCCTCTTTCTGAATGTTTTGAATCTTACGGTCTTTCACAAATTTTGAATGAATATGCGAGAATAACGAAAACTAGTAGCACCCTAATCGACCCAATAAATAAGTAATCCTGATATAATGGAATGTTGTGTTACTATCCCTACAATGACTTAAACCCCCACCTAAATTAATAAATTTTAGATGTTTTAAAAATTCAATCATAATAATTTCCGTATGGACTTAAACAACGAAAACTGGGATACAGCCAATAAAATCCAATTGTTTAACCTAACTTTACTCAATTTATTTGAGAAGCATGCTCGGATTACAAAACCAAAAGCGCTCTGGCTTTCTGAAGATATAAAATTAATAATGAAACAAAGATCCAAGGCCTTTCAACGTTATAAAAAAATCCCTGCTTAAGAGAACAAACCCATATTCAAACAATTACGCAACCGAACTGTATCATTGGTAAGGCGCGCTAAAAAACCATTACTTGAACTAATTTGTGTCAAAAATAACTCTTAACAAAACGTGGAACACTTTATCAAATCCTACGAATATAAATAATTTGTTTGGTTTATTTTTACAAAACGTTTCAGACAAAGTCCTAACACTGGAACCTGTGGTGGAAGATAGATCAAAATACAAGAGTTCTAACCACACTACACCACAACTTGTTACGTTCTGGACGCGCGTTTCGCTAACCAAGTTAGCATCATCAGCAGATGATATAAACTAAAGTAACTTATCCTAACCGAGGCTGTTTATAGGTAAATGTGGTCACACTTGGTTGCACCCGACTGCACCGTTGTCAAGTAAACAATAGAGGGGACTATAGGGAATAGGCCCTCTGTCTTTATTTAGTGCTTTCTTACCACATTTAACTATTTCTATACTCTCAAATGCATCCAATAATCTATTATTAGATACATTTTTAATCAACTTAAGATTATGTATTCCTATTCGGTGATTGTTTTCCAAAGCATGTTGGGCAACGCTTGACTTTTCTGTTCTTCCGTATCTTAAATGTGCCATGTGTTCTTTAAAACGAATGTTTATGGAGCGTTTAGTTTGCCCAACATATTTTAGATCACAATCATTACAGCTAATTTCATAGATGCCACTCCTCTCCCTCAAGTCGACTTTGTCTTTGGGGTTTCCAAGGAGATTTTTTAAACTATTCTCCGTTTTGTAGGCTACTCTAAAACCTACGTTTTTAAATACTTTTTCTAGACCTCTCGTATATCTGGGATCATATTGGATTACTATGAATTTATTGGAAGCCTTAGGTATTTGAAGAGTAGTGGCATCTTTTAACATTTTCTTATGCTTATGTCTATTTACTAGTTTATGTACAAAATTATCATTATATCCATTACTTTTAGCTATATTTTTAATCCGATTCATTTCATTGTTAAAACGTTCTTTACTTAGTGGAAAATTGACTAACCTGTGAGTTAAGAAATGGAATGCTGCCATTTTGTGTTGACGGCAATGAAATGAGTCGGATGTTATATATCTATCAGTATTAGTAAATTTCCTATAAATATCAAATTCTAATTTATCGTTATTTCTAATAACTAACGTGTCGAGAAAAGGTAATTGCCCATTGTTCTCCTTTTCGTACGTAAAATTAATGGAAGGATATTTATTGTTTAATGTTTCTAAGAAAGTGTCCAAATTTTCTGTTTTAGTATCAAAAATAGCAAATATATCGTCTACGTATCTATACCACACCCTTGGGAAATACTTGAGCTTTTTCTTGAATTGGGGTTTCTAATCTGCCCATAAACAAATTTGCAAGGAACGGAGATAAGCAATTGCCCATCGCAGTTCCCTCTAGTTGTTTATAATATTTATTGTTGTACTGAAAAAAATTTTGATTCATACATAATTTTGTGAGAAGTAAATACTCATCAATAATTTCTTTCTTCAAATTATTGATTTCAAGTAGTTCCTTTAGGTACTCTAAAGCTAGTGGTATGGGTACACTAGGAAACAATGAGCTTACATCAAAAGATATTAAAATTTCACCTTCTTTTAAGTGAACATTCTTAATTTTATCTAAGAATTCTAACGAGTTAGTAACCTCAAAGTTATCATACGAGATATTTAATTTGCCGAATTCTTCTACTAACCATTTTGAAATATTGTACGTTGGTGATCCAACAGCTGAAACAATAGGTCTCATGGACTTCCCAGGTTTATGAATTTTGGGAAGGCAATACAGTTTAGATAACTGTGGGTTACTATGTGTTAGTTTGAATTTTAGTTTATCGGACACAAGGTTTTTACACTGTTTTAAAGTTCTTTTTACTTCTGCTATCATTTTTGATAACGGGTTTTTCTCAATTAAATCATAAGGACCAGTTTGAATCAAATTGTCTACTCTTTCAAAATAATCTGTTTTGTCTAGTATAACAACCTTGTTTCCTTTGTCAGCTTTTAAATAAAAACATTCCTTTTTCTTCAGTCCCTGGATAACTTCAGTGTTTTTACGAGAAACATATTTTGACTTGTTGTTAACAACGTTTTTTGAGATTTGATTTCTGCAAGCCTCTCTAATGAATCCCTTAGTTGACTCTGGCACGTATTGAATGGAACTTTCGATATTCCCTATAATAGTTGGTAAACTATTTTTTACTGGAGGCTCTGCAAAATTCAAACCTTTATTCAAAAGGGCGATTTCTCTATTATCAAAAGACTGAGAAGAAAGATTTTCTACAATGTTCTCGACTTCCGAAGAAATTTGTTTTTGTGGTTTCAACTTTCTCAGTTTGTTTTTAAGTGAACACATTTTCTTCAACAATTTGGCATCGATAACTACGAACATTTTTCTTTGGAAATCTAACCACTGTTCAAATTCTAAATTACTAAGCTTATAAGTGAGTTTTTTAAATAATCCGTATGCTTCAATTTCAAGCATACTTCGTTTGCTATACAGATTTTTAATTTCTAAATCTAGCCACTTTTGTTTGGCAAAAGATTCAACCTTCCCAGTAACGGGTGATTGTTTAGGGATCTTGACTGAAATGAATTTAGGGAAAACTGAAAAAGACTTGCATGATTTTAGAAACCAAATATCTGCTGCTATTAACCTAATGTGCAACGAAGTGTGACCACATTTACCTATAAATAGTCTCGGTTAGGATAAGTTACTTTAGTTTATATCATCTGCTGATGATGCTAACTTGGTTAGCGAAACGTGCGTCCAGAACGTAACAAGTTGTGGTGTAGTGTATTGTATTTGATCTATCTTCCACCACAGGTTCCAGTGTTAGGACTTAACATGGCTTCAAGGTCAACGGAACAAAACCTTTATTGTAAGTACTGTACTAAGATTAGGTTAATAGCAGCAGATATTTGGTTTCTAAAATCATGCAAGTCTTTTTCAGTTTTCCCTAAATTCATTTCAGTCAAGATCCCTAAACAATCACCCGTTACTGGGAAGGTTGAATCTTTTGCCAAACAAAAGTGGCTAGATTTAGAAATTAAAAATCTGTATAGCAAACGAAGTATGCTTGAAATTGAAGCATACGGATTATTTAAAAAACTCACTTATAAGCTTAGTAATTTAGAATTTGAACAGTGGTTAGATTTCCAAAGAAAAATGTTCGTAGTTATCGATGCCAAATTGTTGAAGAAAATGTGTTCACTTAAAAACAAACTGAGAAAGTTGAAACCACAAAAACAAATTTCTTCGGAAGTCGAGAACATTGTAGAAAATCTTTATTCTCAGTCTTTTGATAATAGAGAAATCGCCCTTTTGAATAAAGGTTTGAATTTTGCAGAGCCTCCAGTAAAAAATAGTTTACCAACTATCATAGGGAATATCGAAAGTTCCATTCAATACGTGCCAGAGTCAACTAAGGGATTCATTAGAGAGGCTTGCAGAAATCAAATCTCAAAAAACGTTGTTAACAAGTCAAAATATGTTTCTCGTAAAAACACTGAAGTTATCCAGGGACTGAAGAAAAAGGAATGTTTTTATTTAAAAGCTGACAAAGGAAATAAGGTTGTTATACTAGACAAAACAGATTATTTTGAAAGAGTAGACAATTTGATTCAAACTGGTCCTTATGATTTAATTGAGAAAAACCCGTTATCAAAAATGATAGCAGAAGTAAAAAGAACTTTAAAACAGTGTAAAAACCTTGTGTCCGATAAACTAAAATTCAAACTAACACATAGTAACCCACAGTTATCTAAACTGTATTGCCTTCCCAAAATTCATAAACCTGGGAAGTCCATGAGACCTATTGTTTCAGCTGTTGGATCACCAACGTACAATATTTCAAAATGGTTAGTAGAAGAATTCGGCAAATTAAATATCTCGTATGATAACTTTGAGGTTACTAACTCTTTAGAATTCTTAGATAAAATTAAGAATGTTCACTTAAAAGAAGGTGAAATTTTAATATCTCTTGATGTAAGCTCATTGTTTCCTAGTGTACCCATACCACTAGCTTTAGAGTACCTAAAGGAACTACTTGAAATCAATAATTTGAAGAAAGAAATTATTGATGAGTATTTACTTCTCACAAAATTATGTATGAATCAAAATTTTTTTCAGTACAACAATAAATATTATAAACAACTAGAGGGAACTGCGATGGGCAATTGCTTATCTCCGTTCCTTGCAAATTTGTTTATGGGCAGATTAGAAACCCAATTCAAAAAAGAGCTCAAGTATTTCCCAAGGGTGTGGTATAGATACGTAGACGATATATTTGCTATTTTTGATACTAAAACAGAAAATTTGGACACTTTCTTAGAAACATTAAACAATAAATATCCTTCCATTAATTTTACGTACGAAAAGGAGAACAATGGGCAATTACCTTTTCTCGACACGTTAGTTATTAGAAATAACCATAAATTAGAATTTGATATTTATAGGAAATTTACTAATACTGATAGATATATAACATCCGACTCATTTCATTGCCGTCAACACAAAATGGCAGCATTCCATTTCTTAACTCACAGGTTAGTCAATTTTCCACTAAGTAAAGAACGTTTTAACAATGAAATGAATCGGATTAAAAATATAGCTAAAAGTAATGGATATAATGATAATTTTGTACATAAACTAGTAAATAGACATAAGCATAAGAAAATGTTAAAAGATGCCACTACTCTTCAAATACCTGAGGCTTCCAATAAATTCATAGTAATCCCATATGATCCCAGATATACGAGAGGTCTAGAAAAAGTATTTAAAAACGTAGGTTTTAGAGTAGCCTACAAAACGGAGAATAGTTTAAAAAATCTCCTTGGAAACCCCAAAGACAAAGTCGACTTGAGGGAGAGGAGTGGCATCTATGAAATTAGCTGTAATGATTGTGATCTAAAATATGTTGGGCAAACTAAACGCTCCATAAACATTCGTTTTAAAGAACACATGGCACATTTAAGATACGGAAGAACAGAAAAGTCAAGCGTTGCCCAACATGCTTTGGAAAACAATCACCGAATAGGAATAAATAATCTTAAGTTGATTAAAAATGTATATAATAATAGATTATTGGATGCATTTGAGAGTATAGAAATAGTTAAATGTGGTAAGAAAGCACTAAATAAAGACAGAGGGTCTATTCCCTATAGTCCCCTCTATTGTTTACTTGACAACGGTGCAGTCGGGTGCAACCAAGTGTGACCACATTTACCTATAAATAGTCTCGGTTAGGATAAGTTACTTTAGCTTACTTTGCTGTGGAACGGACAATATTTCTATAAATATGATAAAATGCTGTAGTCCTTTTATAGACATTTCCATCCTACATATAATTAATTCCTGCATTGAAAAAAAATATTGGCTATTGGCAAGCCTTTAGCAAAAAATAACAATCCGAAAACAGTCTCTGACTTAACTTAGCTTACTTAGCGTGCTTTCTAAAATTTTTAAAAAAAATTTGCATGATCAAATGTTTTCATTCTTTGTTGAACATAACATTATCTCTGACAACCAATGTGGGTTTCGGAAACAATTCAGCACAACTACTGCTTTGGCCTCCGTGACAGACGATATCATTGCAGCCTATATTTGTTTGTTATTTTGATTTACTATGATATTGTAACTTCAACCATGACGTGTCAAACTAAAACCTTCGTATATCAGGGTGACTAGAAATTGCTTAGGCTTAAATGCATATTATGCCTTTATTTGCCGATTTTTTAAAATACTGCATATTGTTGTGGGGGGTATCATTATATATTACTTGCAAAGGCTAACCCGAAGAGCGACATTAAAAAAAATGATTTTTTAGAAAAAATCGTTTAATATTTAAATGGGCATAAAAGATGTTTAGTGAATAGACAGATAATTTTATTTTTCTCCGGGTTCTTGGAGGTAAGTTAATAGTTTTTGCCAAATCACAGCACTCTAGATTGAGAAATAAAAATTAGTTAAAAAATAGCATTCAATGTGAGAATTACATATGGTTGTACTTGGAATATCTCAACCATTGAGGTAGTATACCGGAATGGTCCCAATGAAAACACGCAAACATATACAGGGTGTTACAAATTCGATACAATGTCGGTTAAAATAGAGCAAAGTTGCGCAATTTAACATCGAATAATAAGTAGTTGACAAAGTTAGACAATTCTGACTACCACCGACGATATAGGTACGTAAAATACCGAAAAATCAGCTATACATATTTTATTTTTTTCAGGCTGCATTTGAAGAGATATCACAAAATAAATTTTATATCTTTATAGCTACTTTCCATTATCAACAAGGTAGATTAGAAATCCGACGTTTCTTCTTCGCGGTCAGATCAACTAATTTTTTTTTTTTAGATAGACCTGCGTTTTTTAAAAGCCCTTGATTTCTAAAAACCAATAATGCAATGCACTCATTCATTTAGGGTACTTAAAATTTTCCTTTGTGAATTTGGCGAGATTCTGGTTTTCTGTGCCTCTCTAACACATTGTATTTTATGGAAAAATCTTAAATCTACTGTTCAAACATTAAGTATGATATATCGTTAGTTTGGGAGGTCGAACGTTTCTTAATAATTAAATAAAAAATACAGTTCTGTATGTAAAAAACATTAAGTTGATTTTCAATCTGAGTGTACATACTGTTTTCGTAGGTAAGTATTGGTTGCAATTCAAAGCGTATCAAATTTTAATAAATTGTCTCTAAAAGTTTAAAAGGTGCATTATATAAACTAAAAAAAACAAAATCTTCGACCCCCTGTATCTCGAAAACAAAGCATTTCTGTACATTTCTATAGGAACTTTTATTCATAATTTTTGATGTAAAACTACCCCTAAAATTACATTATGACTTTTAGTAACACCCTGTACTTAGGTTCAACATATACTATATGTAGGTACATATGAATATGATTCCAGGTTTGAATCCAGACAGAAATCACCATGTCGTGGATTCGTATCGAAAGATTCTCTAGAATCTACATGACAAGAAGAGTACACGTTGCTTTGAATATTTAACGTTATTACGGTTAGATGTGGAGGCATTAAATCTAATATAAGACACAACCATCAATAGGTTTTTATGACCTATAAAACTATCACATATTTTGCCCTGGCTTACATCCATAATATGTGCGTGAGTACCAAAATGTAAAAACTAAAAATAGAAAAAAAAATCAGCTTTGTAGATTACACTTGTGTATTGAGCAAAGAGACCTTGTGAACAAAATTACCAAGATAATAGGGAATGAATGCTATGTTTTTGTTTTGGGGTATTCTTCAATATAACATGTTCTGCATTCCAACATACGACAGTTTCGGTTTGGGTACGTGCAGGAGACAAATGCACCCTGCACCCCCCCCCCCCCCCCCCCCCCCCCCCGAGCTAATAACCCAAGCAAAAATTACATTATATAAAGCATTTCGGGACTTTTACCTCACAAACATTGAGAACTTTTTTTTTTTTAGTCTTCATGCTTATGTTCTAAGACTCATAAGACTAAGACGGCATTCTAAATACACCACTGATGTGTTCATTTTTGTAAATCCGTATCTTGATCGACACGCAGCTTTGAAAGTGAAGTGCACATACCTATAAAGTATAATAATTACTCACATATTAAACAAGGGAGACAAACATGAAAATAGTGTCCTAATCATCAAATAAATATTGTAAATAAAGATATAGTGATATACCTATACAACCTTACTACAGTTTGCTTTAAATAGGGTGACTTCGTATACTCTTTTTAAAAGGAATGTTCTCTTTTTCGGGTCCATGTACTCTGGTACTCTTACTATTTTCATGCATACGACAAATATCCTCTATTATGAGAAATCTGGGACAAATGATCTCTATTTTGCGAAATTTGGTGCCATTTTCTAATTATTTTTGTTATTTTTAGTCCATATTATTATGTGTATTATAATTATTATTGAAAGTCATTGAATTCTGCGAAAGTGATAAGACTTTACTCAATTATTATACGCTGGAACCTATTTTTACATTTCGTCAAAATATACTCTTTTCATTTTAAAAAAATCTGGACAGCCTACTTTAAATCACGTTTAAGAAGCCAAAAAAAACTGTAGTAGAGCATGTCGCCGGCACACAGCTTCCAGGAGAAATTGCTATTTGCCATTACAAATTACAGTGTGTGGTAATTTGTGAATTAAAGCTGGGAAATTCAAAATCTTGTTTTCTTTATTCTGGTATAGATATAAACACTAAGTCAAAAATCGTTGTTATTGCTCTACCATATATGACTGATTGTAGATTAGACCAGGAAATCATCAAAGGATTGTAGAATAGCTTGTTTTGGAATAGGATGTTGGGAGCTAGATACGTTCGTTTTAACTTTTTTTCATTATAATCTGTAATTTTGTACGTGGTCGCATTTTAAATATAGGGGTGTATATCGTATTCCGCAATGATTTAATAACTAAGTATTCCCAGTCGAACAATAATTAAACACGTTTTAACTGTCATTGATTACCTACGAATATATTTTTCATTATTCGCATCCGACTCGTCATAACGTCATGCACAACACAGCCTTAATTTTAAATGCACTTTAAACACTAAAAATCTTCGAACGCATTCCTAGCCAGAAACTCGGGTATTAACAAATTACAGATTTCTGCTCTTGTTCTTAGTTTGCACCAGATCGCTCCACGTCCGATAATTAAAATTGAAACAAGGTGGCTGCATTCAATGAAAATTGATATTCACAAGAATCGACATTAATAAAAATTCGAAATCAAAACAATGCATATTAAATAACACCAGTTACCTTATACTCGATAATCCTTTAAATTCCACAACTCTTATACAATTAAATCTCGTATCAATTTTTCTTTATTTATTCAAATCTATATTTCAAGTATTTTAATTTCCATGGTAAAGGGTCCGTGTTATAACTTTTTGATGTAGTATAAATTACAGATAAACTACTATCAACGTTTTTACATTTTTAGGGTGTTAATGGAATTGATATTTACAAAAAATGATATCGTAAAAGATGCTTTAATTTTTTTTGATATGCGATAAAAATAATTTTTTTTTATTACATGACTTCTTAAATCAGATTTGCCTTTATACGGTTGAAATAAATTAATCTCCACAAAGTCGTTAATGCATTCTAATGTTTTCTGTATTAATATTAATTTAATGCGATCCAGTTTGAAGCAATTACATTTTAATAAGAATCAATATATTAAATATTTAAACAGATTTTTGTATATGGCATTTATTTCATACCAATTTTTATTAACATCGATTTGATGAAATGCAATAACTATGGAAAGACGCATGTATATAGAAATTTTAAGTAGGCTGTATACGTGTTAAAAAAGGATAAACAACTCCTTTTTTGTGGTATCAATCGAAATGGTCTGCAAAGAAATTGCTTATCATAAAAATGTCATTCCGTAAAATCGGTATCCGCAAAAATTCGATATCGGAAAAATTAAAATGAATAAAAATTGAATGCAGGTAGCATCATTTATATGTTTTGCAATTAAATTTGGTATCAAAGACGCGTATGACTAAAAAGTAAAACGGCGTTCCATAGTAAAATTATATAATTCTTTTCCAGATGAATTTAAGCATTTCAATATTAACAAATTTAAATTTAAATTTCGTTTGTACTTATTGCATAGTCAGTGATGTACTATTACTGTTTGACTGTGTTTACTGTCGGAATTGTTTAGTGGTGCATGTCCAGGGTGCCTCCAGGAAATCCAGAGCGTTTTTCTTTTATTACTTTATATTATCTTTAAATATTCTGTTAATCCATCTACTTTACTTTATATATGTATTCATTCCATAATTTTGAGGTATAGCTATGGGGAGGCGATGGTTAAGTAGGAGTAGCCGTTTTCAGGCTAGACTTCGCCATGCTCCTTATGGCTCTCCTTCTTAAAAATTAAAAAAAAATCAGCTATTGTAAAACGTTATTTGTTGTGATTTAAATAAAAGACTTTATTATTATTATTATTATTATAAGTACAGAATAATGTAGTTTTTTTCTATACATCATGTGCATTTAATAAACTTATCACTTCTTATGTTGAATGCCTATGCCAAGGGCGCTTTTTGGTTATGTTTCTTTGAGATTTAATTAATTTCTATAAAGCGCCTCATGCTTTTTGGCGTTTTATCTAGTTTTATTTTAAACTATAATTTATTTGAAAATAAACTTTACACACTTTCATACTGTGTACTTCATAAAACCGATCAATTAATATACGAATAAGCACATAGATTAACAAAACCATTATATTTTTTAGCAATACACGGCCAAGCATTCTTAAAATCTGGAAAGAGAGCAGCCAAATTGATACTTCAAAATGTCGGCGACATCATTGCCATAAATTCTATTGGTGACTTCATCTTGGGAATGGCAAAATTCTGGATCGTAGTCATTACTCTCCTAATCTCCCTCTGCATATTTTCTATCGCCCCGGTAAGATATCAAAATATTTTTTTGACAAGTGTCGACATCTTTGAATAAAAACGACATGTATTTGATTTTTAGGTTAATTCATTTTGCCTCTTTATTCTAAAGGCGCGTACGAAGGAGGCTTCGCAAAAAATCGTTTGGATTGGTTTTTAGAACACAATAATCTTTTGTCAGAACAACAACTAGGATTTCGTAAAGGCAAAGGGATATATGATAACACTGTATATTTGTCATCTTATATATTTAATGCATTTCTGACCTCAGAATCAGTATTGGCCGTTTTTTTGGATATTAAAACAGCTTATGATAATGTAAATATTTATAAATTATAAAACAAAATTACTAACTTAAAAAATACCTACAGAATTAAATAATATCATTCATAAATTATTACGCAATAGATTGTTGTATACAAGAAGCGATGATGGGTCCTATTTAGGCCCAGTCCTAGCAACAAATGGTTTACCACAAGGGTCACCCTTGAGTACGATTCTGTTTAACATTTATTTGGCAGAATTGTTCAAGTTGGACATGGGGGAAGTCAAAATTATAGGATATGCTGATGATTTAGTGCTCTTTGTAAAGGGAAAAGACATTAATAATATGGTTGCGTTAATTAATAATGGCCTGATTCAGGCTAATGAATTTCTGGAAAATAATGACTTGTGTTTAGCCCCAAACAAATGCGAGGCGGTTTGGTTTACCAATGGAGTTAGAAAGGTACGACCCCCACCAATTATGATCAATAATGAAATTATAGAATATAAAACTTCAGTTAAATACGTAGGCATAACTTTTCAAAAACATCTTAAACGGAATATGCATATAGACAGCATCTCCATAAAAGCAAGAAAGGTTCTTAATGTTTTGAAGGCTATTTGTAGAGTATGGTGGGGCTCTGATCCTTCCACCCTATTAATGATATTTCAGGCACTAATTATATCTCACTTAGATTTCGGAGCTATTCTTTTAAGGCCGGCTAATCAAAACAAACTCGACCAATTAAATAAAATTTTTTATGAATGTCTTCGTATATGTTTAGGTTGTATGCGATCTACCCCAAAAGCAGCCCTTTTGGCAGAAGCCTCTATGGTAGACTTGGAACAGAGAAGGAAAAACTTTACCATCAGTTTTCTAAAAAAGATTATTGGTATTCAGAAACATCCTATTCTTAATATTATATTGGAAAGCCGTAGGTTTTTATTATGTAAAATGGGTTCCATTGCTGATTTTAAGGTTACTTACTTTATTCAAATGCTTCAAAAATGTTTACCATATATAAATAAAATTTATAAATCTAGGATCTTACCATGTTATGAAATAGATTTTAAAAACCTAATTGCTCCTATTAAAACAATTAATTGTAATTTAAAAAAGAATGAAAATATGACTGAAACAAAATTTTACGCAGCCACCGAAAAACATAAAAATATTTTTACTTTTGTATATACTGACGCATCAAAAAAAGATAATAGGGTGGGGTATGGTATCGCTATTCCGGAGTTAAAATTCAAATTTTCAGCACGACTTAACGACCTGCTTTGCATTTGCAAAGCTGAAATAGTGGCGATGCACGAAGCCGTTATAACCATTATCAAAAAAAAATTAAAAATAGCTATCATATTCTCAGACTCGAGTAGTGCCATCCAAAAAATTAATAGCAATTTACTCAATATAATAGCAGATTATTGGACCCTAAGAACTAAACGTATAATTATCGTAGCCAATAAAAATAGTTTTGATATTAGATTGGGATGGATCCCGGGTCATTCTGGTATTCTTACTGAACAGTTTAAGCAAAGATGGAGTAAGCTTGGGCTAAATAAAAAATACCAATATAGGAAAGTCCAAGACACCTTTCCATCAAAAAAGTGGTTTTCCTTAGTCCCCTTTATAGATCGTAGACATATTACTACTATTATAAGAATGCAAACTGGACATTGTTTAACAGGTGAAATGTTACACAAGTTTAAAATTAAAGAATCTCCACTATGTGAATGTGGTCAAATTGAAACTCTTAATCACATCTTTTTCGAGTGCCCGATTAATGAGGTTGGAGGTCTAGACTTACATGGAGAGTTCATTAAATTACAATTTACTCCACCCATTTCAATTAATATATTAGCAAAACCCTCCAGTGAATCAAATGCATAATTCATTTTCTTAAATTTAATAAAATAAAACTGTGATGCTCAATTTATAATAATCCAAATATCCTGTTCCTAGGTGTGTATGTCTACAGTTTGTTTCCAAGATTCCTGTGTTGTATTGTCTTAAT
Organism: Kuschelorhynchus macadamiae; assembly: GCA_030620095.1. Classification (NCBI taxonomy): domain Eukaryota; kingdom Metazoa; phylum Arthropoda; class Insecta; order Coleoptera; family Curculionidae; genus Kuschelorhynchus; species Kuschelorhynchus macadamiae. The sequence continues at coordinate 1,293,916 of JAUTXW010001345.1, forward strand.
AACAGTAGCCCTATCTACAGCTTTATACGAAAAGGAAATTGCTATATTTAATGCCTCATGTTCACAGCACTTCATATTAAAGCTTCAGGAAATATAGATGGTCACGAGATGGTTTAGAGCCAGGCAGGACGTGATCGTCACCTAATGGAGCTGGCGATTGTCTAGAAGCAAAGCCATAAACAAGCAAGCAAGCAAGCAAGGCTTACGCAACCCGTCAGCCTAAAATGAATAATTCTTAAAACAAGTTATAGAAATCCGATTATCAACAATTTTTTTTTCTATTTTGTAAAATTAATTAATAAATATTTTTGCGCCACAGAATACGGCAACATAGTCCTTGTGACCTCAAAACTCCTAATGCTTTGGCAACGGAAAATGGAAAACGACATCCTCCCGAAATTAAGTCGCAAAGTCAACTGTTGGTGTTATCCTCAATTTAAAGTTATCCAAGGTTTTCTTAAATTTATTTATTGTGTATGTATAAAACGATGGACAAGATAATTAAGAGTTGTTTTGGAGAATATAACAAAAATACATCGGCAAACTCGCCAGAAAAACATTTTTTGTGTTAGTTCCTAGGAAAGGTGATAAAAGGAAATCGGGGTTTAATGCATTTCAGAGAGCAAAACTTGGTTTTACTATTATGGGGATCATTTTAACGTGAACTCCAGAACTATTATTATATTTTTTATGCAGCAATAAATTAGTTTTATTTGTTTTAAATTGTTTAATTTTCCTATTTGAGGTATGTTTGTTTTATAAAATATGATAAGCAGGGATACTCAAACTCAAATATACTTTATTGTTAAAAGAACATATAGTTCTTGTCAACAAATTAAGCTAAATAAAAATATTGGGATCTAGTCATTGGAACAATCAAATAAATAAACATACATTATAAACTAAGTAACTACATTAAAAAATCATGGTTCTTGGGATTAGACCGTGTCAAAATGGGGAGGAAATTAAGAAGGATGCCAAAACTTTTGGCGATCTCAAAAACAGCAAGAAGAAGCTACTTTACCAACTAGCCTTTCGCCTTAGATACCGAGATGAAGACGTAGTACCAAAATCTCTACAGATGAAACACTACATAACATCAAAAAGTGCAAGGAACATCTACAAACGAGCCAGTGTGGTATTGGTAAGAGAAAGGATAAAAGCTACTCGACGTGATTTGCATATAAACGCTCGTAAGTTATTAAATATTTATTTAAAATTAGCTTTTATACTTGAATATCAAACATTTAGAACATCAAGCAGTTACTATTATGCAACAGAAAAAGTTCGAAGGACTGCTGGACAGCCAAAGACCACTAAAACCGCCACAGGACACCGTTATAAATTTATCTTCGAAAATCCTTACTGAAGGAGAAAAATCCGTTCTTTCTAAAGGTCAAAATTTCGCCATTACACCAAAGGACATACCCGTAGTAGACATAGTGTCATCCGTTGAAGCGACAATTAGAAGACTTCCAGCAGAAGAAGCTGACGCAATAAGGTATGAAACAACGAAGTCGAATCTATCAGCTGCGGGAAGAACGGCGATAAAAACATTAAACAACAATACAGACATTTTGGTCCTTCCAACGGACAAGGGAAATGCCACTGTCGTCATGGACAAAACAGATTACGTGAAGAAAATACAACTACTTTTGGACGACAACATCTACAGAAAATTGAAAGACGGATAACCCACCTTCTAAATATTCTTAATAATTTTACAGGAAAAACATATTCATATATTAGAAACTCTACGCATTTTGTAGAAAAACTTAAATCAATTCAATTTAGATCCCAAAGATATCTTCAAGAATCGGTGTATACGAATGTGCATATAAATGATTCAATTTCCATAATATCAGACTTGTTTCACCATATAGTATTGACAACTCACTTTTAGATCTAATTGAAGCATATCTTACATAAACGTATTTTGTCTTTCATGGAACTTTCTATAAGCAAACCTCAGGAGCATCCATAGGATCTCCACGGTCACGAGTGGTAGCCAATATCTTCATGGAAGCTTTAGAGTCGTCTCCATTAAAACCAAAATCATGGTTCAGATATGTAGACGACACTTTTTGTAGTATGGCCTCATGGTCCAGAGAACCTACCTGGTTTTCTTGATCATCTGAATCCACATGCTAATATAAAATTTGCAATGCAAATTCAATCAGAAGGCACGATTCCCTTTCTAGATTTTCTTGTACAAAGGAAGAAGGGAATGGTTCCTTAGGACCCTCTGTATATAGAAAACCAAGGCATACAAACAGGCACTTAAATTCAAATTCCCATCATCATCCAGCACAGAAGCAATCAGTTATTAATTCGTTGGTTTACAGAGCCCTCGCGATTTGTGACCAAAATTCTTTACAATGGGAAACAGAGAAACTGACTCAAGCTTTAAGAGGGAATGGACATTGCACTGATGATATTAGACGATCAATTAGAAAATATAATAATCGTACTCTACGAAATGATACTAATAAGGAATTACCGATGGAAAATGTAGTTCTTCCATTTATACACGGAACCACAGACAAAAAACTTGGACAATGTTTGCGATCGCCAAAGGACATTTTTTTTTTTCAAACGGAAGGTGTATATGCAATTCCTTGTTCCTGTGGTGATGTCTATATTGGAGAAACTGAAATCCATATCGACTAGGCTTAAGGAACATGAACGATGTATCGGAAAGAAAGTGGAAACCGATCGTTGCACCGAGTCATGCATCGGTAAACACAGGTCGACTATAAATAGCCAGTGGGTCTCTCCGAGCTCATTTAGTGTTCCGATCTCGTGAAGTGAAGAACTCTGAAGATGAAAACTCTGAAACTTCGGAAAGTGATTCCATTTTGACACGGTCTAATCCCAAGAACCACGATTTTTTAATTAACAACAGCCGTGAAAGCTTTCGTTCTATATTAAGTAACTACATGTTATACAAAAAGGCACAAATATAACCATATTAAAATCCTCTATTAAATATACATGAGTACTAAAAAAAAACAAAATATATGGTATGTTTACAAACTATCATCTAATTCTTGTAAGGTATGCTTTGCCTTCAAGCTACATTTTACTTTTTTCTTAAACAATTTAAGACATTCTATATTTCTAAATATTTGTGGGACGTGATTGTACATTCTTTTACTTTCATATAAAATTGTTCTGGGGATAGGAAATAGGATGTTCAAATTCTGGGTAGTATTAAAGGACTTTTCAGTTATTAAATGTCCATATTTTTTATGTATGAGAGATACAGATTCTAGTATTAAAAGGCAAGTAAGTGTTAAAGTTTTATATCTCTCAAAAAGTGGTTTGCAATGGTCTAGGGCCCCAGCTTTGCACATGCAACGAACAGTCCGTTTTTGCAAAATAAAAGTAGAATTAGAAAGTTATTGGCTGCAGTAACCCCAAAAGTTTATACCATAAGTTAGGTATGAATTTACAAATGCAAAGTAAGCTATTCTTGCTGCAGTAATGCCAAGCTCATTTGAAACAATACGAACGGCATAACTGCCTCTTGTAACTTTCTCATTTAGATTATTTATGTGTTTGATTTGTTTTCAACCTTAGTATCAGATAGGTAAAGATTATCAAAGTTAAACTTAAACGGTAAAATATTAGTTTTTGATACATCAAACCTAAGGTGATTCGTATCACACCATTTCTTAATTAAGAGCAGATCTTTTGAGATATTTTCTTTCAACAGGTCTTCATTTTTATTTCGCCAGGCAACGGTAGTGTCGTTCGCAAACAATGTAAAAGTTCCGTTTGTGCTAAGGTCTGTTAAGTCAATGTATAACAGAAATAAAAGACAGACAGAAATAATAGTTGAACTAGACATCTTTTCTCCGTAGCTAACTAATTGATTCCGATTTGTTAGATATGACTTAAACCAGTTGTAGCACCTTGGAATCCATAACGCTTTAACTTTTTCAGAACTCCATAATTTAGACTGTCGAAAGTGTTGGATTAATCGCAAAAAAACGCAGCATTTTTGAAATTGATTTATAGTTTCGTTTAAAGCGTTTGCAGTTTTTTGCAATTTATACTTCCCCAACGTGATACTAAATATCTTAAGTAAGGTTTCACAAAACTATTATATATACCGGGTTTTTCAAAAAAACAAACAAAATTCGTATCTTCTGTATGAGTCCTTTTTCATAAAAACAGTGGAACACATGAAGTGGTTTAAATGGTTGTTCGTCTTTTTGTAATATTTTCAGCCCCCTCCTTGCAACCCCTTATTTTGTAGGCACCCTTGCTTTTTTTTCAAATGGCAGCATAGGTCATGTGGGGGCTCTATGAGAAGATCTTCTAAAACTAAATACGACACTAACAACAAATTAGGGGTCTGCCCATTTCGTTACAGTAAAACGAGTCCACATAAGTTTTTAAATTCAAATTAATATTTAAGGGATCCTTAGCACTCGCCTGATTCGGTTAATGTAATAAATTATGAATGTGATTTCCACCTTCTACTTGACATGCTCTGAGTTTGAGATAAATACTAGCACTTCGAATAGTAACTTCCACCGTTATTCTCTATCTTGTAGGTCCTCAAGGCTGTTTGGTTTATTTTTAAAGACTTTCTCCTTCAAATACTCCCGTAGAAAGAAATCCACTAGTGTAAGGTCCGGCGAGTTTGGTGGCCATTCAACGGGACCTCCATCTATAGATTTTCTTCAAAGAAGTATGGTCCTAAAACTCGGTTATGTGCCAGCCCAGGCATTGACTTTTTGGAGATGTGTATATCCCTCACGTATCCAGTGTGTATTTTGATGAAACCAAAATCGATAAATATATCTATTGAACATTCCATTTAAATGAAATGTAGCCTCATTGAAGAAGATAATATTTTGAAAAATATATTATTTTCATCATATCTTCCCATCATTTCTTCACAGCACTGTAATCTCTTCTCATAGCCATCTTCAGGAAGTTCCGGTGCAACATGCACTTTATACGGGTGATACTTCTGGCTATTTAATGATACTGTATGCTTTCTTGTAATGACAGGAGTATATCGTTTTGTGTCTTCGTTTAAAACGGGTAGTCAGCCCGTTTTCCATAAATCCTTAACCTTCCCATGTTCTTCAAATTTGTAGAATATTTTATTCACATTTGACCGAGAATTCTCGTTGTACTTTATATTGAACAACACACAAACTATATCGTGGCTCCGTACTTTGTCTCCACAATCCACCAATATCAAAATTTTTTTTAACGTTGCCTTTCTGAGAGAACCATAATTCAAAAAGTCAAAGTTCCAAAATGCTAACACTTGCTTACCATTCAATAATCAAGCTGAATGAGTAACTGAATTTATTATTTTGGGTGTGTAGGTATTTGCCAAGTAAACAACCAAATATGGGAAAAAACTGTCCTAGAATTTCAAGAATATGGGTACCTTTTTACCTACATTTTTCAATGTAAAAATTGTGTGATAATAAATAAATAAATAAAATAAATAAATAAGGCCTTTAATAAACATATAGAAACAAACAAGAACATTACATTAAAACTGCCAGGAATCATCCCTGCGCTGGCGAAGTCTAGCAAATAAATGCTACTCTACTTAACCAGCAGAGAGACTATCCTGTGCTATGGAATGCGAAGGAAAATAAAATACATAATTAGTTAAAGTTGACAAAAAATGCCGGTTTGTTTGTTAACATAGCAAAACAGATTAATAATATTCAAGGTTACAAAGTGTGCGAGGGCGACGAAATTAAAATTAAAGAAGTACGGAAGGACTATAAAATAGCTAAGGTGTTTCTTTCGGAATATCCATGCCCACAGATTAAAACGAGCTTAAGCTATGACAGAAAAGTCCTTCAAGCCTTTTGCCTATCTAAAATAAAGTATTTCAGTTTAAATTTTTAAACTTATTAAAATTGAAAAGTCTGAATTCTCTAGGCAATAAATTTAAAAGGGAAATTGAAATGCATGAAAAAGATCTTTTAAACAACGTTGTTCGAAAATGAGACATTGTGTATTTTTCTTTGAATCTTACATAAACTGAATGCTGTGATTCACGAGTTTGAAATATGTGATTCAAAGAGCAACTAGATTTGGGATCATTAATAAGTTCAAAAACAAAATTTCCCAGATGATGTATCCATCGATTTTCCATACGTAACCAATTTAATTCATTTATTTTATGAGAAATATATTCTCTTCTAGATATATCAAAAATTAAACGACAACATGAATTTTGTATGACCTGTATTTTATTTTTGTCTAAAGAATTTGGACATGGAAAATAAATAAAATTAGCATAATTAAATTGTGAAAGAATTAGGGATTCTGTGAGCAATTTTCTTAGATGAAAATTAAGAATATGACGATTGGCAAATAATATGTTTAATTTAAAAAACGCCTTTCGTCTAAGTTCCTGCACGTGACTGCTGAAACGCAAATTAGAGTCGAAAATTATACCCAAATTCTGAGCCTCTTCAACAAATTTTAATACATTATTGTCGATGGAGATATTCGGGTTTGAAGCTAAAAAGTTGCATTTGTCCCTATTACCAAATATTATCACATTAGATTTTTTTGAATTTAAATTTAAATTATGTTCTTTAGACAAAGTATTAATTACATTTAAATCATTATTTATTATATTATTAGCCACTTCAAACTCTTCGGGTCTAAAGGAAAAATAAATCTGGGTGTCATCTGCGTATGCTATTATCTTACAATTGTTAAGAGATGTTAAAATGTCAGAAGTATAAATGCTGAAAAGAAGAGGTCCCAGGGCAGACCTTTGGGGTACACCAGACAATATAGAAAGTTCTTGTGACTCACAGTTATTATAAGAGATTTTCTGCTATCTGCATGATATGATTTAATTAATTTTACTGAGACGTTATCAAAGCCGAAGTATTTCAATTTGGCTAAGAGCAAGTTATGGTTGATAGTGTCAAAGGCTTTTGAATAGTCAAGTAACACGAGCACAGTGACAAGACCCTGATCAGTATTTACAAAAATGTTATTGGTAATAGTTGCAAGAGCAGTGGAAGTACTAAACCACACTGCACTTCAGGCCACTATGTTATTAAAAATGGCAAAATCAAAAATTTGTTTATATAATATTTTTTCTAAGATTTTGGAAGCCGCAGGTTTGAATGTCCTTATTTTTGGGAAGTGGGATACCTATTGCGTTTTTCCATTTATCAGGAAAATAAGAATTTTCTATGCAACAGTTAATAATATAAAGCAATATAATATCATTATGTGGACTACAATATCTCAACATTCTAAATGAAATATTATCAGAACCAATGCTATCTTTTTTTAGAGAATGTAGAATTGTATTAACTTCTTCAACATTACTTAATTTGAACGAAAACTGAGTACTTCTTGAGGAGTAACTATTGCTATAAAAATTTATTTTATTATCACAATAATCGGATACATATTGAAAAAATTTTGAAAAATAAGAATTAATAGAATTGGGGTCTGAAATATTAGCTGGCAACTCTGCCCGACCTTGTGTATTACAATGTGTATTGAGATTACGCAAAGCAGACCAAGTTCTACGATGCTCACGCCTAGCAGCAACTGAATTAAGATAGTTTTGTTTTTCTCGTCTTATCATAGACACGGAAAGATTTCTTAGTTGTTTATAATTATTCCAATCGACTTGAGAATGAGATGTTTTATATTTTTGTAAAGCTTTATTTTTATCTTTAATTAACATTTTTAAATTAGGAGTTAACCACTCTGCCTTTGGTTTTGTAACTTTGCGACTTACTATCGGAGCATGTTTATCAAATAAGAATATATCAAAATTATTAAAAATAGTAATTTTTTTATTTATGTTATTATTGTTAAAAATAGAGTACCAGTCAAGAGCTGCAAAATCGGAGATAAAACCAGAAATAACCTTTGGAATTATTTTATTCTTAATCACAGAGAGATCACAATACGTTACTCTGTGATCGGAGATCGTATCTGCATTAATTGTACCACATACGTTTATTGCAAGTGACGTGGAAATAAAAATTGGGTCAGAGTGCTCGTGCTAGCTGAAATTCTGATTGGTTCACTGATAATTTGAGACAGATCATAAATTTCAAGGCATGATAAGACAGGATTTGGCAGGTTAAAAAAATTAATGTTGAAGTCTCCTAGACATATGATGTTACTGTAAATATTACAAACAAAAGCAAAAATAGTATCTATATCATTAATAAATGTCTCAAAATAAGCCTTAGGTGGTCGGTAGATAACTCCCACACAATAGAATTTGTTACAAAGTTTTATTTTCAAAAATAAAAATTCAAGGGATTCATTGATGTCAAAATTAAACGAAATTTCGTTACATGCGAATGTTCATCTTATATAAGCCATCACATCACCACCCCTACCCTGAGGTCTATCTTTACGAAAAATTTTGTAGCCAGGAATTGCAAATAATATTAGGAAGTTGCTTCTTAACGTATGGGTTAATCAATCCTCTCAAGACATTTTCTCAAGTCACTGGATAGGTTGATGGGGTCTAATAATAATTGATGGTAACCAATATCGTTCCGCGTTACACCATAAGGATAAGGATCTACTTTGATAGTTAATTTTAATTAAAAACTTATGTGGACTCGTTGTAGTGTAACGAAATGAGCAGACCCTTAATTTGTTGCTAGTATCGGATTCGTTTAGTTTTAGAAGGCCTTCTCATAGAGCTTCTACACAACCTAGGTTGCCATTTGAAGAAAAAACAAATTGGAATGCATACAAATTAAGGGGATACAGGAAGGGGGCTGAAAATATTACAAAAAAATGAATCGTACCGAAGATATGAATTTTATGCTTATTTCTCTTATCCGGTACAATAATAAAGGAAAAAGCACAAGAAACTGCCAAGAATTTAGAAGTTGATGGTTTTAAAGGATCAAATAGATGGTTGGAGCAGTTCTGTCAACGTCATAATATCTCTTTCAAATTTCCATCTGTGGCGAAGCAGCGGCTGTAGACTTGATTCGGGTAACTCATTGGCGGATTATGTGCTATTTTCAACAACCACGCACTGAGAGACATTTATAACGCCGATGAAATGGAACTCTTTTTCCGCGCCTTGCCAAATAAAACGTTTTCTTTAAGTGCTAGCGGGAAGCGTCCAAGGAGTGAGTCACTATTTTACTTTGCCCGGCTATGAATGGAGAAAAAAAATGCACTCGTGATTGGAAAAAATAAAAAACCTCGTTGTTTTAAAGGATCAAGCATGGAATGGAACTATAACAAGAAAACATGGATGACAAGGGATATAATGTCGGATTGGTTGATGAAATTTCACCGAAAAATGCAAAGGCAAAACCGAAATGTACTTTTATTTTTGGATAATGCTGCATCTCACCCAAATCTGGAGTTAAAAAATGTTAAAATAATTTTTTTACCGCCAAATACGACATTACATTGCCAGCCATTGGACCAGGGCGTAATTCAAAATTTTAAAAACCACTACAGAAAGTTTTTAATCAAGCGACTTTTGTCATCCATGGAGTATTCTGAATCTACCGAACAACTGGAGAAATCCATAAATGTTGTAAGTGTAGAATCCAAGACCATCAATAACTGCTTCCGCAAAGTTGAATTCGACGAAATTCTCGAGGAAAACGTTGACTATGATAGTGAAGATTATGTGCCATTATCGGAATTATGTAGAAACATCAATGTATTCTCTTCCGACTTAACTTCATATTCAGAAATTGATGAAAGTTATTCACGGAATATCCTAACACAAGTGTACGTGAGTACATCAGTGAATTTCAAAATAGTGAGAACGGTCAGATTTCATCTGACAGTGATGATGAAGAAATTATTTCTTCGAATATTAAGAACATTAAGGAAGCATATAAAATATTAAGGGATATTGAAAACTTTTGTATGTTATCTGGAGATTCTGTTTTAGGGTAAAAAATCTCAGAAGTTGCGTCTAAAATGGAATCTCTAATTATTAAAAATAAATTAACTAGTTTAAGACAAACAACACTTGATAATTTTTTTAAATAGAAACTTTATAAAGTGGAACTGTATCAAACTGTATATGTAGGTAGTACAATATTTTATATTAGGTCGTACGTTTTATTGTATGCATATATGTATGTATGCGAAAGATGTTGGTGTATACGTAATAACCATTGTATAAATAATTTGTACTAAACATAGTATTTTTTACATAAAAATAAAATTACATTTGCGTTTGTTCACTACCAACAACGGACAGTTTCTGGGACACGGCTACTGTCCGTTGTTGAGAGGTTTCACTGTATTATCAAATGACTGATAAAAGTAGATTGAAAATGTGTGAGGCTAAATGTAGGTACAGGGAGGTTCTTCAGCTCTTAATTTTTCATTGAAAGATTAAAAATGAATAGAAAGTGATTATTTTTAAATTTATAATAATCGTGCAATAAATGAACAACATTGACATAGATACTGGATTTTTTCGTTTACCTATATTTTAAATTTTTTTAAATACCATTTTTTACTTATATGCATAACATATACAACATAAAACAACGAAATAGCTCAAATTTATATTAATTTCTATGCATAAATTTTTTTTTCACTATAGAAAGTAGCTATAAAATTAGGAGGCAGCTTCCTGATAATAAAAAATAAAACCAAAAAAAAAATAAATATCTAATTTTTTTTTTGTGTATAAAACCATTTTTTCAAATATAAAAACATTAAACTTTTTTAAAAATGGTAAAACAGGACAAAGTTAAAATTTTAGGTTATGGGTGATTTTTTTTTTTATTTTAGAAACTATTAATATTTTAAAAAATAATAAAACAAATATTTTATTGCATCTTGTTAAACTTCTAGGTTTTATCTCCGTAACTTAATTTTCAGGGTCCCATTGAAACATCCAATTTGTGGGCGTACGTTGTCATAGGAATTATCTCCATCGCGGTTGCATGTGTATCGTTCGGAGTTTTCGAGGTAAGTATAGTATGAATTATTAGAACATTGAACGACTAGAATTAGCAACAAACACATTTATTTCTGTTTAACAGTGGCGGCGATAAAGATTATAATAAAAGGGATGTGCATTTTTCTTAGAAATTAGCAATATTCCTCCTGGCTTTATTGCCACTCTCAATAATATAAACAACCTAATTTGCGAATTGCTTTAAATAAAAAATCTTACCATTGCAAAAATCTGTCTGGTGGTAGTAAAGCCATTGGTGGATATATCGACGAATAGGAAGTTTAGGGGAGTACTGTTAAATTGCCAAAACTGTTCCAAATCAAGTTTACGAGCAGGTTCATGTTCATTGTAAATATGTTTTCATCGAAATCTAGTACTCAAAATGCATCTATTTTCTGATATAAAATATGTGGCCAATTCATAGATTGTTTTCTTTTTTCGAATTTCAATTGAAAATACACTTTTGAAGTTTATTAGTTGGGTAGATATATTATTCGATAACACATTTCCGTATTTTTTCTATATTTCCGTAGATAAATTAACGAAATCATCAAAAATAGTTCATTACTTCATGCTGATAAATCGTGTCCTGAGTTTATTAATTGTTATATCAAGAGACTCGTAATTTGATATGAAATATTTTTAGAGAATCTTCTAATTTGGTGTCAGATGCGAGTTCAAAGAAAAATGTTTTGACCATTCTTTGGCGCTTAGGTTTCAATGTTGGCTGAATGATCCACGATGTCGCCAAATTGATTGCTTCTGCGCACAATGTTTCGAAATCGTAACAGTTAAAATTATTTAATAATAATAATAATAACGTTTATTATTTATCATATGTATACATATATAAATACAAAATTGAAAATCATAAAAATAAGGTAAATAAAAGCACGCATTTCAGAGATCTGTAGACCAGAGTCTGTTCTACCAATGCGGCTCTAAACTAAACAATAAATTTTGGCAAATAGCTAAATAATAAATTAATAACAAAAATGTACTAAGATTATTAGAAAATGAAGAGAAGAAAAAGGAGGGGACAGAAATACAAAGAAAAGTGAAGCTGAGAGTATTTCAAAAGCTACTGAGAATTGAGCAACTGAGTAGTAATTTTCTTTTTAAAACTTTATAATGAAATAGAAAATTGTGACATTTGAAATAAATCTGTAGGTACCGAGTTTAAATTTAAGGCAATGTTGTAGGAGAAGCATCTCTTAAATATTTCTGTTTTATGACGAGGAATTGTTAAGGTACTCCTGCGTAAATTTAAATGATGTACGTCCGTGCGAAAAGTAATTCTGTTATAGAGATATAAAGGCCATTTAAATGTAAGTAATTTATAATAAAAGCACAAGGCATGGAGCTTACGTCTGTTATACATGTTTAACCATGACATTTCTTTAAGTTTGTGAGATACCCTTTACCTGTGTAAACTCGCAAAACTGTACTCTCTTTGGCAATTCAGTGTCTTAGATGTTGAACAAATGAAACTTGTGTTACATAAGATAAAATTATTAAAAATTGGTGGTTTCCATTTGAAAAAAGTAACTTTTAACGATTTTTTAAAGTATATTTATAATGTCAGTTTTTGATCACCCTATATTTATTTATTATAAAAATATCAGCACAGGCCACTAAAGTGGATCCTTTTGGACAAGGAAGCCACCAGCAAATAAATAAGAGAGACTTCGATAAGCAGATATTTATAGTTATGTCTAGACCTACAAACGTCATTTTTTACGTAAAATTCAAAATATCTCAAAAACAGTTCAACTTAGGTATAGGATATTATACATGAAATATACATAGAATTTTTCGAGGAATCCAAATATTCGATAATATACAGGGTGTTCTATTTAAAAAAAGAAAGTTGACGTCTACTTCCGGTATAACAGGAAGTGCCGCCATCTTGAAAATATTTTGCGCGAATTGCCCCCATCGACTTTAGTTAGATGCCAAAATTTCAAATTTTTCCAAAGCCTACTTTCTGAGAAATCGATCGCCGCAGTTCGTCGTGGGACACCCTAGATATATATATATATATATATATATATATATATATATATATATATATATATATATATATATATATATATATATATATATACATCACATGAGTTCATATTAAACTGACTTGCTATTTCAGTAGCTAATTCCTCAATGTTTTTACATGAAAAAGGATAATTAATAAATGATGCTACATTTGCCAGTTTACTACAATCATAAAAACGCATTTCGAATTGTCCCAAAATATTTGATAATTCAGCCTCATACGTATCATAATTCAACTGAGGAATCCTTGCTTTCAAAGACGGAAAATGTTTCAGATCCTTTCTTTTCAGTTGATCTATCATAAGTTGCAATTTACTTTTTGAATATATATATATATATATATATATATATATATATATATATATATACATTATATATATATATATATATATATATATATATATATATATATATATATATGTGTATATATATATTATATATATTTTCCTATATATTTCCAACTCACACATGGATCATAAAAATAAAAAAATATATATAAAAAAACAGTATAAATCAATTTTCATCGATTAAAAACGTCCGAAACAATATCGAGTTAGAATATCGACCGCGCGACCTCTGAACAATTGAACTTCCGCATGCCGACGTGATGCCGCGACCGACCGATTATGAGAAGAGACCGGCTGATGACCCAACTCGCGATTTCATATTCCATTTGCGTTCGGCTGCCGCTCGATAGCGAAATCTTCGGGTACTTTCGTCAAGCTTTAAGGTAATCAGGGCAATTCGGACTGCCCAGCCTAGCTTAGTATAGCGTATTATATTATGCCTAAAGAATGCAACGAGACCATTCGAACCGCCGCGCGCGGCTAATAGTGTAGCGTATTTAACTTTTCCCAAGGTTCGCGTTTTATTACAACTATTAGGAGGGACGGTCAAACGAATAATTTATTTTCTGAAATATTTTTGGGGGTCATTGACCAAATGACCCTATGGAAGAGCCGCCACTGTCTGTTTGCATTAAATGTAAATGTATTTAATATGATTACATACATTTTAAATTCAAAATTTTCCACCAATCACTACTAAAATTAAAATCGCACATCTGCCTTCATCCGTACTTCCCTGACGTACAGCGCGGTGTAAATATCGATAAACCTTTACCCCTGAAATGCTTAATTTAAAAGCAATTGCTAGGCTAGGATCAGGGTAGCTTTTTAAATCATAGCTTTGTTGATTTTTTTTAATGCCGGATATTATTCGGCCGAATTCTCGACCCAGCCGGATATTACTTTGCAGAATATTTGGTTTTTGGCCGAATACTAACAAGTATTAATAGCGGCATCCACAACAAAACACCAAATAATACCCAAAGAAAAATAACATTGAATTTCTATTCGTTATATATTTATAATTTTTTATATCAGTTTTGTACGTTCGAAGCTACGTAACTTCCAAATGAAAAAAGCACACGTATAGTCAAAAGCAGTGTTATCGTGCGGGTCATACGATTTATCAACGACAAACTTTTTAAGTTTGTTTTTCTTTTATTACGTGTAATCATATCCACCGCATAAAATCAAGCGAAAAAAATGGTATTAAATCTAATAAAATATTACGAAAATGAAAGTTCACCGGCCAATATCCAGGAGACAGTAGCAAAAACTGTGGGAAGGAAGGACTGTGCAGAAAATTGTGCATGAAAAAAAGCATAATTTACTACCGAAGAAGATTAAGAAATGTACACGAAAAAAGCCAAAGACAGAAGACTTAAGTGACAATGGTAAAAATGTTCGCAATGCAAATTACGGTTTAGACACATCAAAAACTAATATAACCCTTCAAGTTTTAAAAGAAGCTTTAAAAAATCAAGGCATATTGGAAATGGGACTAAAATCGTCAAAATTAATAAAAATGTGGGGTTTTCGATATAAAAAGGACTGTAAACAAAGATTTTTATGCGGGTTGCCACATATAGCAAGTCAGCGTATCCAGTTTTTAAAGGTTTTACGACTGCCGCCATACCATTGCCAGTTTAACGCGATAGAATTAATATGGGCTGGGGCAAAATCATGTTACGAAAAACACGTGAACGATGGTCTTACATCAGATGAAGTGCAAATTGTTCGGCAAGATTCATTAAATTATATTACGCCGGAGTACTGGAAGAAATCTGTGGAACATATGGAGAAATTAATATGGGATTGGTGGAATCGAGAACGAGTTCTAGATGTCTAAATAGCACCAATGATCATTGGGCCATTTGAGGACGACTCAGAAGATGAGGACTTTTTAAGTGATGATGATATTTTTTAGTCTATAATATTAAAAAGTTTCTGAAGGATTATATTAGTCTTTGACGTGTATAAATCATAAGTTGCATTATGAATATCCATTTTTGCATTGTAACTTAAGTCTTTTGCCTTTGGATTTTTTCGTGTACATTTCTTAATCTTCTTCGGAAGTAAATTATGTTTTTTTCTCGTGCACAAGTTTCTGTACATTCCTTATTATACCGATTCTCAGAGCTTTTGCCACTGGCTCCTGGATATTAGCCAGTGAATTTTAATTTAAAATTTTTTTTATTAGATTTGACACCATTTTTATGTTTACTTTTTTAGTACATTTGTAATTTTGTAGGCAATAAATAAATAATTATAGAATACTTGTTCCAATTTTAAAGCGTGTTTAAAATAAATAAATTTTTTTATTAATTATAAGACAAAATTTGATATATAAAAAATCGGTAAAATCGCTTTACCAGAAACTTGGGGCTAACGAAAAATACAGGCTATATATATATATATATATATATATATATATATATATATATATATATATATATATATATATAGCCTGTATTTTTCGCATGCATGGCCCTTAATTTTAGACTGAAATTTGAAGAAATCGGATAAGCAGTTTTTTAGCTATGCCGCGAACAGACAGACTGACGGACAGACATACCTATAGGCAGACGGAATTGAGAAAACATGTTTTCCGGCGTCTAGGGACCCTTAAACGTACATCTTAAAAAATCTCACGAGGGAAGTAATAACTAATTATCTGGTGTTTTTAACAATAGTGAATAATATTTTTGCAAAATACATTTTTTTTTTTGTTATCACAGTACTAAAAAAACAAGTTTTCTTTGCACAAGGGTGGCCCGCATTTAAATAAATGACACTGTATAAGTGGTTAGATTTTTAGGTCAAGCGGGGCTCATAATTTTTGGTGATTGATAAAAAAAATCTCACTTTCATTAAGTGGCTGCATAAACAGAACATATCCTGATTGTTCCACTGATTCGAACCGCCTTCCGACTTTATTAAGGCGCTTGCCATTTTGTGTATTTTTGTTTTTGCCAACCAAAAACTTTTAACCAAATACATATTTAGCGAATTTTCTTATTTTGTCCCTCGGCATTTAATATATAAAATAATATTATCTTAATACTATTGCATAATATAATAAAAAAAAACTATTTTCTTTCTCCCTGTATATTTGTAAATAGCCCATCGAGATTTAATAGCTCGATAAAAGAATCACACAACATTTTGGTATTCACTGTGTTTTCTGATTTGATTCATAATGCTGGTGACCTTTGGACCCGCACGATAAGACCTCATTCGACTATATTAATTGCGATTTCAGACGCAAAGATTTTTGAATTAAAGCGAAATATTGCAAATTTGGACTTATAATCTTATTAAAAGACCTTTCTTCTCTCGCTATATTATAGTTTTCTTAATATGTATCCTATTTTTCAGACCACGATTGACACCATCTTCATTTGCTACTGCGAGGATAAAATTCTTAACGACGGCGTGACTAGACCCTACTTCATGTCAAGGAACCTAATGGAGTTCATTCAAGAATCCAAGGTAGTCTATGAGAAGAAGCCTCTCCCTTCATAATAAACTTCCGATTATGTTTGCAAATTAATTTTGGTAGCAGGTGTACCAAGAACATTTTTTTTGTTCAAATTTTTCAGTTAAAATGGTAAATTGAAAAGGGCTATTTATTTTCACCGTTCTAAAAACTTTTGGTCTTAGAGTAAGAACGTTCTACTTAATAATTTTGTATTTCAACAAAAAATCTCATATTTGTTAGACATTTGGTATAATTTTCGTACTAATATTTTCTGTGAAAGCGTTATTAAATCAAAAACCATATTTTAGTGAAAGCATTTGGATGTTTTTTTGTGATATCAGTTTGAATACGATATTGACTGATTAAGACTGGAAATTCCAAACTCAGTTTGATCAAAATTAAAGTATTCTGTTATACTTAATTGATGTCATTTTGCCTTTTGAATTTTGAAAACGTATTTTTTAACAGAAATTCATTGGCTAAAATGGGTACCAAAAGAAATTATGTTTTTTGTTATCATCTTACTACATAAAGACATTAAAAAAAAAACAAGTTATTAATTGAACTAATAAAAAAACATTTAATTAATTGTCGAAAGAAAAGTAAAGTTTTCTGTTGTTATTCGTAATTGATGTCAATTTTGCTTTTTGAATTTTGAAAACGTATTTTTTAACAGAAATTCATTGGCTCAAATGGGTACCAAAAGAAATTATGTTTTTTGTTATCATCCTACTTCATAAGGATATTAATTATTTAAAGAAAAACACTGTATTAATTGAACTAATAAAAAAAACATTTAATTCATTGTCGGAAGAACTGAGTTAAATTACAAAAAACCGTTGAAAGTAGGGCTTTGATATACAATGTTTATATTTAAGTTCGTAGATTAGAATTTTTTTACATTTAAAAAAAAATAAAACTCGGAGTAACATTAACTATTTAAAAGAGAAACCTTAAAAACCTGCGAGTTCAACAATTCGTATTAATAGACTTCTTTCATAAAAAAAATCATTGAAGATATTTTTAAGCCTCGGACAGGGTTTAGAGCCTGACAGCATCCAAGTGCCCTGCGTTGAATTGGCTTGGAGAAGAATCAAAAATTTAACAAGCAAGCAACCTCCAAGGTAATAGCTGACTGTTTTTATTGTTTTGTCATTTAATATTTAAGTTTTCACCGATTTTGGCTAGCTAATTGCAGCCAGACCTCCATAGTTGAATTGGCCAGTTCCTGTACCATAAAATTTACTTAGGCATATTTTTTTGAGATTGTTACTTTCTCAACAAAATGTCTTCATATGTTAAGTTGAAATACATCCTCAGGTCATAAAAGAACAGGCAATTTGGTGTTTTTTAAAGGATAACTTTCCTTTCAGATATGAGTTTCATTATTTAATAATTTTTAAGTTTTATTTGTTTAACTTTGTTAATTAGAAGTGAATACTTTCTTTTGGGTAATAATTAGAAAGTTAGATTTCTACTGTACTGTAGCAGTAGTTAGTTATATGTATTTTTATATGGAAATATTTATTGAAATTTTTGCTATATTTTTGTAATCTATTTGCTGTTATAACAGTGTCTCCCAAACAAAATCATAAAACATTTGTGATTTACTTATTACTAATATGTGAAGGGGTGAAAGTCATCTTTTTTATGTTTTGGTAAATAAAATGGTTTATTAAAACTGTTAAAATAAATTCCAGAATGTATTTGTATGATGTAGTAAATATTGGAATATCTTATTGTAAGTACTTTTATAAAAAATAGAGGTGTATTTTCTTGTTTTGTTTTTGATTTGGAATATTAGGATGACTTACACCAAGTCACTGCATACAAAACAGGGATTCTATTTACATCTAGAACTTGTCTATGATCGGGAAACTAAACTACGACCTACACCATGTTCTCAGGTAATAAATTTTATTGTACAGAATAGTATAATGCATCTAAGTCAGTATTTTTAAAGACTTACACCACTGTGACTTTAACCTTTTCATATATTTGTAATTAAGATTATCTGTAGACGAGGGCATTTATCTATATTGCTAGGGTGCCATATACTCTTACTTCTGCTTTATTTCGCAATTAATTTCGGCGAATATCTTTTATGAAGAGTCTGTAGTAAACATTTTTAAACTGAAAATCTGTATAATTCATCTATTTTTCGTAAGAATGTTTGAATATTTTCTTTCATTTAATATATAAGTGGAGCATCTGTTTGAGGATAGCTTTTCTCAATATTTTCTCTTCTAGTTCAATCTTTTCTGCCATGAAATAGAAGTCATTTTAAATGTTTTTAATAATATTTTGGAAATTCTTACTCTTATGTAATCATTAGGATGTTTCCATTTATGAAGGGGTTCACGAGATCGATACTAGAACAGTATCAAGTTCGAAATATTTTCAGATATGTAATTAATTTTCCTTTCTAAAGAACCATAAAATAGCAATTACCAATCTCTCGTATCGCGCACACCCATTAATACAGAAAAACATCATTTTGACTTGCCTGTGATAAGAGACGTTAGGGGTTAAATGATCCAAATTTTTGCACACTTCGCACTAACGCACCATAATGCCCAAAAACTCGCACAAAAATATCCCAAAAACTCACAAGAATCGCCCAAAAACAACCACCTTAAAAATTAATGTTAATATCAGAAGAATGTATAAATTTTGTTCATAGACGTTTATTATGTCTATGATTTTGTTCTATGTAAGATAGTTGAAATCACACTTTGAAATGATCCAAATAAAGATGACACAATAAACCAAATAAGGAATAATTTATGACAATGTGTCATTGCGTTCAAATCAGAACAACTCCTTCTTCGTGTTATTATGTCTATGAATGGAACCACTAATTGTCAGTTTCCCTACAATGAACAATGGCTTGTTCTTTTTTACATTTCCTTTCAGTTTGGTTTTATATGAACAGTCTAAGATTGGTGCCATACACATTCTACAGGTTTTGTATGTCGTAATGAATTATTACCAGAGTTCATATTTGGTACATCGTGTCAATATTTCGATTTTTTACATTTAAAAATGTTTATTATATATTTGACCAATATTACGTCCTTACTTTGATGTTAATGTGTCCTGGTTTGAATACTGTTGCCAAAAGACAGAAAATATTGACATACCTTTTTTTACACACACCTACTAGTGATAAAACTATGCAAAGTTATAATTAGTAAAAGAAGTCAGCAGCTTGCCAACGTTTCAACACATTTCGTATCATCTTCAGGGTTAACCGAGTATCACCCATTGCATCTAGCAATAGCAGGAATTAAAAAATCTAACCCTGAAGATAACACGGCGTTTCTCGAAACGTCGGTAGTTGATTTAAATAACTAAATGAATAAAAACCAATCTATTGTCTAAACAAGTTGTTGGGTTCTTTTACTAATTAAATACGAAGTAGACGTGTAAGGTATCGTAGATTTATGCAACATTGTGATTATACATAAAAATTAAATAATTACGAAATAGTAGTTGCGGATTCATGATTTAAGAAAACTATTTTTGGGTTTTTTCGTTACCATTATATTACAAAATTAAAATATTAAATATATATATATATATATATATATATATATATATATATATATATATTTACCTTAAAAATTCGTCTTTAGTTCTGGGTCTACTATGAAAGTACCCGAGGAATCTCTAACAGAATGTCAGAGATTAGCCATTCTGGTTATATTTCATAATTAATATACTGATTTTTAGTTTTGCTGAAGAGGGGGTAGATGTTTCCCTGAAACGTCCAAAAACGTAGATATTTTTCAGTGTCGTTCCTCAGGCACCTTCACAGTGGACCCAGAACTAAAGACTTAAAATTTTAAGGTAAATAGTTAAAAAACATTTTAATATTTTAGTTTTGTATTATAATTGTGCCGAAAAACACAATAGTTTTCTTCTTAAAACATAAAAATTAAGAAACACAATCGATACATCAAGTAAAATAAACTAATAGGTAATAATTGAATGACCTTAGTTATGCCATGTGACGTCAGGTAGTCTTAATGAAACGAAAATTTGTTTATATGTTTCATCATACATTTTATTCTGATTCTCATTCTTCCAAATACAAGTGTTTAATGAATTGCATTCGGGTTTCAATTCCTCAGTTGGTTAATTATAAATTTTTTGTTTGTTTTTCTATATGTTGTTACTACAGACTTGATGTGCTATACTGTCAATTATTTTAAAAATATTTTCCTAATATAGTAATTTGCAGAGTACAAAATATGTATTATTTTTGTTAATACTAGTTTAAAATAAAGCATGGTTGATTGTATCGTTGGAGAAGCTTTTTCACTTATATAACAGCATTTTTGTAGTAGCTTGTAAGAGTTATGTCAATTGAGTGAATAGAGGGGCTTTATTTCAACTTAAAACGCGCAATCTTTTTAACAACATTCTCCTGAATGTTTTCTGTGAACATTAAGAAGAAAAGTGAAGAAACCTAATCAAGTATATTTTAAGGTAATACATTGTTGTTAATCTTCTTTTAATAAAATATTATATTTGTTTATTATCTGCTTAAGATAAAGCCCCTCAAACTTATTTTTTATTGATATGAACAAATTTAATGTAACGTTAATGTTTGCTTGGTAATAAATGTTGTAAAAAATTGTTTATTTTAATTTGAAAACACCAGTCTGGCATTAACTTATATATACAGGGTGGTGCAACCAAGATGGGGTGGACGATTGTGGGCAAACGGAGAGGAATTTGAAAAAACATTTTTGGGATATGATTGATAGTCAAGAACGCTGTGTTTTAAAATTATACCCATTATACAGGGTGGTCTGAAAAGTTCGTGGTGAACCAAAGTTGTGTTCATCATTGCGATCATTTTGATATGAGGTTTGTTGGGTCTAAAATTTATACCAAGGGAATGGGACGAGGTTAAAGTGGAAAAAAGGGTTATACTCCGGCCATTTTTTGAAAACAATTGAAGCAGGTATGGAAAAACCAAATATTCTATAAAATGTATTGTATCTAGGATTACAATAATCGCTTGTAAGTCGTTCAAAATTATTCACTGTTATACAGGGTGGTCAAGTTTTGCAAATTTACCTTGGATTGAATTTTTTTAAATGGAACACCCCATATATTTTACTGTCATATTAAAGATAACATCGCCAGCTTTCAGAAAATACCCTATTTGATATCTTTCTAACCAACAGGTTTTTAGTAAATTAACCGTGAAACCAAAATTTACTCATTCTAACAGAAACCGTATTATTTACGTTGCTTAAATTGACTACCTATAATATAAGGAGGCCATGATATAATCATAAATGAAAAGAAAGATTGACATTCTTGTCAAAACCGCAAAGTGTCAGAGAATTGGCATCAATTACAATTGTTTTTTGACGATAAGCCGAGAAATTGTTAAGTAACAATGAGTTTGAGTACTCCAGAGTTGATAAACATGACTTTTATGTTGGGCGAGTGTCAAAAAAACCCTTTACTAGCCAGCAGGGTTTATGCGGTACGATAAAATAAATAAATAATAAATAAATAAATGCTTTATTGTCAAAAAAAAAATTACAATTTTGTGGACAAAGCTGTTGTAAAAAAAATAGTTTACAAACATCAAAATTAGCAAACAAAACAAAACAAAAACACATCATAAATATTATAGAAAAATAATATTTAAATCAAGAATTTAGAATATTAATATTATAGAATCCTAAAAGAAGTACATTAGAAATGTACTTTGTCAGTCGTACTATGTTATAAACATTTTCATAAATATAATGTAAAAAAAAAATAAAAAAGCAAAGTAAAAAATAAAAAAGTACGAAACAATTAAAAAAATACATATACAAAATTCGGTAAAAATGGTTGGTAATGGCAACTATCACACTAGGGGTTCATAAGGATAAAATTATGTGTTGTAAAACTCGTTCACGGTGTAGAAGGCACTTTCCAGTAAGAATGATTTCAAAGCCTTGCGAAATGAAGTCAGAGATATTATGAATTTGATGTTAAATGGCAGGTGATTATGCATTTTTTTTTGCATTGTAGATTACTGATCTTTTAATTAACTCTGAGTGTGGGGTTGGAAGATAGAGATCGTGCTCAGTATTTCTGAGAGGGTAGTTGTGAGAAGGTCTTTCTAATAGAGCAGGTGCATGCTTACGAATTAAGCAAACCGATTCCAAAACGAATAAGCAAGGAAGGTAGTATATAGTGTATAGTTTAGTATTTTATATCTTTTAAAGAAATCTCGGCAGTGAGTTCTACTGTTAAGTCTCAGTAGGTAACGAACAGCTCTTTTTTGTAGTATAAAAATTCGATCAAATTGAGTCGCACAACATGTACCCCAGAATGGAATAGCATATCTGAGGTGCGACTCAACAAGAGCAAAATAAACAGTTCTAGAGGTAGAAAAGCTAAGCTCCTCGGAAACAGATCTTAACGCAAAGCAAGCAGAACCCAACTTCCTTGATAAAGCGTCGATATGTGGATCCCATTTTAAAGAATCATCTACAAGAAGCCCTAGAAATTTTACAGAGTTTACATCAATAGTGGTGCCATTAAGGTCAAAAGGTTGCAGCGTGTTTTTATAAGACAAGACTTTCGTTTTAGAGATGTTCAAACATAGGAGATTAGAATCGCACCAGGATTTAATGGTGATTAGGTCATTAGATACAATCCTATGTAGGTCCGTGACATCTGGGTGGCTCCACGTAAAGCTGGTATCGTCCGCAAAGAGACATATTTTTCCACTAATGTTTAAATTAGCCATGTCGTTTATGAACAGAAGAAACAAGATAGGGCCTAGTACTGAGCCTTGAGGCACTCCATATTCCATTGGCCTACAAGAAGACATCCTGTTGTCAACTTTCACAACTTGATTTCTGTTGCTAAGATATGACTTAAATTAATCGAGAGGAGCCCCTCTAAATCCATAGTACTGCAGCTTGTTAGTTAATATATTATGATTCACACAATCGAAAGCTTTGGAAAAATCACAGAAAATTGTTTCCATAGCGTGATGGTTGTTTAGGCTGGAGTAAACTCTATTAAGAAGGGAAAACATGGCATCGCTTGTGCATTTGTTACTTAAAAGTCCAAATTGATGTTTTGTAAGTATTTCATATCTAGACAGAAATGATAAAAGCCTTTTTTTAACCAGTCTTTCGATGATCTTAGATAGCGTAGGGAGAAGTGCAATTGGGCGATAGTTCGAAGCTTCTTCTGAAACACCTCCTTTGTGAAGAGGTATGATTATTGCAGTTTTAAGGCAGCTTGGAAAAGTACCATTTTGGAAAGACATATTTATCAAAGCAGTCAGATGCTCTAGTGTGCACTCCGGCAGACTTGAATACATTTTTAAAGTAAGCCCATCAGTTCCCGAGGAAGATTTATTTTTGATATCATTAATTGTACTACGAAGTTCTGATAAAACTACTGGTGAAAAGAAGAAACTGTGCAGGTTTACCCTATGATTAGAGAGATATGAAATTGGGTCATTAGATTGAGATACGGATTTAGTCAAATCTTTGGCTACATTTACAAAATAATTGTTTAGGTCCTCAGGAGAGGTAAGGATAGTGTTGGATAAAGGAGTTTTGTTTCTTAAATCATTTACGATAGACCAGGTTTCTTTAGCTACATTTTTGGCGTTAGAAAGTCTATTATTGTAATAAATATCTTTGGCGGCTTTAATAGTCTTATAATAAATTTTTCTGTATAATTTTACATAATTATGAAAAAAGACACTGTCCGAAAATTTCTTTAAATGAGATAGTGACCGCATGTTCTTAGAAGATATACGTAAACCTTTAGTGGACCAGGGTTTACTTCTTTTATTTTTGATAGGCCTAAGAGGAAAAGATTCAGAAGCTATATTAGTTAGAGTTTTTATAAAACGAGAAAATTCAGTGTCGACATCATAAGTGTGAGAGTCCCAGTCAGTTATTTGACATAGGTGTTTGAAATTAATGAAATTTCTAACCGAAAAAATACGGCCTACTTGTCTAGAGGAATTTTTGGCTTTGGATGTAATTGAAAATTTTGTGAAAATTGCTTCATGATCGGAGAAACCTGGACTTAAGACATTACATTCGACGGAGCTAGGATCGAAAGAAGACACAACGTAATCTATAGTACTGGCACTTGTCTTAGTAATTCTGGTTGGTGAGTTGACGTGCATGGCAATTCCTAATGACTCAAAGATGGACTGAAGACATTCCTGAGCAGCACACACACTGGAAAAGTCAATATTGAAATCGCCACATAAGATTAATTTGCTTTTTACAGGAAGGGACTCGAGCAAACTTAGAAGGTTATGGCAGAATAATTGCACATCAGCATCAGGTGTTCTATAAATACAAATAATATAAAGGTCATAAGTATTGTGATAAACGATAGAAAATTCAAATACTTTTTCAGATAATAAATGATTATACTTTGATATTTCGGAAAAATCGTTGTTTAAAAACATTATCATGGTGCCTCCATGAGTTAAATTAGTTCTATTAAATCTGGCAATTGTGGTATAGTTTTTAATAAAAACAGGTTGATTGATATTTAGCCAGTGCTCAGTGATGGCAATGACTTCTGGAAAATTTAGCTCTTCTAACAAAAGATATAATTCGTCTGTTTTATGTCTTAAGGACTGAATATTAAGAAAAAAAAGATTAAAAATACTATTGGTCAATTTTCTAGAGGGTGCTAGATCCTCTTTTCGCGTCATATTGACTAAAAATTTTTACTTTTTGATGGTGAACCACTAGAATAATATTTACCAGTACTTTCACGAATTTTTTGGAGCCGTAAAATTTTTTCCGAGGAGTAGAAAGATCTATACGCTGCAAGGTCTGAGTCCACTTCAGATGAACCAATCCCATAGGCATCGTGGAAGCGATAATACAACTTGCCCAGGGAGTCCTTGTCAATGGGAAGGCCTTCTGAAGCTAGCAATAATTTAATGCTAGTACTTGTATGCCCCTCAAAACACACACTAGATGGCTGGTCGTGTAGATAAGCAAGAAATAGCCTTAAGGTCTTTAGTAAGGAGGGATCCCTTAATCTGGCTAATATATAGCGACCATTTGCTTTATCCGAATCTTGGGACAGCCGCACTCTTGGTGGAGTCATTGGATCAAGCTGCAAAAAATCATCTTTCTTTCAGTTTTCTCCATGCTTAATTTAGAGCCCTCCAGTGCCAATGACCTACAAGCTGCTATGGCCTCCCTGTCAGAGCCAATTATGACTGACTTATCCTCTTCAGGCACAAATGTCACTGGTGATTCCAATAATTGAGGCTTTGGTGGAGACAGCCCCCGGCTCTTTGGGATATCTATATTGACATCTTGATGACTAGAAGATGAGACATTATGGGCTGTGGAAGTGGGCGGCGTTTGGATAAGGGTTGGTGAAACTGAATCATTGGTAGGATCAATTATGGTACCAGGTGGCCACAGACTAACGTTCTTAAGCTGAATTAAGTGATCTTTATTTTGCACCCCAATTTTAAAATCGGAGCGCAAAGTGTCTGCATTCTTAAGCATAGGAAAACAACGCACAAAATTCGTGGTTCCTAATTTTTCTTTGATGTAGTGTACAAGCTGATTTGATTTATACGTGGACGGAATTATGGATACCACTACATAATGCCATTTCTCTATAATGGGTGTTTTGCTGGGCTGGAAGGAAACAGCTTTTTTTGGAGACTTATTGACAGGCATTTGGACATCTGTTGTATCGGTTTGGGTTGATATTGCGGTGGTGTATATCTTCTTTATTGATTGTTGTTTAGGCTTATCAGCAAGCTTCTCCAGGGTAAGTGCCATTTGTTTTACACTATGCCTCAGCTCAGCCATCTCTTTAGTCAACTGCTCCTTCGATGAATCATGCACCTGGACTTTGACAGATTCATTTTGAGATTCCATTAAAATAGATGATAGATTGAAAGTATCCTGCCTAATTTCTTTAATGGATTTAAATAAGGATTCTTGTATACTGTCAGATATTCCAGAATGGAGGCTGTGAATATCCTCAATTTTTTCTAGCAGTATCTTCCATTTGGAGTCATGATTGAGTAAGATGTCGTAAATTTCGCCAATGATCGGAAGGATGTCGTTGTTTTTCTTTAAGCAGGAACCCAGGGCTTCGAGATATTCTGAAGAGATTTGAGTCTTTTGGAGATCTGATATTTTATCATGCAAATATTTCAGAGTTGGAGAGTCGCAAACAGTGCAAAAAAATCTTATGTTGTTGAATTTTTGTTTGTAGAGCACTTTTGTCGTGGATTTATCCAGTCCTGTACAGACCATAAAAAAATCTCTTCGGCACTCCCCACTACAGCGAATTCTGTAACAGTCTTTTTCCGAAACGATTTTTTGGCAAGAAATCGCACTTAAATTCAGCCATTTTATAAATAAATAAAAAATTAAAATTTTCAAAGGAACAAAAAAAGTGAAAATTAAAAAAAAAGATGTAGATAAATTTTATGTAAATATTATGTAAATATTTCCAGTTGATAAATCAAAATCTTTAAATGTCACGCACAAACAATATTTATAACTAATAACCGGATCCGGGTAAACAAGGTCAGGTTTAGTTTATAGCAAACGACGAACTGATGATCGGGTCAAAGCACACAAAAACAAATTGAAATCAAAACAGTTCAAACCAAAACAAAACAAACGTTCAAATACCGGCAAAACAATATACGAGCGAAAACACAACCGCCTCATACAACTGCTGGAACTATACTTGATATATATCCCGATGCCGAAAAAAAACCAAGACCTGAAGCTTTTGCAAGTTTATTAGAGAGGTTTCAAGAAACAGGCAATGTTGCTTTTAAGAAACGTAAAGTAATTAATAAACCAGTTACCAATGAAGATAATGCTTTGACAGTGTTATTAACAGTGCAAGAAAATCCACACACAAGTACCAGGGAAATTGAGAGAGCTACTGATATTGAACGCACTAGTATTAAACGGTTTCTGAAACAACATAAATATCATGCCTACCACATTGAATTACACCAAGAACTGTATGATCGCGATTACGTCCAACGACAAGAGTTTTCAATTTGGTTTTTAAATACAATTTGGGATAATGGGATAAGGTTTTGTAGATAGGGTGCTGTTTTCAGATGAAGCAACTTTTAAAAGCAACGGCTTTGTTAACAAACATAATATGCACTATTATTCAACCGAAAATCCACATTGGATTCGTCAGGTGGACCATCAAAATAAATGGTCAATTAATGTTTGGGGAGGTATAATTGGCTCTCATGTTATAGGACCATATTTCTTTGAAGAGCATTTAACGGGAGAAGTCTATTTAAATTTTTTGAGAAATGAGTTGCCCGTATTGCTCGAAGACTTACCTTTAATGTTACGAAATTCCTTATGGTTCCAACATGATGGAGCACCCCCGCATTACCATAGGCATGTAAGGCATTTTCTCAATAATTGGAAAGGAGAGCATTGGATTGGGCGAGGCGGACCAGTTAAGTGGCCTACGAGGTCACCCGATTTAACGCCACTAGATTTCTTTTTATGGGGACATGTTAAAGAAGAAGTTTATAAAGAGGTTCCAACCACAGTGGAAGATACGAAGTTGAGAATAATAAGCAGTTTTCGCAACATTTCAGACCTGACTTTCATTTATGGATAGACTCGAAAATGTGCCTTCAGCAAAACGGTGGTTAAGTTGAACATCTTTTATAAGTTTTAATTACATTGTTTTTGTTGATTTATATTAAATTTATTTTTTTTGTAAAAAAAGATCTATTATTAATACTGTCAAAGCATTATCTTCATTGGTAACTGGTTTATTAATTAGTTTACGTTTTTTTGAAAGCACCATTTCCTGTTTCTTGAAATCTCTATGATAAACTTGCAAAAGCTTCTATCTTGTTTTTATTTCGGCATCGCATCATCAAAGAACAATATTTATTTATTTACTGATGACAATATTATGAAACTTTGCTGTTTTGACAGGACTGTCAATCTTTTGTTCAATTTATGATGATATCATGGCCTCCTAATATTAAATTGTCAATTTTAACAACGGGAATTCAGAGTAATTCGTGTTAAAATGAAGAAATTTTGATTTCACAGGTAATTTACTGAAAAACTGTTGGTCAGAAAGGTATCAAATATGGTATTTTCTGAAAGCTAGTAATGTTATCTTTAACATGAAAGTAAAATATACAGGGTGATCAATTTAAAAAAATTCAATCCAAGGTAAATTTGCAAAACTTGACCACCCTGTATAACAGTGAATAATTTTGAACGACTTACAAGCGATTATTGTAGTCCTAGATACAATACATTTTATAGAATATTTGGTTTTTCCATACCTGCTTCAATTGTTTTCAAAAAATGGCCGGAGTATAACCCTTTTTTCCACTTTAACCTCGTCCCATTCCCTTGGTATAAATTTTAGACCTAACTAACCCTATATCAAAATGATCGCAACGAATAGGAGAATCAACTAAAATAATAATATACCGGGTATCCCATTTAAAAAAACACAAGTTTGGTTCACCACGAACTTTTCAGACCACCCTGTATAATGGGTATAATTTTAAAACACAGCGTTCTTGACTATCAATCATATCCCAATTTTTTTTTTCAATTTCCTCTCCGTTTGCCCACAATCGTCCACCCCATCTTGGTTGCACCACCCAGTATATATATATATATATATATATATATATATATATATACAGTGTGTCCCAGATTCGCTTCTCTATATAGGGATCTCGGCTCCTATTATACCTACAGCAAAGGTTAAATGGGGAAAGTTTTAGAGGAAACTTATTGCTTTCGATATCTGGCTTCAGATTTACGATCGATCAATAAGTTTGGGAAATATCGGCGAAAAAACCGAAAATGGCGGATTTCGTTTTTCGCCAGTATATCCAGAACAGTAAATTTGACAGATGTCAAAATATGACATTATTCGGACACATTTTTAAGACAAATAAGATGGCGTATACGACACGTCTTCATTGTTTTTTGTTAACACGCAACACGCCTCGACATTCATTTTTCTTATGACCGCCATATTGGATTTTTCGATTTTTGGAAAGAGCCTAAAATTTCCAGTCTACTGATATCTCACAAGTGTATTAAAGATTTTAGTGTCGTCAAAATATCACACTTCGTAAATTAGGTTTCAATGTTTTTAAACAGGCCATGATTTATTTGTCATAAGATTACATTAGTAAGTAAGTAATGTATTGAACGCATTGAATTTTGACAATTGGTGACTGTTTTTCGTACAACCCTGGTAAGTGTATTTCGGTTAATATTTCTAAATGAAAAGAGGGGTGGTGGAGTAGCCATGTTTATTAGCGAAAAGTTAAAATTTGATGTAATAGAGAAGATAGAATAATTATATTCATATATTTCTTTGAAACTAAGTATTATATTGAATATTATTATTTGTGGTTTTTACAAGCCTCCAGTTGTAAAAAATGACATATTCTTAGAATACTTGGCCGAAAAACTTCAACATTTTAATGAAATTGCGTGCAGTGTTTGTTTATGTGGAGATATGAACATTAACATTCTTCAAATTATGTAACGTGAATAACCCAACACGTGAAGTGGGTAAAACTAACAGTTTAATAGATCATGTTATTCAAGTTATTGACATTGCTCTAGAACAAAAAAAATTCTAGTAAATTCGAACATATAAATATATATAAATTTGAGGTTGAACAATTGAAGACTAAGTTAAGAAATTTAGACACAATTAGAAATTCAGTAAAAAATGCAGATGATTTGTATGACAATTTGGAAAATGTTTTTAAATCCTGTTCTCATAAAGTAATCTTAAGAACAAGAAAAAATACAAAACTTTGGTTTACTCCAGAATTAGAAAAACTCATAAAGACTCGTAACAAATATTATTTAAACAAAAAAAAATTTCCGGAAAACTTACACCATGCACAAACTTATACCGAATACAATAAATATGTAAAGAAAATGATTAGGTCAATGAAACTAAAATTGTTTAAAGAACAATTTAATTCCTTTGACCAGAAAAGTATATGGAAAAATATTAACTATCTATTAACAAACACTCACAGGAAACAAGCAAAACCAAATAATATTGAGTATCTTTTAATTGACGGGAAAAAAATAACAGAAGAAAATGGGATTTGTGAAGAAATGAATAACCATTTTATCAAAATTGCACAAAATTTATGTAAAAAATTAAAAGACTACAAATTAGAAGCAGAGCCAATGCAAGAAAATTGCATGTTTATGGATGAAGCGAGCATAACTAATGTGGCTGTAGAAGAAATTATTGATAACCTGAATCCAAGAAAATCTAGTGGTCATGATAACATTTCTATAAAAATTATTAAAACAGTCAAAATTCAACTAATCCCAATTTTAAAACATCTAATTTATTTATCTTTTAAAACAGGTATTGTTCCTAAAAAAATGAAAATATCTAGAGTTTCGCCAATATATAAAGGAGGAAATAATATTAATCCAAATAATTATAGACCGATATCTGTGTTACCAGTTCTATCAAAAATTCTAGAAAAAGTAATGCACAATAAATTATGAAATTATTTAGAAATTAAAAATTTACTATTCGGTGGTCAATATGAGTTTCGAAAGTCTAGGGATACAGAGCTGCAGTTATTGATATTATTACTGATATTCAATTAAAAATTGATCAAAATAAAAAATGTTGTATCTTATCCTTAGACTTATGCAAAGCTTTTGACACAATTAATCATAATATTTTATTAGAAAACTTATACAATATTGGAATTCGAGGAAATATCTATTATTGGTTTCCAAATTACTTAAATAGTAGGCAGCAATATGTCCAAATTGGAAATAATATTAGTTCTAGGAAAAAAATAACATGTGGGGTACCTCAGGGTTCAATATTAGGACCTATTTTATTTTTAATAAAAACTATAAAACTGTTTGCGGATGATACAACTATTTTTTATTTTGGAAATCAGTTTTCAGAAATTAGATACTACATTGCAGAAGATTTAACAATTATATCCAATTGGCTACAATCTCATAAACTAACCTTAAATTTTGAAAAATCTTTATGTTTATAAGCAAATATCATATAAGTAATCAAATGGAACCAATTAAATTCAACCAACAATATATTAATTATAGTAAATGCATTCAATTTTTGGGACTATACATGGATGAAAATTTAAGTTGGCGGAATCATATAGAATGCCTTAGAAAAAGTATATCTCCTCTAGTAGGAATTCTATATACAATTCGTTGTAATATACCAATAAAATTTATGAAAAATATTTATTTTGCATTAACATATTCAAAATTGCAATATTTGATTTCAGTTTGGGGATCTGCTAATTTAAAAACATTGAAACCTTTATGTTGTTTACAAAATAAAATTATTAAATGTATACATAAACTTCTTTTCCTAGAACCAACAATAAATTTATTTATAAGTTAGACATGCATTTTCATCCATTCAATACTTACAAAAGATAAATTATCCAATATAGATTTAGAAAAAAGACATACTATACGTAATCATGACACACGACAAACAGATTTATTAAAAACAACTTATATTCGAAGCAATTTTGCAAAAAAATCTTTATTATATGGTGGTATATTAATATATAATCAATTACCAACACATTTACGCAGAATAAAAACTTTAATAAAATTTAAAAAGGAAGTTATAAAATATTTTTTATCGAAACGTGATTTATAGAAAAAATTATTTTGACTGTGTTAATATTATTTATTTTGTCATAATAGTAGTATTGTTAGAATTCCCTGTAATGAACTTATAGTTGGTTGGGAATGTTGAAAATAAATAAATAAATAAATGTCTCCAGAACTCTCTGTCTCAGGATTTCTATGGTCACGGGGGGATGAAATTCATAGATTTCATTCTTCGTGTGACCCCAGAAGTAGAAATCCAAGGGCTACAGATCAGGGGATTTAGGAGGTCAAGATATTGGACCACTTAAAGAAATTATTCTTTCGTCAAACTGCTCTCTTAAGAAGTTCCTGACTTGAATGATATTGTGAGCCAGACATCCGTCTTGTTGAAACTAAGTTTTTCTCAATTCATCTTCCGTTAGAATAGCTCGAAAGGCTGGTACAATCTGGTTTCTCAAAAGCTCTAGGTAGCTCTGCCCGTTTAGGTTGTAGTCAAACAAAAATGGTCCAATAAGTCGATTTCCTGAATTGATTAATAATTTATAAATAGGTGCCCAACAGTCAAGGGCAGGTCGGCCGGGTGGTACTAGAAACTATAAATTATAAAGGGAAAATTATCTTTATTAAAAAGATATTTTTATTCCAAAAATAATTATCGAAACATCCCGTAATGAATGAGCTTGTATACAGTTGAAACCTATTCAGCTTTATTACGAAAAAGAAAAACATATTTGGTTAGCGAGAAGTATTCGCCGTAATAAATTATTTTGTTGGTATTGCATATTAATTTCGGAAATACTAAATCAACTTATTTCAGTGATATAATAATCTTAAAGAAGTACACCGTGCCTTAATAAAACATAAAATATCAAAAGAACAAACCCCCTGCGCTTTAAAATTTAAATTACACGGAAATCAGAACGCCTTTCTATAAATCATAATGAAAATCGAAAAATAATTCGACATTTTATTAATATGGTATTATTTTCATAACGCAAGAACTAGGCTTCCCGAGTAATAATAAATCATTAAATTCAGATAATCAAAATAATTTTAGAGAATTAGCTAAATCTGCAAAAAATTTAGATAGTGTTAATAAATTTATAGAACCCAATTCTATTTTTATAGATTCTTCGAAGCTACAATACAAAATGATTGAATAAAAATGTAATACAATATCAAAAAAGTAAGTTGACTGACTAGAGTAGAACGTTTTACTTTTTTTTAATAGATTATACTCTTAGTATCATTAAAGAACTAAGCGAAAAAAAAGATTATTATTTGACCATCATTTGGTGCCTATTTAAAAAAGATTGGTTAGATTAACTTACCAATGATCCCACACCAAACGTTACTTCCAAATCTGATCTGTAGACGTCTCTCTGCCACTTCGTGAAGATTTTGCACAGTCCAATGATGACGGTTGTGCCTATTAAAGACTCCACAATTCGTGAACCTGCTCTCATCGGACCACAAGACATCTCCTAGTATACCACTCCTACCAGAATTGTAGTCGTTTGGAAAATCAGTTTCCTTAAGTCCTTGTACTATTATGGGTTTGTATGGATGGTACTTATTCTTTTTTAAAACTCTCTGTACTGTTGATTTTCGCACATTAGTTTCCTGTTCTACAGTTCTTACCGATGCACTAGGGTTTTCGTTGATAGCTTGTAAAATGCTTCTGTCTCGATTTTCATTGTTATTATTGTATCCGCTTCTAGGTTGTTCGAAGGCACCATGGTTAATTAAATTAACTACGATTTTCCTGAATTGGGTTTTATGAGACTGCCGTCGTTCGGGGTACATCTCCAAATACCTTGCTGAGGTAACGTCGGCGTTTCTGGCTGCATGGTAGAACTAAAACAACTAAGAACAAAATCAGAATGGAGTAATGAGTTGATATGATAAAGGCCGATTTTGATATTTCGCCGAAACGCCAGAGGCGGAAGTGACTTATAAGTGGTACTAAGGGAATTATACAATTTTACAGCGTTGAGTGTAAAAGAATTCTGAAACAGAGCGGTGGAGTGAATCGGCATTGTGAGGGTGGGAGACGAACGTATATTTAGGTCACGTATTGCGTTTCTAGCTATAGGTTCAGAATTTATAAATAACCTATTCGAGAAAGTATAGTAATGAAGTTGTACAGTTTTATTAAATTTTAACCAATTTAGTTCGACGAATATATAGGAATTATGATCACATTTACGGAGTTCAAATACAAAACGACAGCACGTGTTTTGAATGCTTTGACCCCTTGTTTTTTTTGTTATGACGTCAAGGCGGGGATAGTAAAGAATGCTGCAATAATTAAGAACTGACCAGACTAAATTTTCCGACTATTTTTTACGCAATTTAAAATTTAGAATTAACTTATTAGCGTAAAGTACTCTAAGTTTACAAAATACAATTGTAACTAAATTTGATATATGATCATAAAATGTTAGCCTTTCATCCAGTGTGATGCCCAGAATGAGCTTTCTCCTACGTTCTAAACAAAAAACTATTATGTTTGTTTTATTAGCACTTAGTTTCAAATTATAGGTTCTTGAGTACTCGAGTATAGTCTCCAAATCACTGTTAATGATAGTTTATGCGTCCTTAATGTCACTGTAGTCAAAAGGGAACCACACCTGAGTATCGTCTGCGTAGGAGCGGAGGCAACAATTTAAGTCTTGTTCGAAAAGTTGCGCCGCGTAAAGAGGAGGAGTCCCAAAACTGATCCCTGAGGAACACCCGAGATTTCCTCCCGATTCCCTGACAGTTCTCCGTCAAATACTGCACACTATGAGCGCCCCGAAAAATAGCATGTAAAGAAATTAACTGCGGTTTCATCAAAACCATAAAAGTGCAATTTTCCACATAGAAGATCGTGATCATAGGGTCGAAGGCTTTCGAAAAGTCTAATGTCAGCAACACTATAGCCATACTCATATCAACGCTTCGAACAATGTTGTCAGTAAGGTCTAAAAGAGCGGAGGTGGTGCTAAACATTCTCCTAAAGCCATTCTGAAACTTAGGAAAAATATTATTTTTAAGTAAATAAGTTGTCATCAGACAAGAGACTATCGTTTCCAGAATTTTAGATAGTGTCGGGATTAGGCTAATCGGACGAAGGTCTCCTACAAACTGAGGATTGGACACCTTCAGCAAAGAGCAAACAAGCGATAGCTTCCAGGATGATGGGAAGTGTCCTGTTTCCAGACAGCAATTGATTACGTGAGTTATATGATACAAGATTTTATGTAGGCAGAGTTTAATCATAGTTAGGGAATAATTGTCCTTTCCACTACCATTTGACTTAATAGAATTAATTGCTTCCTTTACCGTCCGCAAATCGGTAAGTTGAAAATTCAAATGAAAATTGTCTTTAGATTTGTTATTTTTATAGAGTAGTTCAATCTGCAAAAAAAAACACTTGCGAAAAAGTTGTTTATGTGGTTCGGATTCATGAGATGTAGGGGCAAAGAATGATTTTTTACGGTTTGAATATTTAAATTCTTAAATGCAGACCACAGTGATTTATCATTTTGCTGTTCTAAATGAGATAAATAGGCAGTCATTTCTTGTGTTACACATGAGAGTGAAAAATTTCTTAGTCTCGTATATTCTGATAAATTAGTTTCAGTTTTGTGTGATTTAAGTTTAGAGAAGGCTATATCTTTTTGCTTCAGAATGGCTCTGAGATTTGAGGTTAGCCAGGGAGAGGGTGGTTTATTGACCCTCACTGTTCTAAACGGCGCATGGTGTTCAAAAATAATGAAAATGTGATAGGTTAAGAATACAGTGTTTACATCAATATTATTTATTTATTACATGATATCCCAATTTATTTGCTGCAAGTCTCGTTCAAAAGCCACCTGATCAAAATTCTTAGTCACGGAATGTTACAACCTTTTGTTTGAATTTAATAACCTTTAATTTAAAGTTACAATAAACTAATTGGTGATCCGAAAGGCAACTGGTATCCAAAGTACCCTAAGTAGAAACTAGGTCAGACATATTCATGCAGATTATCACAAATCACATTTTCTTGTGTTATTTTTAATTTTTATTTTTTATTTTATTAATTAAAAGATATTCAATACTAAAAATTGTTTGGTTGACCTAGACATTTTCTTTACCTATTATTGTTTTCGATATAAATTTGGGTAAGGTATAAGTTATCCGGAAATGTTTCCTTATTTAAATAACATTTGTTAGGAATATATTAATTTTGCTAATTCTTGGGTAAACCAAGGTTTTGTTCTTATATATACACTATCAGACACCTGTTGTCTGCAAGATGTGCTTTGTACTTTATTTTTTCGTAATTTTATTACCTGATTTTTTCTCCTAAATATAAATGCTAAGAAAATACCAAAGCTACTGATATATACTCTATCAGACACCTGTTGTCTGCAAGATCTGCTTTGTACTTTATTTTTTCGTAATTTTATTACGTGATTTTTTCTCCTAAATATAAATACTAAGAAAATACCAAAGCTACAATGGGCAAAATTAATTGACCAGATGAATGGGTTTTTTACACCTAAACTTTATTTTATAGCTTTTTATACGTTAAAAATAAACCAACACGTATCATATTTCAATAAATTAATTTTATTACAAAATGGTACGAAACACTGATAAAACAAAAACAAATTTAATATATTCATAAATGGACTTCGGATCGTTTTTTCAACCACGCTTGTATATGTGGAAAACCCGATACTTTGTTTCTTACAGCCTGAAGATTCGGATATTCATCAGTTATCAGATCCCTACCAACGAAATGATTGAAAAAGTCTTGGACAGCGACGAAATATAAATCTGTCCATGTTAACTAAAATAAAAAAGGCAATACAATATTTCAAAAATAAAGCAATTTAAAAAAAAATGTTTTGAAAACTTGTTCGCCGATGGCTTTCACAACTTAGTAAATAATTTCGTAGAATTAGAACGTATATAAGAAGTATTAAAATCTTTAACACCCGTTTCACTAAATCGATTTAAATATAGACCAGATTTAATTTGACAGATGACCTAATGATAATAAAAGTGACATAAACAAAAAAAAAAGGTCAGCTAAAAGTTTTAATTTCCATGGCAACTAGAGTTGTTCTAACTTTTAAACCTTCTTAGCGAATATGGAGGCAAATGTTTTTTACCTTTCCAGTCGCCAGATGTCCCCTATTTTCTTTAACCAATTCTTCCAATTTTGCCAAATAAAAGGGCAATATTTCTACAACCACGCTTTCCCTGAGAACTTGTTTCCTCTAGCCATCTTTTTCAAAATAAAATTGGAATATTTCTAAAACAAAAGACAACAATTGATAATATGGACTTTTGATTGTGGAAAACGTAGGCGAATAACTAATTAAATTTGAAAC
This sequence comes from Kuschelorhynchus macadamiae, assembly GCA_030620095.1. Lineage (NCBI taxonomy): Eukaryota > Metazoa > Arthropoda > Insecta > Coleoptera > Curculionidae > Kuschelorhynchus > Kuschelorhynchus macadamiae. The sequence goes on from JAUTXW010001345.1 coordinate 1,331,808, forward strand.
AACAACGCGTGACTTATGGCTATTTTTTGGACATTACCTGATCATCTAATTCTCATCGTGCATTTGCCTTGCGTACAACGCTTCATGAGTTTTAAGAAACCTAGCGAATTGTTAACATTAACTGACTCTCATAAACGGAAACGAATATTTTATGTTTAAATAGAATTTCTACTGTTACATTATCCTTATACAAGAGGATAATATGGATTCTTTGGCTCGCATTTTTCACATAGCCACAAACGGTTTGTTTCTTAACGCGACGCACGTGAAATAAATTACATTTTTTTGTAGATATTTTTGTTTTTGCAAAAAAAATTGCCAGGTACTGTTGTAACCCTGATTTATTTGAAATGCATTCTCTCAGCGACAGCGGCGTCCATTAAAAGCGATGCCCGCCTGACGGGCATGCTATTTGCTTTTTGTAGTGGTCTATGGACTAAGGTGGTGAAGTATTTCCTAGGGTTATTTATTTTTTTATACTTTTTTCAATCTGATTTTTTTAATATTTTGTTAGGCAGCCATTTTATTTTGCTATCTTGGATTTATACCAAAATGTTACCAGTTCATTCCTATATAACACTTGATATTTGTGCAAAATTTGAAATATATTGGATAATGCGTTTTTTCAATAATACTCTTTAACGTTCCATTAGGCCTCCATCTTGTTGCGTTATATTGGATTTTTACCAAATTATTATCAGGTCTTACCCATATGACAACAAACAGATAGATGTCTGATGGAATTGATGAAAAACAATATCTGGCATGTAGGAGCGCTAAATCATTGAGATATTTAAGTGGGTAATTTTTTTCAAGGTTACAAATATTTTATTTGGGCGCCATTTTGTTCCGCTTGAATTCATACCACAATTACACCAGTTCAATTCTATTCTACAATTAATTATCGCACAAAATTTGAAATCAAAAAGTTTTTACAGGCAGAATTTTTAAATATTTTATTAAGTCGCCATTTTGTTTCGCCATCTTGGATTCATACCAAAATTTTACCAGTTAATTCCCACATAGTACTTCATTTTTGTGGAAAATTTGAGGGAAATTGGATAAGTAGTTCTTTAGTAATATTTTTTTAACATTTTATTAGGCCGCCATTTTGTTTCACCATTTTACCAAAATATTACCAGGTCATCCCCATATAACTCTTAAATTTTGTCCAAAATTTGAAGTCCATTGGGTAATCTATGCCGCGAACAGACAGACCGACTTACAGTTAGACAGACAGACCAAAGAAATTGAGAAAACATCTTTTTGAAAAAATCTCGGAGGGTGATTTTTTCACGATTACAATACTTCCATTTTACGAGGGAAGTTAAAATTATAAAACAAAAGTAAACAGAAAACCTACACACACCTCAAGGTACTTAAATTCAAATCGTCAAATCATGTTTAAAAAGAGGATTGTACAACATCTACCTATATAAAGAGCAAAAATAATTTGTAAAAATCAAAATTTTGTAGACGAAAAAAATTTCGTAAAATATATTTTAATCGAAATAATTATCCTAATGATCCCATTGAAAAATGTTTTACGAATTTGAGAAGCCAAAAGTTAAACAAAATCAGGATAGACCAATCACCAATTACAAACCGAAAAACGATAATTTCAGAGATCAAATATTTGCCAACATGCACTAGAAGACAATCATAAAATTAATGGGAATGCGTCCAGTATTTTGGTAACAGAACCATATTCCCAAAAATCTGAAATATAAAGAAAGTGCTTTAATATTATTCAATAAATATAATTGTGTAACATCTTGATCCATTAATTTTAATAACACGTGGTTAAATTTTCTAAATACTGAAGTAAAAAAAGAACACCTCAAAATACAATAAATTAAACTGAAGGTACTGTAGGTACACATATTTTTTTTCACGTTATTCAAACAATAAAACAGCTTTAAATTGACATTTAAATGACATTCTGTCGAGGTTTGCCATTTCGGTTGAATGTTTAATATAAGAAAAATGAGATTCTACTGATTTTTTGTTTAGTTTTCTAGTTGCTGAAGTCGACGGTACACTTTCCCATTGGAAAATCTAGATATTTTTCTACTATCGTTCTGAAAAGACCGGTTTTGATGACGTTTCGCCAAAATCACAATTGGCATTTTCGAAGCTTTCTTTCTCGCGTCCAAATAGAGACTAAAGTGTTAGTAGTGGACTTGTGTCGTTCCGACTGGACCCGGTCCGATTGAACGAATCCAGTGGCGGACGGTTGGAACGAATCTAGTATCAAATCGGGCCGGGTCCATACGCGTCACGAGTAAGCTGCTACTGACTGAATGTTAACGTTAATATCGATTTCGCAGCACCGCGATTGCGATTGGATTGGATCCGCGTAGATCTAAATTCTTGACAAGATGGGGAATTGTAAAGCAAATCGTACGTTTTAGCACAGTTAAAAGAATATATTCTTTTACCTGTGGTTTTAGGGTTTAGCACCTAGCAGATATGTAGACAGATTTATGTCAACAATCACAGTTATGACCGTACAATTTATAATCGTCAGCAGTTTAAAGTAAATAATAAAATATAATAACAGTAGTCTGAATTTTAAGATTTAATAAAAGCTTCGCCAGACTAAAATATAAAATATTGGAACAAATTGAATTGCATTCAACATCGATATGGGTTCCGCAGTGTTACCAATCGACGCCGACGGATAAAATCGAATGTTTTTGGAGCAGTAATAGACATTTCAGTCTCAAAGAAATTGGAAACGGTGTATAAGCGTTATTAACCATCTTTATTAGTATGTTATGATTAGAAAGAATAAGTTAGTCAAATAATACGTTTAATACATTTTAAATAGGGCATTCGTTTATACTATAAATTTAAAAATGCACCTATGTTTCCTTAGTTTAAATTAAGAGTTTGTCTCGAATCTATTTAGAGTTATAACTATTTTATATGTGGAAAACATAGTATTTAAAATTGATTTCACGTATAGGGTGTCCGGATTTGGTTGCAAAAGCAGGGTATCTCGCTTATTTTTAAAGATAGAACCTTGCGGTTTTCACGCACCTGAGCTAATTTTTTGTGAAACTCATGAAGCCGTAAACAAAATTTTCATAGCCTTCTTTGTTTATGAGATACAGGGCAAAATAGAAAATTTTGCATTTTGGGACCCTACTCGTATCTCGGTTATCCTTTAATTTAACGCAAAATGAAAAATTGCTGCTTATGCAGTTTTTTACGCTAAATCCAGTGGCGTAGTCATATTTTTCATTTGAGTTGTTATTTTTTAGATCTGACCCAAAGTTGTGTTTTTTTAAATGGGACACCCTGTATATTTGCCAGAAATTGATTTGTCTTCTTAAAAATTTCTCAAAAATATAGAATAGTATGGGTTTATTTTAATAAACAACAACAAGAATCCTAATTTTTATAATTATCATCCCAAATTTTGCAGTAGGCCATGCAAAACGATGCCGTTTTCTCTTGTTTTCTTGGAAGCAAATGACATTTCCCAATTTTGTACGCGTATATAAAATATAGCGCTAGTTTTTTGTATTTATTTATTGTGTAAAAAGATATTTGTATTATTATGGAAGAAAACCAAACTTTCGAACATTATGGAAAGTACGATATGTTAGCTTGTTTTATATTAAGTAATGAAAATATTGAGGCGGCTTCTGAGATGTATTTTAAGAGGTAAATAGTTAATTTTTAGGTATGTTGAAATACTATTGCTTAATTTTTATTTAGATATCCAGAAAGGATGCAACCTAATATATCCACTTTTTATCGGATAAAAAAGAATTTACTTAATCACGGATCATTTATCAAACCTCGTACGAAAACATATAATAAAGAAAATCGGGAGGCTGAGGAAATTACGGTTTTGGCTAATGCAGAAGCTTACCCTACAAACTCTTGTAGGGTCAGTGAAAAGAGCATAGGGATTCCAAAAACTAGAGTTCAAGAAATTCTAAAAAAGCACAAATACCACCCATACAAATTTAGGCTCGTGCAGCACTTACAGCCAGGGGATGCAGAGCGTCGGGTAGTCTTCTGCAATTGGTTTCGAGAAAGATGCGATATGGTTAGAGATTTTGAAAGGAAGTTTATATGGTCAGACGAAGCACATTTCAGTAATTCTGGTATACTCAATAGGCACAATAGTAGATTCTGGTCCCAGGAAAATCAACACCAAATATTTCCCAGAAGACAGCAGGGCAGGTTTGGTGTAAATGTGTCCGGCTTCATATTAGGAACACATATAAAATTTTATATATTTGAGGGAAATCGAACAGCCAATCGCTATATACAAATTTTAGAGGCAGCTATACCTGAATTACTTGACGATGTTTCTCTAGCGCAAATTAACGAAATTTATTTTCAACAGGACGGTGCTCCCGCACACAATTCTGGAATGACGAGATTATTTCTGGACAATAATTTTACCAATCAATGTATCGGAACAAATGCACCTATAAGATGGCCCCCTAGGTCCCCAGATTTGTCGATTTTAGATTTCTTTCTATGGGGATATCTGGAAAATAGAATTTACAAAGACCACTATGATAATGTCCAAGGTTTAGGAAATGCAATAAGAGAAAATTTTCGATATTTACAAAATCATCCCGTTATTTTGCTTAATTCCCTAAAAGGAATACGAAAATTGTGCGAAGCATGCATAAAACAAAATGGAAATCAGTTTGAACAGTTCTTTTGATTTCCTTGGTTACTGTAGTTCTTATACGACAGTTGATTTTTGCTGAAAGGCTTGTTACATAATAATTTATTACTGTTTTGTTCTTGTGTTACATAAGTCTAGGTTAGGTGGTAGGTACTTTTTTGGTGCGAAATTAGCAACACATATTTTGATAAATAGATTTAATTACATATTTATTTTGATTTATTGTTAGGATGTAGATATTGTTAATGACTTTAAATAAAAGGCAGCATTGTTTTGCTTGGCCTACTGCAAAATTTGGGATGATAATTATAAAAATTAGGATGTTTATTGTTGTTTATTAAAATAGACCCATACTATTATATATTTTTGAGAAGCTTTTAAAAGGACAAATCAATTTCTGGACAAATATACAGGGTGTCCCATTTAAAAAAACACAACTTTGGGTCATATCTAAAAAATAACTCAAATAAAAAATATGACTACGCCACTGGATCCAACGTAAAAACTGGATAAGCAGCAATTTTTCCCTTTGCGTTAAGTTAAAGGATAACCAAAATGCAAAATTTTCTATTTCGCCCTGTATCTCATAAACGAAGAAGGTTATGAAAATTTTGTTTACGGCTTCATGAGTTTCACAAAAAAATAGCTCAGGTTCGTGAAAACCGCAAGGTTCTATCTTTAAAAATAAGCGAGATACCCTGCTTTTGCAACCAAATCCGGACACCCTGTACATATAAATATATTGGTTACTTACATTACACAAATTCTGCAACTCTGCAAATAGGCATAGTAAATACATAGTATTTACGAAATATACATTTATATTTATTAATAAACCTTAAATATTTTAATTTGTGCTTCTTATTATCAATCATCTTCTATTACCAACGGTTGTTCGCAATGTTCGCATTAATTACATTTTGCTTGGCCCATAATTCCTATCCAACAACGAATATAAAACATGGAGCAGTCAACAAGTCAACAACTAATTCAACACACGTAACGTAGACATCGGAACTAAATGGACCCGTGAACGAATCCATTGGAACGGGTCCACGAGCGGACTGGATCCGAATGGACCGAAACCATCACCGGACCCGGACCGCCCATGTCTAGTTAGTAGTTAGTGACAGTAAGTGAGTAAGTGACTGCAAAGCTTTCTTTTATACCTCCCACCCGGGGCCGAAGGTTATATCTGAGCGGCCGTTGGTGGTTATTTATATTTTCCGGATGTTGCTGTTGTTGTTCGGCTTGATTTTTTGTCGATTATTGTCTTCCATACTGTTCGTAGTTTTAATCATTTATCCCTTTTATTTAAATCTCCTTGTTTTTCAATTTCTATGGTTTAATCTGGTCTTATGCTCTATATTGGCAATCTACCACCACCGAAATTAATTTTGTGGCCGGTTTTCTAGTGGTGTTGGAATAGAGCCGAGGTTGTTTCTAATGCTGAGTTTATGCTCTTCTACTCTTGCCGATATTCACCTGTTAGTATGCCTAACGTACAACTTTTCACAGTCCTGGCATGGAATGCTGTATACTCTTTCGTTTTCCAATTTGATTTTGTCTTTTGGGTTTTCAAGAAGTTTACCTTTGGTTGTTTGTGGCTTGTGTATTATTTGTATGTTGTGTTTTCTAAGAATTCTTCCGATTCTGTCTGTTGTGCCTTTTACATATGGTAAGACCAGTTCATAAATTTTGGTGTTCGTTGTTCGGGAACCCTGTACAGGGTTTTCCCGTATATTTTTCCACCCACCTAGAGAGTTTATTTGAATAAATATGGAAATGTCGTAAATACGAATATATAAATCGAAAATATTATTGGAAATGTCAAATTTTGACAGGTTGTCAGTTTTTTTAAATGAAACGCCCTGTATATTAAATCATATTCTTGAAGATCTTTTTGTTCGAATTTCAAGTATATACTGTTAATATATTCTGTCAATTAGTTTTGGATATATAAGCGTTTCAACATTAAAGAAATGGTAAGGTAATTTGCGCTAAAACATAGTGGGCCATGGTCAAGACAATTGCAATGAACGACGCTTTTTTAACGTTTGCCGGTCAGAAGTATCTATTTACGAGCATTTTAAATATCTAATACGTTGGAAGATGGGTTATTCGGAAGAAGAGAAACTCGACATGATAGAATTATTTTATTTACATGGTAAAAATGCATCGATAGCTCGTAACAAATATCATAGACGGTTTTCAGATAGACCAACACCGACTCGTAGCATAATATTAAACATCGTTAAAAACACTTAAGCGAAAAGTTAGAATAGTGGAAAGAAACAATACCATAAAAAATCCATAATATAAAGTAGGTAAATAATAATATTAACTTAAAGAACTAAGTTTTGGTTTTGTATATAGCCACCTTGGTTTAAAACGCATTTCTGAATATTTCTTCTAAATTTTCTGCGTATGGATGCGTAGATAGAATGAGGTGATTGGGTGTTTAAATCGTCGATTGTTTGGACTATATTTTGCTCTAAAGCTTGGATGGTTCCTAGCCTATTGTAGTATATCTTGTTTTTCAGATAACCCTACAAAAATATGTCCAATGGAGAGAGATCGGGACTGTTTGCTGGCCATCTTAATGGTCCATGTCTTCCAATCCAAAATGGATACCTGTCATTTAAAAAATTGGTAACCGACTGGACATTATGAGGAGAGGCACCATCTTTGCCATATCAAATTAAGATATGAATCAATCGGTAGTTGTTCTAAATGCACCTCGATTTCGTTTTCTAATAACTCCTGATATCTTTGTCCATTTAAACTCCCATTTGAAAATATAGGTCCAATAACATGATTGTTAAGAAGGCCACACCAAGCATGTAGGGATCTTCTTCCCTGAATTTGGACCGCCTGAAGGGCTCGCGGGTTTTCTTTTGACCAAAAATCCTTATTTTTCCAGTTAAACATGCCTCCAGTGGTAAATGTTGCCTCGTCATTGAAAATTATGTTTGACAGATTTAGTTGGTTCATCATAACACGTCTTTATTTTGATCGGTTAATTCTTGAGTAGGTAAAAACTTTTATGGCTTATATTTATAATGTTTTAGAACTGAGTGGATTTTATGCCATGATTTGTTAAAAAAAGTGGCTGCATCGGGAATTGAGCGCTCAGGATTTTCTAAAACAAGAATAAATAAGATAAATAAATTATTTTAATACAAAAGTTTCAAAATTACCTTCAAAATATAATAAAATATTTAAATCTTCTCTAGCGTTTCTTTCCACTATTCTAACTTTTCGCTTAAGTGTTTTTCTTTCATTCAATTGTTTAGCCATGTTTAATATTGTCCTACAAGTCGGTATTGGTCTATCTGGAAACCGTCTGATATTCGTTACGAGCTATCGATGCATTTTTACCATGTAGATGAAATAATTCTTTCATGTCGAGTTTCTCTTCTTCTGAATAACCCATCGTCCAACGTATTAGGTATTAATAATGCTCGTAAATAGATATTTCTGACCGGTAAACGTCAAAAAGGCGTTGTTCATTGCAATTGTCTTGACTATGGCTCACTATATTTTAGCGCAAATCACCTTACCGTTTCTTCAATGTTTAAACGCTTATATGTCCAAAACTAATTGACAGAATATGTTAAAAGTATATATATTCGAAATTAGAAAAAAAAAAGATCTTCAAGAATATGATTTAATATAGAGGATGTTTCATTAAAAAAAAACTGATAACCGGTCAAAATTTGACATTTCCAATAATATTTTCGCACTTATGATATAATATTATAAATCTTCATAAAAAACCCAACAACTTTTGTATTTACGACATTTACGTATCTATTCAAATAAACTCTCTAGATGGGTGGAAAAATATACGGGAAAACCCTGTACATTTACAGCTTTCTAAATGGTGCGATCACCATAACATCTAAAAATGGAAGTTGGTTGTTTTCTTCTAACTCTAGTGTAAATTGTATTCGGAGATGCATTGAATTTACGTGAGTCAGAAAATTTTCGGGCTCTGCATGACCATGTTGTCATCCACAAAACGAATCCATAAACTTCTTTCTCGAAGTATATCATAAATAAATTCACGAGTACTTGTGAAAGCGAGAACCCCATTGGAGCAGCACCATCTATTTGTTTATACATTTGCCCGTTAAATGAAAAATAAGTATTATTAAGACAATGCTCCGAGAGTTGTATTATATGTGCCTAGAAATCCTCGTTCACAGCAGTCCTGTCTAATGCTTCGTCGATGGGAATACTAGTATAAAGGAATATAAAAGAAAGCTTGGCAGTCACTAACATTTCAGTCTCTATTCAGATGCGAACAAAAAAGCTTCGAAAATGCCAAATGTGATTTTGGCGAAACGTCAGCAAAACTGTCCATCCATTATTAATCCCAATATTAACGCATGCAAATAGTAATAATTTGAATTTGACCGGTGTTTTAACATCACCAAGACTGTTTCTAATAATGTGCGAATGGGATAACGTGTTAATTTTACGTGTTTTTTTTTAATTGCATTATTTTACAAAGAGTGCCATTTTGTAGGAAGTCGTTGATTAATGTCTTGAGTTGAGAGAATCTCTAATAAGCTAGTCTACTCCTATTAAACAAAACAGGATAGTCGGACAACTAAAATTGAATGAAATATCGGTGGAAACCTGTATAGCAACTTTTTCTTACAGCTTTAATCGAATTTACACTCACAAAGTGAAAACTTTAAATTTTGCAGAAAAATTAACTGTAATATAGGGATACCCTGGTATGGTTTCAACGTTAACAACATCGCGGTGTGTGTCAGTCTCATCATATATAATTTTTTAAATCTTGCATTTTTTAACTGCACCTATGGGTTCTCGGTAGAAACTGATTTTGATACATATTGCAGCGCTATGTGTATACAGTGTATCTAATGTTGCAGTATAATTCTGTCAATGCCGATGTCAAAGAAATTTACTTACAACTAGCTTCTTGCTGGCTTTCAGAGCAGTACCGCATAATTCACCTTCACATGTAAATAAAATAAAAAGGAGCTTTAATTTTTGTGTCTTATATTCAATAAAAAAAATATATATACATCTATTTGTCAAACCAGTAGTCTTTTGGTCTCTTGTCGAGCCAGGCCTTAATTTTGGGAATTGAGGTGACGTTCTTCTTGACAGTTACTAAATTGGGATAGTTGCCGATGAATTCCTTTCCATAGAGGTAAGCACAGTAGTCAGCGATGGAAACAAAGAAAAAATCTGCCCACGTCAGCTGAAACCGTAAAATTTGATCCATATTTATAGATAGACATTGATATGTTCTATAGTTTTATAATAACAAACTATGTAATTAATAACATCAAAAAAGACTTTTTCTCCGGAAACAATATCAGGTTTGTTATTTTAAATAGGTGACCCTGTATTTGACCTAATTTTTAAAATGTGCAAAAAATTCTATACCTAAAACATGTATCATAAGTTACACCTATCTATGACAGTTTCCGAGAAAATGGCGCCTCAATGTTCCTCATTTCCCACGAAGATGGTCATTTTCACGAAGAACAATTGATTAACAAAGGTTTAGAATTTCAAACGTCACTAAATTATCTCATTTTTAGTCCGTAAAGCCTGCTAATCACTGTTAGTCCACCTACATTTCATTCGTCAATTCATATGAATGAATGAATTGGCGATTATACAAATTGACGAATATTTCTTATTTCTTTCCTATTTATTCTTTCTCCATTATACTCAATTCGGACGAATGGTGGTTCGGTATTACCACGCAACGAATCGAACGTATGAATCGCATAGGCGAATAATCAAGTAGGCTTTGACCTAGGGGAACCATTCGTCCGAATCTAATCTTTTGTTTCTTGAGTATAGTGGGGAATGAAATATTCATTAATTCGTTGATTCGCCAATTCGTTCATTCAAATGAATTGACGAATGAAATGTAGGCGGACGAATAATGAGTAGCAGGCTTAAGAGACCGACGTGACAAAAAAAAATTCAAACGGAAGTGCTACGAAAAATCAATTTGAAACACGTGTTACTTAAATAATTTTAATGCAAAGCTTTAAAATGCCCCCATATTCAAATTTTCAACATATTCTCAGCATTTTTATTCATACTTTCCGATACCTATGTTCGTGTGAAATGGGAAACATTAAGGCGCTCTTTTCTCGTAAACTGTCAGAAAAGTATATCATCTGCGTGTTTTAGATTTTTCTAAAGCTGTTCGTACAACTCAATAAGTTTTCATATACAGGGTATTAAAAATATCAAACTTGATATCGTTTTCGGAAAAAACGGAAATGCCAATAAAGCTTTCGTGTATGCAGATTTTGCATCTAATCCAACCATACCCCAAAATTTCAAATCGATAACCTTATTTTTAACGGAAAAACAGCATGGCCAATGATCTGATTTATTTTTTCGGTTTCGGCAACAGCACCCACTTGACTAATTTAGACTAATTAGATTAGATTAATTAAGACCGCCTATTGAAAAAATAATCAGTAATAGAATTGCTCAAAATTTCTCTTTAAAGTAGGTTTGGTTTTTTATTTTATATTTTATAATAAATATGGAAATTGTACTGTTATTTTATTAAGGACGAATTTTACTGCTACTATCCTCAAAAAGAGCTGAATATCCATTTGTCTTTAACGTATCTCAAAGGTAAATCGGGAAATAAATATGAAATTGAGAATGAAATCCATTGGGTTGCAAGTTAAATCTTTGGGAGTTTCAGTGCTTCAAAGGGCAAAAAAATGTCAATTTTCAAGCGTTATTTCTCGAAAACAGTTGAATTTAGGTATAGGCAACGACATAAAAAGTATATAGAATGTTCAGGATAGTACAAAAATGCACTAATATACAGGGTAATCAATTTAGAAAACAGATGTTGCCACCGATTTAAGGCAGAAGCCGCTACACCGCACAATTTAAAATATTTAAAAAAAAAAGTTTATGATCATCTACGAATAGAGCCAAGTTTTCAAAGTAATAGGCTACTGACTTTTAAGCTACCTTTATGTGACTTTGTTGCAGTAAATTACTGTATACTAAATTATGTTGCTACAATCTGTGGATGCTATACCTTTCCAGCCGCAAGATATCCACTATTTTTACTTGCCCAAGCTTCAAGTTTTGAGAGTAGAAATGGCAAACTATCTTGATCCAGGGTTTTTTTAATTGTTTGTTTAGTATCTGGGTTAGATTCAAAAAACCAGCCATATATTTCTGAAAAGAGAACAAATATACATTTTGAAACACATAAATATATATTATATATATATATATATATATATATATATATATATATATATATATATATATATATATATATATATATATATATATATATATATATATATATATATATATATATATATATATATATATATATATATATATATATATATATATATATATATATATATATATATATATATAATGTGTTTTCATTCCGGGTGTACATCCGTTCACTACTGTCGTAAGTGTCTGAAAGGAACAGTTTTGCTGACGTTTCGCCAAAATCACATTTGGCATTTTCGAAGCTTTCTTTCTCGCGTCCGAATAGAGACTGGCGAAACGTCAGCAAAACTGTTCTTTTCAGAACGACAGTAGTGAACGGATATACACCCGGAATGAAAACACATTGTATTTTTCCATCCGTGAAGGAGTAAAAATCAACATATATATATATATATATATATATATATATATATATATATATATATATATATATATATATATATATATATATATATATATATATATATATATATATATATATATATATATATATATATATATATATATATATATATATATATATATATATATATATATATATATATATATATATATATATATATATATATCTTAGAGCATTGTTTTTTTAGGGCTAAAGCCAATGCTTAAAGCTATAATTTGAGCGCAAACCACTCTAATTATCACTTTTTGACATTTAGTAAATCCATTTTTTTACAGTCAGCCCATTACGCAGAGTTAGCTGAAGCCTAGAATCCCCAAAGGGATAAGACCCTGCATGGTATTTTTAGCAATTTACTTGATCAAATAAAACTAGATACTTTTGATATCAAATAATCCATAAATAGGTTATATCCTTGATTCATGAGTAGGGCCGAAGTTAAAGCCATAACAGATAGAATTGCGTTATAGTATACCATAAGAGTAAGTTCATAACAGCACACCGTATATTGCACGGCACTAACACCGCATCTAGCCTGGCTTCCTAAGTTGACGGCCCGTACATCGCATTGATGAGATTTGTTTATTCACTTAACTAATTAAAAAATCCACGTTGGTTTTTTTTATATATGAAAACGAGAAGATCTACATTTGGTTATATTATAACCCTTTGACGAGGGAAGTAAAAATCAAAACATACAATTTCTGCAGGAAAGCATGACAAGTAATTTGAAAATGTAGGACAGATTTTGAAAATTAATTTTTGTACCTATCCTTTTTTGACCGTTTTAATTTAAATTATACATGATTTAGATTATCTATACTGTCAATCGAAAACGATATGACACGCCAGAACGCCTTGGTAAAATGCAAAGGTTTTTTAAAATTAATTTTTTTGTGTAAGAATTTTGTATTCAAAAACTGCTAATTTGCTAGTTTTGTAGTACACTTTCTGCTTTAAAATCAGGCCGTTGCTCCTTCCAAGCTAACGCGAACGAATTGTCGGAAAGTCGGTTTACGTTAAATCAGAAAAACGTGTGAATGACTGCTTTTTTGACAAACTTGTACTAATCTAACGGGGGGATTCACTTAACAGTATATATTTTGTTAAAAAAAACCTTGTGCGCGCATTCTTTACAGCAAACCTAACTTTAAGAAAATAAGTATTCCAAATTTTTATTAATTATAAAGTTTGTAAAAAAAACTTTTGTATTTGTCGGAATTCGAATCCACAAACTATACGACTCGTCTAAAAACATATAAATAGATTATATTAGTTGGCGTTAGCGTGGAAGGGGACATAGCGTTAAAATTGATCAGCGTTAGCTTTTTCAGTTGCAGTCTAGTAACTGTCAATGCAAAAATTAAGCTTTTTTAAAATCATTGGGGGGTCCCAAAAATCCAATTAGCCCAGAGTCCCCAAAAAACGCGAACCGCTTACAGTAGTACTTACCTTCAATTTTTTTACATGCAAGGTAAATTATACTTACTAAATCTCAGATCAGTCACTGTGTCTACTACTGCATCAATTTCCCAATTCTCCAAAGCAGTTTTTCCAGTTAGTCCTACTATCGAAGCTAAGTATCTGTCAATAGCGACACTTTGATACAATGGTCGTCCATCTATTTCCAAAACGGGTAACTGACCGAGGGGTAACTCTAAAGGAAAGCATAATTATTAAAACTGTGAAATATAAAAATTTCTAGGTTTTTTTTTCATAGGTTCTTCATAAAACTACTAATTACTAAATACTAATTTCTGTTAAACAAAAACTTTGTATATACACATAGAGAGCATGGATTGATTCTTTCTGAAAATGTATTTGTGGTATTCTAAGGTCTCTAAAAGGTCGAATAAAAAAACTTATATTTTAGTTAAAGGATGTTAAATATTTAATTAATTTTATTGCATTATATTGCTTACTAATGTACTAAATTACTTAGGTGAACATATTATGAGGCTCAGCTACTCGCTATTTTTAATTTCATTAAAACTCAGTAGGCTATGACGACAGATGTATAAACAAAAGACATTTTTATTATTGACACTTGACTCTCATTGAATTAACCTTAGGCTGATTTGCTTAAGCCTGGGTTATAGATTGAAAAAGTTTGCGTCTTGCGTTGTTCGTTTGAGCTAAGTGTTTACGCTGGTTGTTATCTTATCCCGAGTTACAGATTGAAAACGTTTGCGCTTTGCGTCGCCGGTTGAACTAACCTTACTTTAATTTTTATATTTATCTTGCTTGTTATTTATGTGCGTTTTTTTAATTTGATGGCATGGAAAATCAAAATCATAGTAATGATGCCTAGTAAAGACTAGGCGTTGTGGATATATTAATGTGTGCCGCAGTGTACATTGTTGAACAGAAGGCGGCAAAGAAGATCGCGAATTCGGCCTGTTAATCGGGATGGAAATACTCATAACTCCTACCAGTATTTTCTTAAAATTAAAGACAATGTCAAATTTATTACGAAGGACCAACGTTTTAAAAGGCCCTCTAAAATCCAGCAATTTCATTGGTTGCAACTTAACGCAAACGTCGATTTTCGCCAAGAACCTTAAACCACACAGGATAGTTACATCGGCGATTTATTTACGTCAGTTTAGCGGAACTGAGCCTTGCTGCATTGACGTCGCCTGGCCTGCTCGAAATAAGTTTATTGCATTATTTCTATAGGAGGATAATATGATTTAGCGTTTTGATGCTGTTATTTTGATTTTTAATACAATAAATTAGGACACATTTTATATTAAATCAATAGAGCAACAATAACATATGAATTTAGATCAATAAGCAATTATCAATTGCTCATCAAAATGTTTTAGAAATTCATATTTGGACATAAAAATAAATGATTCGGAAATAATTTAAATATTATGTCAAGACACATTATTATGAGTGCCTTCTTAATTCCATGAAATTTTATTATATTATGTACTTTTATGACAGGATGCCCCAAATCGTTACATAGAAATAAGCACTTTTCCGTAATTTTGGTACCTAAATGTATTAATTTAGGCAAATAGGTAAAGTGACTGAAACTAAAAAACATGATATTACGATTTTTTAATAATTTTTTCTATTGTCATATATATTTTTATCAAAACTAAAAAATATTGTATTCTAGAAATTACAAAAAATACCTTAGTATAACCACTTTTACAACGAAAATGGAAACAATAAACCCAATAACTACAGAGGCTTCTGATATCTAAGTATAAATAACTTTTAGATTAATTAACAAGGTTGAGATTTGCATTAATACCAAAAAAGCAACAATCCGGAGTAAAAATAAAAATTAAAAGCACCTGCTATATGTTAAAAAAAAAAACACAACTTGCCTGAAAAATTAATAAAAAAAATAATAAGGAATCCAAATATATCTATAGCTAACATTTTTCTACTGCACCGGTGTACACACTGTTTCTTCATAGTAATTAATTTTGGAAACCTAAGAAAAGCTACACCTGGCACGTGATTTTTGTACCTATTTCTGCAATTATACACAGAATTATACACATATTCCCAGAAAAAAAGGGCAATTTTCTATTACAAAGCAATGTAACTAATACTAAATCTTTAGACTGACAAGGCCACTTACCCGGTCATTGACCTTTGCGGTCAGCGAGAAACGGCGAACGCTAAGCTTAGGAGAAGTAACTATCCTGTGTGGTTTATGATTCTTGGATTTTCGCCAGTGGCTTCCATAAAAGTTAAAGATCGCCATCTTTTAGACGGCTAGCGGAAACTCAAACGGATGGAGGCAAACATATAAACAGACCCATTGCTTTGCGTTAAGTAAACTTCAAGGACAGCGCAAACAGCGACGCAAGACGCAAACGTTTTTAATTTATAACCCAGGCTTTATTGATCATCTTTTGCACATAATTTAAGTTTAAAATATTACTTTGGCCAACAATGCAACAAGGTCTGTCGATAATTTTATAAAACATTATATGAATTCTGGAAGAAAGCCCGAGGATTTTTTTTTAACAGAGCAAATACTGATAGCAATTTTGAGTCCCCTAAAGTTTTCTTTGCTGAGGGAAACTATATAGCACACCAAACATACAACATACAAAACCAGGGGCGCCCATCAGACCTATTGTTAGTGCTGTTTATTCGCCACTACAAAAACTGGAAAAACATCTTGCTGAAATTATGCAACCAGCTGTCGAAAAAGCTGATTCATTTGTAAAAAACTCTGAGCATTTCACTCGAATTATACGAGACATCGTTCTTGAAAAAGACGTTATCATAGCAAGCTTAGATGTCAAATCGTTGTATCCCAGCATTCCCATCGACGAATCATTGGACAGGATTGCTATGAACGAAAATTCCCAGGCACATATAATACAACTATCGGAGCATTGCCTTAAAAGTACTTGTTTTTCACTCAACGGGCAAGTGTATAAAAAGATAGATGGTGCTCCAATGGGGTCCTCGCTATCAACAGTAGCCGCGAATTTATTTATGATCTTCGAGAAATTAGCTTTTGGGAAAGCAAATTATGGATTCGTTATGTGGATGACATATTTATTATATGGCAACATGATCATACAGAACTCGAAAAAAATAGCGATGTAACAAAATGTAAAAAAAAATCGTTCTTAGAAAACTGCTTATCAGATGGACTTGGAAATTTTCATACAAAAATATAGTGTTATATACGGAAAAACTGTTTTTTTTTAATGTAAATCCAATATGGCGGAACAAAATATCGGCCTAATGAAATATTTAAAAATTCAGTACCAAAAAACTACTTCTCCAATTGACTTGAAATTTTGAACAAAAACGTTATTGAATCAAGGATACACTGGTAAAATTTTAGTACGATCCCAATATAGCAAAACAAAATGGTGGCATAATAAATATTACTTAAAATTCCATTTTCAGGAATAAAACCTTTTTGTGAACAAAAATAATGAAAGACATAATTTTTTTTATAGATTAAATAAAGTTATAAAAAATAAATTGTAATAATAATATAATAAATAAATTAAAAACTAAAAAAAAAAGAAATAAATTTCAGTTTTTAGGATTTGTATACAGTTATTACCAAATAATTACCTACATGCATATATAGAGGGTGTTATATGTACGTAGTGAAATTCTATACGGGGGAAGTGGTAAGTAAAGGTGAATTTACCAATTATTTAATAAAGATTGTTTTTAGCATTTTGAGAGGCCGCCATTTGTTCGGCATCTAGAGAGCATGAAAGGTAAAGAACTGCAGAACTCTTAGAAGGTGAGTTTTTCACAATTACAATACTTACCCCTTACGGGGAAAGCAATATCAAAGGAAATAAATTACTGTCCTATAGAAATAATTTAGAAAAGGTTACAAAAGCAAAATAAAGTTACTCACAACAAAATAATTTAAACAAAAGTTGTGCACCTGTAATATCAGATAATACTTACTTGGTTTCAAAGCTGGCCATTGGTCCTGAGTAATACGTTCGTCTACAAAGTCGATTCCTCCGTAATAAAAGAGCCATCTGATAGATTCACCAAGTCCAGTGAGGTCGAAGTAAATAAGTTTGTACTGTGGAGCCATTTTTCTAAAAACACAATTCAAATTTATTAGTCAACAAAATTTAATTTAAAAAAATAGCGACGGTATTTTTAATTCCACTGTCAAATTCCACAATTTATTTGGTTGTGAGCAGGTGTAGACAAATTCCACGGCAATAACCTTTACTGGCAAATATAACATACACGTTTTCTACAGTTTAACGATATATACGATGAAAATTAAGTATGTTAACACTAACAAAAAAAATAAAAATGAAAAGCAATTAATTTAATCCAAATAAAAAAAATTGTCCTCCTGCTTTACTGATTTTCGTATTTCCGTAAATAATTCATTAGTTTTAAATATCTACTACCTCATTTATTGCAGTGGCATAGCTACGGGAGAGGGGGGTTAGGATTAAACACTTCCCCAAAAGGAGCCCAAACACAACAAAAAGTATGAGCTCGAACCCCTCCATGGATCAAAATCCTGCGTTTTATATAGTCATTAATACATGAAAGTAAGGAAGTTTGAATTAGTTGATGACTAAACATGACAAAAATTATGAGCTTGGAAGAAACGAAACATAAATGAGCCACTGGTTAAGAACTTTGTAAGTAACAAAAATCTAATGAAAAAAATATTTTTTACGACCCCTCCCAGAGAAGATTCCTGGCTGCGCCACTGATTTATTGTAGTTCTCATTTCAACTAAAATAAATTGAAATAATTAAATACAAAACAAGGCTACGCTTGAGTAACGAATCAGAGATGTCGATGTAAGTTTACTTATGTAGGCGAAGGCGGGGCGAATTTTCTTTGGAATTTTCTTCTGTAGAACATAGAATTTGGTTTTTTGTTTTCCATAGATTCGTCCACATATGATTCTGCAACTTTTGTCGATTGCCATCCCCCGAGAGATTTCAAATTGTAATATCCACTCCAGCGCCGTCCAACATAGTAGCCGAAGAGCGTCTACAACAGTGTCCAGTAAGGGTCTTTGGATTTGGAAGTCTCAAAAAAGCAGCCACGTCCGATGGCATCTTCCCAAACTTATTAATGCCAACAGTTTGAGTACTACATTTACCTTATTGGAAATTGACAAAAAGCCTTTGATGCGGTGTACTTTTGGGACGCAAAGACATGTACTTCTTGATTGAATTAAGATTTTTTTTTCTTCAGTTATAACAAAGCTTCTGCTCTGGTGAGTCTTGCTATTTGGTATTTTCACCAGAAACAAATCTTGTTCGACTACGTTTTCACACAACAGATGAGTTAATTCTTCGCGCCTGCAGGCTCCAGCAATTCCAATTAGTGTTGCAACTTTGATTAGTAAATAAATATCGTCAGGCGCTACGCTTAAAAAATTTTCAACATGTTCGTAGTTTAAAATTTTAGACTTTTTTGGTCTAAAACCTACCATTTTCTTTTTTACATATACAAACAATATAAAATGCCTGCTAATATCCACGTTTTTCTTAATTTTTAGCATAGATTTCATCATTATTTAGTACCTGGACTATATTGTAGAAGGTTGAAAATTCTTTGAAATTTCTTGAAAGTAAATAGAAGACGGTTAAATAATAAATTAATTTTTCGGAAAAAATTTTCCGCACTAGTGCGGGAAAACCATTTTTCCGCATGGATGTCTTTGAAATATAATTCATGTAATAGTGTCATTTTAGGTGAGAGTCTTTGATAATCTCTATTTTAGATAACAAACTATATTTATTAATGTGTTACATAATTTACTATTAACTGTGTATATGTTGGTAATATTGTAATCGATGCAAAAAGAAAGTAAATTCATATATTTTGTTGTTTCAAAATTAATAGTTAATTTTTTAGTGGTAGATCAACTAAAAATGTGTTCTAACCCCTTTTCAGAAATTTGTTTTAGACTTTCCGAGAAAACGGAAGTAAAAAGAATAACTGTATCATCTGCAGAACTTATTTTGCATTTTTCCAACTTTGTTGGCGGTTTTTTTAAAATTTATTTATTAGCGAGATAAAATTATGCTCACTCATGACATTGAAATAATTATTAACTTATTCATTGTCTTTATCTATGTAAACCTGTAATTATTTGGTTCTCTGTAACGGAACGGTTTTGTTTTTGGTCAAGATAAGCGTTTCCTCTATAAATGTGTTGCAATCAGTTGACGGAGGACTATTTATTGCTGTAACTAAAATATATTTATGTTTATTAGTAGGAATTTTAATTTCTGTACATTTATGTTCTCCCCTCTCCACCAAATCCATACTCTATCAAAATACAAGAGTTCTAACCACACTACACCACAACTTATTACGTTCTGGACGCGCGTTTCGCTAACCAAGTTAGCATCATCGGCAGATGATATAAACTCAAACTCTATAGAATTGTCTTGATATATTCATATGGGGATGGTCTGGTAACATTATGGTAAAAATCAAATATGGTTGAATAAAATTATCTTATCCAATTTACCTCAAATTTTTCACAAAAATCCAGTGATACATTGGAATGAACGGATAATATTTTGGTACTAATCTAAGATGGCAACCCAAAGTGGTGGAACAAAATAGCTGCCAAATTAAATGATTCAATTGATTAAATAATTGGTTTTTAATTTATTTAATCATATTAATATTATTATTAATTATTTTTTATTACTTTATTTACATCTTCTTTTAAAAAATCCACAATGTCTTTTATTACTTTCCTTCATAAAAAGGTTTTTTTGGTGGAATTTCGCCTAAAATTTAAGCCTTTTATAAAGCCGCCATATTGTTTTGTCATAGAGAATGTTTTGCACACTAGTATTTTACTAGTTTACTTGTGTTTACACTTGATTTTTGTGCAAAATTTCATCCCATTTTATAAGTAGCCTTTTTTTTTACAGAATTTCCAAATTCACACCAAATTTTTACCAGTTTTTCCCTATATCACACTTTCTGTGCAAAATTTGAGGTTCATTCGACAATACTTTAGTATCAATTAAATGTTATTTACCGATTACTTGAATTGAAAATACATGTTACATAAATCTAAATGAATTAATTATAAAGTTTTTATTTTTTAGTTTGTTTTTAATAATTGTAAGTTTACGAGTATAATTTAACACTTTTAAACTTCTAATACCGATCTGAAAAACCAATTTCAAACATACTTACTAGATTACACGTTTCTTGACGAACACCAGTAGTATACAAAAAATATTTTCAAGGATCGATATTAATATACCCTAGGTAAATATAGTCGTAGATAAATTTATAATCATAGATAAATATATAATCCGAAGAACCGCCAACGAGATGACTGAGCAGGAATAATATTTGTTTGTGTCACGACATCCTCTAATCAGCCTAATTAATTAAATGCAGGTAGTATTACCAAATAAATGCACATGCCAATATCCGCGATAGGTAGGGGAGAGTGTGGAGGAATGGGACACTTTGAAGGAATGTATTTGTATGGTAGTTTGGATCAATTGAATTTAAGTTCAGGTATTAAGAATTCATAGATTCTATTTTTTTTTGCAGAAAAATACATATAATAACCCACAGTCAGGGAGAAATGGGACTTTATTTAGGGAGGAATGGGTCATAATAACTAACGTCAAAGTATATTAAATACGAGAAGTAAGAGCACTAGCAATCGGTGACTTCGAAAATCGTAGATTTTGTAATAAATGTAAATTTAACTATAAAAAATGACCCACTTTCAGATTTTACTTTAATTGGGAAAATGGTCTCCGATTCACCAAGAAACATGTCCTACAATACTTATTATAGTGGTCTTTAGGTCAATATAAGGCATTTTTAAGCCCTCCGGTCTTGATAATGCAAGGCCACATACCGCCCTTTAATCCAGGCCTAGTTGCTGTATGACTTAAAATATCTAATCTTTAAGCAATATAATATATACTTTTGATAACAACGTTATTAAAACTTGAACTTGTTATTGGAATGTGTATTATACTTTGAGTTAATTAATATAGGGTCGGTAAATTTCCTTTAGCCGCAACTTCCCTCGGCATCTTTCCTTTTATTAGGAATAGTGAAGTGGAATCCAATATAGTTCAGTACACAGTCATTTAGTAACACATATTTACTGACTTTTAAAACATTTTCATTCGTCCCCTATTTGTATTTATTATATGCTACCTATGCCACACTTGATTTTTGGACAATATTTAACATAAATTCAATAAGTAGCAGTGGCGGCTCGCCAGGGGACACGGGTAAAACATCGCTTCACCTACATTTTCCAATCAATTTGCTTAGAAATAAAAATATTTTTAAAATATTAAGCATTTTATAATCTATATTTTTATTAGAAAAATGCAATATGATTTATATAAATTCACATTATTTACTTGATTATACCATTATTTTCTATCAAAACTAGTGCGTTATATACTCAAAAAATAATAATGACTTAAAAACGTAGCGCGCTGAACACCTTTTCATAAGAGCGACCCGTTGAGCAGCAGTAACGAATTCCGCATCAGAGTCCCCCCTACGCCGGCTTTCGCGCTTAAATTTGTTTACGGCAGTTGCTATGGCAACGGAATGGTGAATATGCGTAAGCCAAACAGAGATGGGAGCGGGATAAACTGCTGCGGCAGGCTGCAGGCGCTTGTTCACTTATAATAGAATTAATGTAAATTAGTGCGCTCGGATCATCGGAGGGAGAAGCAGTTTTGCATCGATCGAATCTAATCGAAATTAACTTTAAGATATAGGTACATAACTGTTTATAAGAACAAAAAAATATATTTAAAATCTTATAAATTCATATTGTTTTCTCTAAGTACTAAAAAACGCTTCAAAGCTATGGATAATTAACATTATAAAAAGGTAAAAAACCTGCGGTGCAATTTTTGCCTGCGGCGTTGTCCACCTAGCTACCTGCGCTTCACCCTTTATTATATCCACGAGCCGCCACTGATAAGTAGTTTTATATTAACACACATCCCCATTTTGTTACGTTATGTTGAATTCGTACTAGTTTATCCCTATATCACATTTTTCTGCAAAATTTAAAGTCAATTGTATAAGATTTTTTTTAAGTTGATTTTTAAAGAAAATTATTTGGCCGCCGTTTTGTTCCGGTATCTTGAATTCGTACCACAATTTTTAACACTCTTAATACTTGCACGAAATTAAAAAATTAATCTAATAAGTAGTGTTTTCAGGCTGATTTTTTAAATATTTTGAAAGTCCGACATTTTGTTTTATTATCTTATATTCATACCAAAATGTTACCAGTTCATTCCTATATAACACTTGATTCTTGTGATTTGGATAATCAGTTTATTCAGTAATATTTTTTTTAACATTTCACTAGGCCGACATCTTATTCCGGCATATTGGATTTTTATCACAATGTTACCAGGTCATCCCCATATGACCCTTAATCTTTGGCCAAAAATTGAAGTCACTCTGATAACTAGTTTTTAAATTATGCCGTAAACTGGCAGACAAGCCCACAGACGGACCGATGGCATTCATAAAACATATTTTTTGGTATCTAGGGAAGCTAAAACGTGAAGATATCTAAAACCTGGGAGAGTGATTTTTTCACGATTACAAATATTCTATTTGGCCACTATTTTGTTCTGCCGTCTTGAATTAGTATCCCAGTTTCACTAGTTCATCTGTATACCACAAATATTACTTAAGGTACACAATTTAAAATCAGTCTATTAAGTCGTTTTTCAGGATGATTTTTTAAATATTTTAATAAGTCGCCATTTTGTTCCGCCATCTTGGATTCGTACCAAAATTGTATGAGTTAATTCCTACATAATACTTGATTTTTGGGCAAAATTTGAGATAAATTGGATAAATAGTTTAATAGTAATAATTTGTTTAACATTCCACTAGGCCGCCATTTTGTTTTGTCAAACTAGATTTTTACTACAATGTTACTTACTGGGTTATCTCCATATGACCCTTAATTTTTGACGAAAATTTGAAGTCAATCGGGTAAGTCGTTTTTTAGCCTAGACCTAATCCCCATTAAACATCTCTGGAATATTATCTAAGTCGGTTTAGGGGGTCGATACAGTACTATGTATTGACAATTAATTGTTTCAGGTTTTTATAATAACGCTATATGTCATTTTAAAGCTTAATAGTTTATTAAATAAACGCTTAAACATTTAGAAAGATATTTTAAATTGATATTTATAAAAGTTTTATTAGTGAACCTTAAATAGAAGTATTTTATCAGTTTTTTTATTTTTAAACTGTGACATATATATTTACAAATATAAAATAATAACAAAATAATCAACAGCAAACGTTATGGTACCAGCGGGGATCGAACCCGCACCTCTGGATCACTAGTCCATCGCTCTAACCAATTGCGCTATCGTACCACTGATAAGCAATTCATTAGAACTTGTACATATTAAAACCCACCAGTATCATAACCAGTCAAGAACGCCGCGCCATAAGGTTAGAATATTTGGCAGGATCAACAATGGTTATGATACTGGTGGATTTGAATATGTACAAGTTCGAACGAATTGCTTATCAGTGGTACGATAACGCAATTGGTTAGAGCAGTGGACTAGTGATCCAGAGGTGCGAGTTCGATACCCGCTCGTACCATAAATTTAGCTGTTAATTATAAATGAACCTTAAGTCGTGTTGACTACTTTATAGTCCCATGAATTTCCCACTTCATTCACTGCAAAACCAACTTCTTATCATAAATCATATGTAATAAACAAAATTTGCATGTTCCAGGAAGGACAAGCGTCCTCCTTACCCCCTACCTCCGAGGGCACATGTGTAGGCCCTATGGCCATTCAGTTATAAATCCCGCAAAACCTCGCGCCAGCACTGTGCTGTGACTCCCGTCTACTACGAAGCCTGGAGGCTTTATAGCCCCCAAAGCCTCACGCTTAATCCGGGCTTGGTTATTAATGACTTAAAAATATCTAGACATTTCTAAGTGATACAGTATTTTATAGTCTTGATTAGAACATTCTTAGAACTTAATGTGCTATTGGAATGTTTATTATCGTTATATAGTATGATATATATGTAGGATGCAATCTTAGAGTAAACTTACTCTAAGGATGCAATACTAAGTGGGTAAGTATTTTTAGTGACACTTGAGTTTCTCACTAACCATTTACACTATTGGCAACTTCGAGAAACGACCATCGAGTTTAAGTATTTGATTTAAATATCTATTATCACTTTAATCAGTATCATGAATGAATATTACAAGTAATGCTTGATATTTTGTAATTTGCTGGTTTCCGGTCAATTTCCGATAAGCTGTTTCAATGGCGATATACGGGGTGAGCCTTTAGTATGTGCACGACCGATTTCTCCGAAAATATTGGGCTTACAAAAAATGTTCTTCATAAAATTTATGCGGATCAACTTACTGCATATTTTAAAATTATTTTTATTTATCCAGGGTATTCCATAAAACCGCGCCGTATCAAAGTTATCTTTTTTTTTAATGGAACTCCCCATTTTTTATTGCAAATTTGGATACCTTGGTCAATTCTAGTATGACTTTGTATAACATGCATGGTGTCTGTAATGGCCCGTTTTCCAGAAATTTCACTTTTACTAAAAAAATTGACCTTTCGAAAAAATGAATTAACTCGAATATCCTTGAATTTAGGCAACTGCAATTTTGCAGCTCTAATAAGCATTAAATGTGCTAACTAAAGACAGTTGTGCAGCTTCTCAACCTTTCTTGGTTCTGAGTAATCATTAATGGAATTTGGAGTCTATATATATATATATATATATATATATATATATATATATATATATATATATATATATATATATATATATATATATATATATATATATATATATATATATATATATATTTATATAAATGTATATATATATATATATATATATATATATATATATATAACAAGTAACCTATATTATTATATATAATTTATATAAATGGGGTATCGGTCCTAATTTAGGGCTAGATTTAAATTGCTTTTAAGCTACGCCAAGCTTTCGGTAATGATTATTACCTTCTTCAGGGCTGCAATATGAGAAGAAATTTGGTTTTTATCTCTGTATGTACATTAATTAGAATTTGAGGATTTTTAGAAAAAAAAAATAGAAAATTGTACTCACTGCTTTGCAATTAGTATCGATAACTTCTTGCGAAAAACAAACACACTTTGACCTTAACATTAAAATTAGATTTTACATACTGACAGGAATTCCTGTTCTCCATATATTTTTATATTGAAATACGAAGCAAGTAAATTTCTTATGTAGGTTTTTTTTGACATGTAAAGAATGTTATAATACGTTCTGCCAGGATGATTGAAACACAGATCTAGGATTTAGCTATGTAATCACGTCGATATACATCCAGATACAAAGAAAAATCAGTAGCTGAGAAATATCTTAATCAAACCAGAACCAGTATGAATTAAAAGTCGAATTTATGCCCACGACAAACTACTCTAATTAAAGAGACTGACTATAGAAAGGTATATGGATATAATACGTACAGATACTTATATTTTTTAAAAGGAAAATTCTGTGTTATTTAAACTTTTATTGTTGTTGGTATAATTGTTCAGATTGAGTAAATTTGAATAAATAGAACTAAGGTCTTCGATATCAGCTCTCTTATTTAACGAATTAGGATTCAGAAATATTTCCACCATTTCCAGAAACAGTCTCTTGTTATAATTAGTTTCCTTACATAATATTTGGGTATCATTAAAGTTGAATAAGTGCCCTGATTGATTTGTGTGTTCTGAAAGTGCACAAGTATTTTTCATTAATCTACAGTCGCTTTTATGCGAAGTTATTCTGTCTTTTAGGACCCTAGAGGTTTGGCCTATGTAAATACCCTCACACTCTGAACAAGGAATACTGTATACAATGTTTGATGTTTTTTGTATTTCATCCCTATCTTTTAATTTTGTAAAAGTGTTGCCTACTATTTTATTATGTTTAAAGGCGATTTTAATTGAAGGATCATACTTGAACAACTTAGTTATTTTTGTTGAAATTTCTTTTATGTAAGGTAACGAAAAATAGTACCTCGGTCTATTTTGAGAATCAAAGGCACTGTTGTTGGGACTTATTCCATCATTTCTCTCTCCAGGGTTGATTATTGGAGCTGTGTTATATAATAGTTTTTTTATTAACTTATATATATATATAATATAAATTCTTGAGGAGAATATCATACAATCTTTTTAAGTTTTTTCTAAGTAGACTAGGGTGAGAAATCCTTTCAATACGTGTTTTTAGAGCCAATACTAGATTGATCTTTATTTTTTTGGGGTGGTTGGAATGGAAATTAAGATATCTACCAGAACTGGTAGGTTTTATGTACCAGTCTAGTAAAATCTGGTTGTTTTCACTCCTGATTAGTTTGGTGTCCAAAAACGGAACACTATTGTCAGTTTCCCTTTCTACTGTAAACTGAATGTATTGGTTATAGCTATTAAACACTCAAACAATCTTCTACCCCTTCTACAGGTACAGAAGTGATTAAATCATCCACGTATTTTTTTATAAACGGTAGTTGAAAAGACAGTTTAGGAATACAGTCATCCAACAAATCATCTACCATCTCACCCTAGTCTACTTAGAAAAAACTTAAAAAGATTGTATGATATTCTCCTCAAGAATTCATATCCACAAAAGTTATTAAAAAAACTATTATATAACACAGCTCCAATAATCAACCCTGGAGAGAGAAATGATGGAATAAGTCCCAACATCAGTGCCTTTGATTCTCAAAATAGACCGAGGTACTATTTTTCGTTACCTTACGTAAAAGAAATTTCAACAAAAATAACTAAGTTGTTCAAGTATGATCCTTCAATTAAAATCGCCTTTAAACATAATAAAATAGTAGGCAACACTTTTACAAAATTAAAAGATAGGGGTGGAATACAAAAAACATCAAACATTGTATACAGTATTCCTTGTTCAGAGTGTGAGGGTATTTACATAGGCCAAACCTCTAGTGTCCTAAAAGACAGAATAACTTCGCATAAAAGCGACTGTAGATTAATGAAAAATACTTGTGCACTTTCAGAACACACAAATCAATCAGGGGCACTTATTCAACTTTAATGATACCCAAATATTATGTAAGAAAACTAATTATAACAAGAGACTGTTTCTGGAAATGGTGGAAATATTTCTGAATCCTAATTCGTTAAATAAGAGAGCTGATATCGAAGACCTTAGTTCTATTTATTCAAATTTACTCAATCTGAACAATTATACCAGCAACAATAATAGTTTAAATAACACAGAATTTTCCTTTTAAAAAATATAAGTATCTGTACGTATTATATCCATATACCTTTCTATAGTCAGTCTCTTCAATTCGAGTAGTTTGTCGTGGGCATAAATTCGACTTTTAATTCATACTTGTTCTGGTTTGATTAAGATATTTCTCAGCTACTGATTTTTCTTTGTATCTGGATGTATATCGATGTGATTACATTGCTCTATCCTAGATCTGTGTTTCAATCATCCTGACAGAACGTACTATAACATTCTTTACATGTCAAAAAAAACCTACATAAGAAATTTACTTGCTTCGTATTTCAATATAAAAATATATGGAGAACAGGAATTCCTGCCAGTATGTAAAATCTAATTTTAATGTTAAGGTCAAAGTGTTTTTAAATGTGTTCAGATTATTTGTTGCGTTTAGATTGACAAACAAAAATCTTTTTTGGCTTTTTCGCAACTAAAAATATTTAACTTTAAATTAATTGAAGCAGATATTTAATATAATTACATACCTCAACATGTAGACTAGTCTGTCTACGGAATGTTTCGATACATAATATAAATAATATTATTTAAGCAAGCATAAGAAATTATATCATTTACCTTAAGTTTTTATAGACACATAGTGTGTTTGTTTTTCGCAAGAAGTTATACTTACGTTAGTTATACGATACTAATTGCAAAGCAGTGAGTACAATTTTCTATTTTTTTTTTCTAAAAATCCTCAAATTCTAATTAATGTGCATACAGAGATAAAAAACAAATTTCTTCTCATATTGCAGCCCTGAAGAAGGTAATAATCATTACCGAAAGCTTGGCGTAGCTTAAAAGCAATTTAAATCTAGCCCTAAATTAGGACCGATACCCCAATAATTAGGTTACTTGTTGTTCAACTAGTCGGTCAAGACTACCCTTCTCTTTAATATATATATATATATATATATATATATATATATATATATATATATATATATATATATATATATATATATATATATATATATATATATATATTTATATAAATATAAATGTATATAAATGTGTATATATATATATATATATATATATATATATATATATATATATATAATTCAAATTCAAATTCTTTATTTGTCACAAAAAAATCCTAGAAGGACAACAGACACGTCAATAAAGGTAGATACACAAAGTAAACAAAAGTGTTAGATAAAAATAAAAAAAAACAAAACAAATATAGGAGTTAAAACATACATAGAAAAATATTAGTCAATACTATTTCTAAGCAATGACATGGGAATTCTAAATTTAAATAAAGTAAAATAAAAATATAAGGAAGGAACAAACAGTAATAATAGTAAGTCAGTTTTAAAATATCTGAAACATAAGTCTAAATAAATCTCTGGAAATGCCATATTTAATCCCTGTTGTAGAAATATTCTGCCAGAGAGTAGAAACCGTTCATCAACAGATGTTTTTTTAGCCTATTCTTAAAGCTGTTATATGTATCGGCTGATCTTATACATTCAGAAAGTTTATTGTAAATCCTAATAGCTAGATAGTTGGCAGATTTTTGAGCAGATATGATATAAATTTCTTTTTATGTAGAGACAGCACTTAAAGATATATGTGGATATAAAGGTTAGGATTTTATGTGTCTTGAAAGTATCCCTACATGACTCGCGACCCTTCATGTTATAGATAAATCGAATAATTCTTTTTTGTATTACGAAAATTCTATGTATGCCAACAGCAGCCCCCCACAATATCACATGATAAGACAAGGCTGAATAAACAAAAGCATAGTAAACTTGCATCAGCACCCTATGGGACAAGTCAGTACGAAGTGTCAGCAAGGCCAAGTATGCCTTGTTAAGTCGTCTCGCCACTTCCTCTATATGAGGTTCTCAATTTGTGTTTAGATCCAATGTAAGGCCTTTTGAAAGCGGTAAGAAATTTTTATTGAAATATATGCATTTGGTTTTATTGACATTCAAAATAAGTTTATTTTTGGCACACCATACAGCCATTTCATCAACTACTTTAGTGATTGAGGCAACAAGATCACTAGAATTCGCTTCTGATAAAGCCGTCGGCATAATTTATTACCATACCGTTAGTTATATGTGATGGGAGATCATTGATAAAAAGAGTACAGATTAGAGGACCCAATATCGACCCCTGTGCTACACCCAATTCAATTTTGTATTCATCCGACCTACATTAAATATATACGTATGTATATATATATATATATATATATATATATATATATATATTTATATATATATACATGTATATATATATATATATATATATATATATATATATATATATATATACATATATATATATATATATATATATATATATATATATATATATATATATATATATATATATATATATATATATATATATATATATATATATATATATATATGTTGATTTTTACTACGTCACGGATGGAAAAATACAATGTGTTTTGATTCCGGGTGTACATCCGTTCACTACTGTTGTTCTGAAAAGAACAGTTTTGCTGACGTTTCGCCAAAATCACATTTGGCATTTTCGAAACTTTCTTTCTCGCGTCCGAATAGAGACTCAAGTCAAGTGAAAATAGTAAACAAATTGTTTACTTATTATTAATAAAAGTTTACTGAATATATATATATATATATATATATATATATATATATATATATATATATATATATATATATATATATATATATATATATATAAGCTACTTTCGACTTGTTGCAAATATGTTCAACACGAAATCTCGCACAACAATACTTTGACAATAATCACAATATAGCGCGCCTTGTAACGATTTTTTTTAACGTCAGGCATAACCTACTTAAAAAATTGCTATTGCGAGTAAACGGGCAACGTTGGGCAGCCAGATTTTTTTTTCTTTCGAATAAGCATAACATAGCCTTACCTTTTGGCCTTAGCGCAAAACTTCGCTAGTCATTTTTTTCGTTAGTTTACCTGAAGTACTGAATTAGTGTAGAAGCAAAAACTTTAAAAACAAATTTTGCAATAATAGTATTTTTTTATAATTCAAAATGCCTTTGGAAGAAAACATCGGTGGCTACATAACATAACCTCAAAACAATCTTTATGTTTTCAAACTCAATTTTGCAAAAACTATTAGTTCTACAGAAAAAAACATGAATACCTTTTTTCAATTTATAATATAATCTGCCCTGTATTTTTAAATTATACATAATTAGGAAAATATTGGACAACCACTAATTTTTTTGCCACTATCATTTTTTTTTGTTACCCTGGCGGCCTCGAGAGGTACTATTAGTGAAAAAAAAGCAGAACTATATTTTTTTCTGTGACAGCCTCAAAAACTGTCTCTGTGCTATAAAGTAACTTTTTCTCTCAGCTTTAATTGAATTCAGTCATAATCGTTAAGTAACCCGCCAAAAATTAGCAATTTTTTCTTCATTTTCAACTAAACTTACATGTTCCTAATATTATGCTCTGTTAAATCGTGGCATGTTCTTTATTTTTTATTCTTCGTTTAAAGATATTAAGCATTTTATGTCTCTTTGTAATATTATTGTTTACAGGAACGTCCCTAGGACATTGTTGTTGGAGGGGGATGGGGGCGGAGAAGATAACCAACTAAATACGACTAAAAAAAATTATATTGGTAATAACCACCATCATCAGAGAGATTAAAAAAAGGTCATGCCTTTTGTATTACAGTAATTTCCGTACACATAGCGGGTTGAATCCGCTGCTTGTTTGTAAATGTGTCCCTACTACTCCAAATATGTAAAAAATTAAAACATCAGAAAAGTTTACTTTTTGCGTTTTATATTACATAAAAAAACACACATTTATTTATCAAACCAGTGGTCTTTTGGTCTCTTGTCGAGCCAGGCCTTAATTTTTGGAATAGAGATGACATTTTTCTTCACAGTCAATAGATTGGGATAGTTGGCGATGATATCCTTTCCATACATGTAGGAAGAGAAGTCAGCGATTGCAGCAAAGAAAACATCTGCCCACGTCAGCTGAAATCGTAAAAGTTGAACCTTAGGTATAGACAGATATTGATAAGTTCTATAGTACTATATCAAACTATAAAATCGATGGCTTCAAAAGAAAAGACTTAAAACTAGTATTTTTAAGAAAACCATACATCTGTTTGGACTTCCACCAATCACAACACACATTATTCAATGTCAGGCACGTTTCCAGGAGGAGGTCCTGG
The DNA here is from genome assembly GCA_030620095.1 of Kuschelorhynchus macadamiae. Lineage (NCBI taxonomy): Eukaryota > Metazoa > Arthropoda > Insecta > Coleoptera > Curculionidae > Kuschelorhynchus > Kuschelorhynchus macadamiae. Next base: position 1,364,169 of record JAUTXW010001345.1, read on the forward strand.
AGGTCTGGACCCCCCCCCCCCTGAAACTTCGAAAACATGTCTTTATAGGCATGCTTCTTACTAATTTTGTTGAAGTTTGACCGTTTAGACCCTCCCGAAATGAATTTCTGGTTAAGACACAAAGCTATTTTATCTCCAGTTTGGTCAGCAGCTTTCATTTGACCAATTTGGATACATTTTTTTAAAGTAAAGCTATATACCCACAGACCTTGTATCACTAAGCATTTATTTTTATTACAATTATGATACAAAAAAGTCTAATCAAAATTGAGTTTTTTATTTTAAAATTAATATAAAACTATCTTATTAAGGACTTTTACTACTACCACTACCCTCAAAACGGCCTGAATATGAATTTGTCTTTAACGTATCTCAAAGGTAAATCGAGAAGTAACCCTAAATATGAAGAAGATGGCAACGTTGTGCTGTATTTGACGCGCTACTTAGCCCGCATTAGACGATGTTTGGATTTGGAACTTTTTATTGATTTTGCAATTAAGGGGTCAACAAATTTATTATTTTTGGAATTTTAGTTTTATCGGGCTGTGTTAGTTATTATAGAATTATTATTAAAAGTTGATTTTGTGCATATATATTTAGATAATTAAAAATTGAAATACACTGACTAAAAATATTTACAACGCTCGCAACGTTAACATACAAGAACTTCCCATAACTGAACAAAAAAAAACCTATTTTATTTATACCTACTTATTTTAAGTTGTATTACGCTACGGTACAGCTACAGATATTTTCGTGTGTATTAGAAAATGCAAAACACTTGAATATGCTTATTTACGGACTGCGCCTGTCAATGGGGCGCGAATGGTCACTTTATCTTTTAATGCACTATCTAATTCTGCAGTAAATTATTATATTATAATAGTTATCGCGGCCTTTTAGAGCTGAAAAAACCACTAGATAATTTTTCACAGCAGTAATTATTTTTCAAATGTGACCATTTTTCTCCATTTTATTATTATGTACAATATTTTCACCATATGCAGAACTCATCTGTGAACTGAATGTAAAAATGTATGCAATCAGATGAATCGTGTTTGCTCTTTTTTGCAGGGAGTTGATATAAAGCATTTATTCCTTTTCTTGTCCAGATAGAGTCTATTCTTAAATCAGGCTTATAAAACAACAAACACGGAAAACAGTACATTAAATTTAAAACTTCACACCTACATGCCCAGTTACTTTCTTGTAGGTTTCTTTTGAAAAACGACGTGTAAATGACCTATTAGGGACCTTACGTTCACTAACTAGAGTTAGCGTTATTTCCAGCAAAGGCCAGCTCTAATTTTTAGTTCAGGTGATAATGAAAAACTGTAAAAAATTGTTATGTCTATTATATTTAACTGACTACGATACAAATTTACAACATAATGAATATGAATTATGAATAATTAATTACTCATTCATTCAAGTATTTATAAAATCAAAATTTTAAATCGAATACAATTATCTAATCTAATCAGGGAACAAAATGATAATTCGTGCAGCGATCAGAGAGCACCTATAACTGCAATATTGCCAGCTTGTCCAAAATCGAAGAATTTAAAATTCAACGTTTTAAAGTATTGACTCCCGTGCTGTAAGACTTTCTTGCTCTAAAGTACTTGCACTTTTATCCATGGGCCGATCTAGGATAATGTTAAGGGATGGGAGGCGAAAAAAATTAAATACGTATACGAATTGTGTGTGAAAACTTGTTAAAACATGTAAAACAAAATGGGCGAACCTACAGATCCTGCTTAAAGAGGGAGGAAGGGGGGCTTGTTTTATACATGATATTGTAACCAATATTTTTCACCCTGCATAATATATTTAAAAAATGCGCAGTGTCACCTAAGTAAATAATTGTGTTGCTACGGACTAGGGATCCTACCTTTCCAGTCGCAAGATATCCACCATTTTTGCTTGCCCAATCATCAAGTTTTGAAAGTAAAAATGGCAATGTATCTTTTTCCAGGGTTTCTTTAAGTGCTTTTTTGCTATCTTCGTTGGGTTCAAAATACCAGCTGGCGATTTCTAAAAAGAACAAATATACATTTTAATGTAAATTACTAACAGTAAAAAACATTACCTAAAGTATATATTAAATCAAATAGAGTTTATTTTATAGATTTTGTGACCTCTAATTTCACTGTTCCCAAAAGTGTTAAGTTTAGGCGAAAAACCCTAAACGTTTGGCATAGTAAATGGGGGTGTGCAAATTTAGACGATTTAAAGCCACAACCTGAGTGTAAACCACTCTATTGCTCACTTTTTGACACTGTGCTATCTTTTTGTGAAACGAAAAATGACCCAAACAAAATTTTCACAGCCCCCTTTATTTTAAAGATACAGGTGAAATTAAAAATATTGCATTTTTGGGCCCCCCTCGTATTTCGGTTGTTGTTTAACTTATCGAAAAGGTACAAACTGACTCTGATACAGTTTTTCACGTAGAATCCAGTCGTAGTTTATGTGAGCTGTCGTTTTTGAGATATAACACAAACTTATAATTTTTTAAATGGGGCACCCCGTATATTTTTATTTCATATTATTCAGTTCACAATAAACTTGTCGAAAATATATAATAGTATATACCTTTCTATTCGAATCACACAGTAATTTGTATTTTTTTAGAGATAGACTCAGTTTTTGGTAGTAAGCTGGGATTGCCTAAACAAAACAAAAGAAAATTGTTGTCATGTTAAATAAATTACTTGTCAAAAACCTCGGGTTCGTTTTGAAGCTAGATTAGATAACTGCAACAATTATTTTAAATTTTGTAAGTAAAGTATGCTTAGCATTCGTCGTATTTTATTATAAATACATTTTTATGAAGCTGTTGGAGTTTTAAACATAGGTATCCAGAACGAAGACAACCCTGTGATATTACAATTCCTAGAATGAAAGGAAATCTAGTTGATTTCGAGTCTTTCAATAAGCCGCGAAACAACACCTATAACAAGGAAAACGAGGAAGAATTCTTGCAGAAAAATCCATCAGAATGTTGCGATTCCAAAAAGCGGGGTACAAAAAAATGAAAGGAAACAAGGTTATAAACCATTTAAATTCAGATTGATGCAACACTTACATTCGGGCGACGCGACGCGCAGTGTCGTATAATTTTCTCCAACTGGTGTCTAGAAAAATGCGATAATGACTTTTATAGAAAAATAATATGGTCCGATGAGGCATATATAAGTAGCGCCGGAGTATTAAATCGGCATAATTATAGATACTGATCGCAAGAAAACCGGCATCCAGTATTTCTTCGCGACAGGGTAGGTTTAGGTTTAATATTTCTTGTTTCATATTGGGTTCAAAAATAATGTATCGTATATACCAGGGGAGCTTAGATACAGATCGGTATTTTTAAATACTGCAACTTATTCTACCGGAATTACTCGATGATCTGCCATTGGCCTATTTACGCGACATATAGTTTCAGTAGGACGGAGCACCTGCTCTTAATTCCGGTAGAATAAGGCAGTGTCTGGAAAATAGTTTTCTTGGAAAATGGATAGAGACCAATGGTCCTGTAAGATGTAGTACAGTGTGTGTTAGTATTTTTCAATGCCTTAAAAAGAACTTTCTGTTTATTTTAGTGATCTTTAGTGGTAGGATTAGTTTTTGTTGTTGTTGTTAGTTGTTGTTTAGAGGTAGAATTATTAACATGTTCATTGTAATACTTTTCAAGATTGATGGATTCACGGGTTTAGCAACGAAAAACAGGTTAATAATAATTCTTTTTTTTATAAAACCGAGTTTTCGGTCCGATTTTGAACCTTCTTCAAATAATGCTATGATAGTTATTACAAATATACTAATATTTTATATTATAATTATTGAATTATTAAATCGCTAAAATTTGAACATTTCTTGTAAAATAGTATAAGATAAGGATATACAAGGTAATAATTGATTGTAGAATTTTTAAAAAAAATCTTGTTACTATAAATAAAATATACCTAAAAAATTCATTTGTTTTGTAAGCAATGCCAGCCTACTACCAAAAACTGAGTCTGAAAATCTCTAAAAAAATACGGGGTGTCCAATTTAAAAAATTATAAGTTTGTATTATATCTCAAAAACGACAGCTCTCATAAAAAATGGATTCTACGTGAAAAACTGTATCAGAGCCAATTTTTACCTTTTCGATAAGTTAAACAACAACCGAAATACGAGGGGGGCCCAAAAATGCAATATCTTGAATTTCACACTGTATCTTAAAAACGAAGGGGGCTATGAAAATGTTGTTTGGGTCATCTTTCTTTTCACAAAAAAAGTAGCACCATGTCGCGAAAATTGCAACCCTCTATCTTCATTAATAAGAGAAATTCCTCATAAAAACAACGAAAATGGGACACCCTGTATATTTAGTAAATCAATTCCAATAAGTACTTCAATTTTTACATACTAGCTAATAATACTTACTAGTTCTCACATCAGACACTGTGTCTACTACTGCATCAATTTCCCAATTCTCCAAAGCAGTTTTTCCAGTTAGTCCTACTATCCCAGCTACGTATCTGTTAATAGCGACACTTTGATACAAAGTACGTCCGTCAACTTCCAATAGGGGCAATTGGCCGAGTGGTGTCTCTACAGGAAAGCAGATTTATTAAAACTTAATTTTATTAAAAAAAAAAGAATAAATTGTGCAGGTTGGTTTTTTTATAGGGTATAGGCTGAACGGTAAGGGATATTTTTTACTTTTTAGTTTAATGGCGTGGACAGATCTACGCTAACTGGATTGGTGTAGAAAATACAGGGTGATTCTCAAAATCTCCCGTTTCTTATTAACTTTTATTACTCGGTTAATTATGGAGATAAATAAAAACTTTAAATACAAAAGTTTTATGACTGTTTAGAATCCAGCGGCGTACTTAAAAAATATAGATGTTTTAATTTTTGAGATATTATCAAAAGTAGCATTTTCTTAAATGGGACACCCTATATATAAGTATCAAGAAAAATTGCATTTTTTCTTGCGATTGCAACAATATATAATACTTAATATTTTGCTTTGTCCTAAATAGCTGAAATACCAAAAAATCATTTATTTTTAGTTGGCGATGGACTGAATTCTTTAGGCGTTTGTTTTTGTTGTTTACATGTCATAAAATTAAGTATTGATTGTCAAATTCCGTTTTCGATTATATTTTTTAAAAAAAGGTTTGCAAAATGAATGTTTTTCAAAACTATAAAAAGTTAAACATGTTTGAGTGCTATTTAGACCCATATTTTGAGCGTTACCAGGAACGACGACAGCCAGACAAACAAATATCTCACAGATTATGTGACAATTTAAGTGCGTATGGATCATTCGTAAAAGCAAGAGGTAAGAATTACAATAAGGAAAATAGAAAAAGAGATGAAATAAATATATATTAGCTTGTGTTGCTGCTAATCCGACAGTATCTAGCCGTAATATTGACAAAGACATTGGCATAAGTAAATCTAAAGTTCTAAAAACGTTAAAAAACCATAAGTATAAACCGTTTAAAATAAGGAAAGTTCATCACTTACAGCCTGGAGATGAAAAACGGCGTTTAAAATTTTGTAATTGGTATTTGCAACAGATTAATCGGAATCCCATTTTTTTTTTCAAAATGTGATATGGACTGACGAAGCTTTTATATCTAGCGAAGGAATTTTTAATAATCGATATTGTTCAAACATAAATCCTCATCAGACCGCCGCTAGGGTACAACAAGGATGCTTTGGGTTCTATCGGTGGGTGGCACTATATCAAAATAGAGTCCTTAACTAATTTATAATGAAAATTTGAATGCTGAAGGATACATCTAAATTTTGGAAGAATCTGTAATAAATTAGCTGCATGAAATAATGTATATCTACAACAAGATGGTGCCCCAGCCCATAACAACCATTTGGTAAGGCACTTACTAACTGTCAATTTCGAAAATTGGCTTGGTACATATGGACCAAACAAACGGCCTCCGCGTTCCCCCGACCTGACGCCACTAGACTTTTGTTTTTGGGGATTTAGCAAGAATGAAGTATATGAAACCCGAAGTAATACTTTAAAAAAACTTAGAACAACTTTTATTAATTGCATTGGAAGACTGCCAAATATTCATATTTATAACGCCACTCGTTCACTTGAGTCCAAAAATGCATCTAACAGAATGGAAGACAATTTTAGCACCTTTTGTGATTAAACAACTATGCTAATCGTTAAGTATTCAAGTTCATTAAAACATTGGTTTATCAATGATTTAATATTTTTTAAGTTTAAGTTTTTAATATACCTATTATAAAATAAAAGAATAATGATTCAATCCATGGCCAATTTTTTTTTTGTATTTTGCCTATATAGGACAGAGAAAAATATTAGGTATTATATATTGTTGCCATCGCAAGAAAAAATGCAATTTTTCTAGATACTTAGATATAGGGTGTCCTATCTAAAAAAAATGCTATTTTTGAAATATCTCAAAAATTAAAACAGCCATATTTTTTTTAAGTACGCCGCTGGATTCTACGTAAAAAGTCATAAAACTTTTGTATTTAAAGTTTTTTTATCTCCATAAATAACCGAGTAATAAAAGATAATCAGAAACGGGAGATTTTGAGAATCACTCTGTATTTTCTAAACCAATCCAGTTAGCGTAAATCTGACCACGCCGTTAAACTAAACACTAAAGAAGAGAACGGGAAACGTATCTTAGTTTTTTTGTATCTCTTGCCGTTTAGCCAATATCCTATAATCTAAACGAAAAAAAAACACCCTGTACATAGGTTCTTCATAAAAACTTTGTTAAATATAAGGACTGTTATACAAAAAAATAAGAATTACTTTACAATTTTTTTTTAATGTCAAAAAGGTATTAATTATTTCATACATTTTCTTGAACTTCTTCTTACTAATTTACCAAATTGTTACTTAGGTGAACATTATGAGAATCAACAACTTTCAATGGCTAAATACATCTGGAAAATAGATAATTAAGTATAATAATACTGAAAAGTTCTTAATTTCACGATTCATAGATTATTTAACAAAAAAAATTGAACCGCAATGACATAAAACACATGTTTATTCAATAGGAAAAAAAAACCGATAACTCATACGCAAATAATCCATTTTCATGAAATAATCAAAGAATAAATTAATATTAATTTGAAACTGAATTCATGAGTGTACTTCATTCCTATATATATTACCTCACAAGACGCAAGGTCAGCCACGTACCTTGCATATATTTACAACCGTAATGTCACGTACAATAAACCAGCACGTATAAATAAATTAAATTCAACTCATTATCGTTCCATACGTTTCAACCTTTCTCGTCAAAAAGAAATTATGTAGAACAGGTATGGTCTTGCTTAGTTGAGGGCGTAATTAGTCAGGTCGCGCCCCGTGGGTAAGAAATAAGTATATAGTGATTCTTGAGTATCACCAGATGCTGGAGACGGTTTCCCAGAGGAATACGGTCGCAGTGTCCTGGATTAAGGGACATAGTCGAATCGAAGGAAGTGAAAAAGCAGATAAGTTGCGGCCCTGAACCGTTCGCGCCGCTATCCTCTAAGGCGATCAATCTAAAGATAAACGAACAGTCAACAAAGATTCTAAAAGAAAGATGGGAGAGACAGGCCTATAGACACTCCGGTGACGCAATTCGTGGCCCTGGGGCCGCTCGGATAGAGTACCTCCTCGGGCTCTCTCGAGGAAATCTTAGAAAACTGGTCGGAATGCTAACGGGGCACTGTAAGCTAAACAAATACCTTAACACTAGGGGGTGCAACGAGGACGACGAGACTGCTGAACATATTCTTTGTTACTGCTCAGCTCTTATTAATACCAGAGAATCCATTATGGGGGAGAGATGGCCAGAAATGGCCACAATCGGAGGATGCTCGGCCGCTACGGTGCTGAACTACATCAATGCTGTTGGCCGGCTCGACGAGTAAAACTCCGAAGGAGGTTACAATGGGATTCTTTCTTGCTCCATACTCTCTATCTATCTAAGTAGGTAGTAGTGAATAAAAAAGCGATAAAAATTCACATTTTTTTTATTTATTAAATATAATAGCATAATCAAACATATTAAAAACCAATTAACAAAAATAGATAGAACAATCAAATGAAAATTAATGAGAGAACTGAACTGAAGCTGAGAAACAAGATGATCAATACTGGGGTCAATATCACTAGTATATAGGCGCAAAGTGTTTTCTAAATTAACTTCTGTAAGCCGAGTACGATGCTTATTTTTATCTGTGTTCATGATTGAAAAAAGCTGCTCACATTTATACGTGCTACCGAATGTACAAATTATTTTTCGTGCGAAAACTCTCAGCTGTGGATACTTTTCTTCGGATCGGTATGTTCTGTAAAATTCGATTAGTTCCACATCCTCAAACTTAGACTTCAAATATAAGTCTTCTTAAAGCTCGATCAACTCCATTTGTAGGTGAAGCGGAGCATTTTCCACATTACACTTACCAGGATTTGCAAAAATATTCAAAGTGCTATCTATATTCTTAAAATGGAAAAAACCGATCAGTGAATTGCTCTGACAGTAGTTTCAGTTCTTCAGCTTCTTACTTCTCTTTTGTGTTGCCCACAAGCGAATTTTGTTTTGAAAAGCTTTAAGATAACTATACAGCTGATTTACCAATTGCCGTTGTTTTTGAAGCTTTAAGTTCGAGTCGTTTAAGTGCTCTGTGATGTCTACCAGGAATGCCAAGTAACAAAGCCATGTTGGATCACACATTTGCGGCAATGTTTTCTCTTTCATTTCTTTAAAATCAGCTATTTCTTTTCTAAGGTCATACAAATTGTTTAGCATTTTACCTTTACTTAGCCACCTTACTTCGCAATCGTATGTCACATCATCGTGTTCTGAAGAGAGTTCATCCAAAAATGCTTTAAATTGGCGATGATTAAGACCGCGTGATCTAATGAAATTGATGGTACTTACTACCACCTCCATAACGTTCCAAAGTCGAATGGACTTAGAGCACAAGTTTTGTTGGTGAACAATACAACGCAGAATTATTAAATCACATTCTTGCACATTCATAGCGGTTGCTCTTTGCTTCAGAATTCCGATAAAACCTTTTCGTGAACCGACCATTGAAGGCAGACCATCTCTGCACACTCCAACTAATTTACACCAGTACAAACCATATTGCTCAAAAAGTACTTCGCACCTCGGCAAAAATATCTTTTCCAATAGTGGTCCCTTGTAGTAGTCGTAAAGCCAGTAATTCCTCTGTCACTACAATTTATTCATCAACACCTTGTATAAAAATAGCTAACTGGGCTGTCTCAGATAAATCGGTACTCTCATCCAAAGCAATCGAAAATGCTTGAAAACCTGTCAGTCAATGATTTTTGATATCACTATACGTCGAACAACAGTACGTCGCGATAGGCTCACTTTCTCAAACTCTTTCTTCCTTTCTGGGCACAAAAGTTCTGCAACATCTACTAAGCAGTGTTTAACAAACTCTCCCTCAGAAAATGACTTCGATGTCTTCCCTATTTTGGAACTACCTATAAAACTAGCTTTAACAACACTGTCTAGATTTGATCTTTGTAAATAGAACATTTGTTGCTGATTCCCTAAATCGGTAATGGGTTTTTTAATTTTATCCTTTCTTAACTTATATTGAGAGAAATGCTTGCTGGAGTAATGCCGCTTCATATTGTATTCTTTTAAAACAGAAATTGCTTCACTGCACAACAAACACATAGATTTACCACTGTGCATGATAAAAAAGTATTAATCAGTCCATTTGTTTTGGAATTGACGATATTCTGTGTCCACTTTTCGCTTTTTTAAAACCAGACATCTTGATAGATTTTTTTTCTTCTGAGTTGAATTTGCTTGACTGTTTCCCGCGTCTTTTTTATCAGAAGTAATGAGTTGACATGCGCGCCAAGCGGTTTATATATTACCCGCAATAAGCAACTAAAATACTCTCGAATCGAGAGTCTCGATCATACGCGCATATGCGATTGCGAGCGCTCAGAGCCGACTGATATTCATACCGCATCGCTCGGAGCGCTTCACGGTCATCGGGCGGCTGCCCGAATGTTTATCTGTTTGTCTCTTTCTAACCACTATTTCTGACGCGATCTGTACCGTTCCACTGCGTACGCTTAATAAACTCATTTATCGGTTTCAGTCTTCATGATTTGAAGAATACAGTATTAGCTTGGTTGACAGTAATTACAAATAAACTATAAGTGCTAAATCTTTCTTTTTTTTGAAATTTCTGAATCTCTCGCGGGCCGGATTGGAGCTGGTCTGGTAGAGCGCCTATATATGCTGTAGACCCTTATTTATAGATAAACATGGCTGTAGACTAGATAAGGACAGAGAAAATAGATTCCAGAAAATACACTTTTTCGATTTCTGTTTATATAAGGCAAACGTTGCCAGCTTTAGTTTTGAATCAGAATAACAAGCTGCTTAGATTAAATAACAAACGTTTATTTAATACTGCTGTGTATATCTCCGTGCATATAAATATTTTATTTATCTGTATAGGTTCTACACTGTGCGTGGGCCAAACTTAAAGGAACTCTTTTTCACTCTTTATTATTTGTTTTATCCTCTAATCGATTATCATCATGTTTGGATATATCGTAGACCCATAACCTCTGAGAGAGGGGCAATAATATTGTTTGAGAAAATTGAATGTGAATGCCTTTAAAGTCGTTGCAGAAATAAAACACTCGGTATATCATAAAGTTAGTATATGGAAAATATCCTGTAAGAACCTATATAAAGATTTACAAACAAAATTGTACTGGTTTAAAACCGTCGTTTTTATTTAGTTAAATAAAACATTTAAAAAAATTAGATACAAAAAATTATAAATCTGACCGACAACTGCTTGAAGTCTTCTTCACCATTGTTCAATGGCAACTCGGCAGAATTCGTCTTAGTGTATAGAAACCTAAACTATGAAATTTGTATTTTCATACGTGTCAGTTATGAAGTTCACAGTCAGAAAAATCGCGCGGATGGAATTTTTGCCTGATTTTGGTTTTGAATTTATTGCATCTTGGTTCGGAATATACTATATTCCTGCTATATAAAACTTGTACCCACCCCAACTAATAAGATATTTCGATGTTTAGAAATGTATACAAATTAAATTACTAGGTCTACGTGAACTACCAATTCCCTCGTGACATCTGACCAACCAACTACCTACTGTTTTTGAAGTAAATTTTGAGAAAAATACAAAATCTCTAAAAAGATTACTGGATTAGCAGCAAATAACACAAATACTAATTTTGGTGTGGGATGGAAAAAAAGAAACACTGGTTGTGTAGTTCACATTTTGAACAACTGATGTTTTAAACAATTAAGTTAAAAATATGTAAATACTTTTATATTTATAGTATCAGAGTGGAAAGACTTAAGTAAGTTTTTGAGTTTGTGAAATGCGAATGTAAAAATTTTAAATATGCTTCCAGCAATTGAATGAAGATTGCAAGTGCAAGAACCACTGAAATCTTATTTTCAGTCAACTGATAACTGTCCAACCATTATTAAGCAGTTATTGAATAGTCTCATTTCAGAGGTGTGGATGTGATTCATACCCAATGTACGAACGTGGCTTTCTAGTTTCACCACACAATCACCAGGATCGAAGGCGACAAAATAAGTGCAGCTTCAGAATATTTTAATGGATAGGTGGTAAAATTAATTGGAATGACGTTTCTCACTCTGTGGAGACCTCCAAGCGTATTTAGGAGAACTACTGAATGAAGATCAACTTTTTGATAAAGCCGGAATATTAACTACTGAAAATATCATTGAGTGGGACAATAAAAGAACAGTAGTAAAGATCATGTGGGCCTATTCAAGTGTTTGGGAACAGATTCTGCAGGTTAATTAATTTGCCATTGTTGTGAGTTTGTGTTTTGTCTTCCTGGTAACAGTGCCACTATGGGCCGTTTATTTTCCATCAATACTAAGTACAGGAGTTCAGAAAAGTCTCAAATAAGTGTTTTGATTAATGTTATAGTTTTTTCAGAAAGTTTGAATTATATTTCAACTTTCTGTGATGTTCAAGTACTGCTCAATAAAAATTATACTAGACCATTTTTTTTCAAAATCAATGAAGCCATTTCAATTAAAAAATTTGATTGAGAAATCGAAAAAAAAATTTTTTTTTTCGGTGTTTTACCTCAAATATATCCATATCTATAACTAATATGAAAAACTTTTGTTGTTTGGGCTCATGGACAGGATAATCTCCTTATATTTCTGGACAACCTAAATCAACAAGAACATAATATCAAGTTCACAATGGAAATTGAATCTAATGGAACGATTTTCTTTCTAGATGTACCTATGTGTTCGAAGAAAGGAAAATGGTACATTAGGCCATTCTGTGTATAGAAAGCCGACGCATACAAATAAATGCTTAAATGCAAATTCCCACCATTATCGAGCACAAAAGAAATCGGTTATTAACTCTCTTGTATTCAGAGCTATTTCGATTTCTGATCAAGATTCTCTAACATCGGAAACATCGAAACTGACTGAAGCTCTCAGAGGGAATGGCTATTACACTGAAGATATTACGCGTTCAATTAAAAGATATAATAATCTAACTCCGCCAAAGGAGAATGAATGATAAGGAGCCACCGTTAGGTATTGTTCTTCTTCCTTAAACACATGGCACCAACCTTCAATAGACATAAGAAGATTGGACAATGATTGCGACCCCGAAAGAATTTGCACCTTTCCAAACAGAAGGAGTATATAAAATTCCGTCCTCTTGTGGGGAAGTGTATGTAGAAGAAACAGTACGCTCGATATCAACTAGACTTAAGGAAAATGAACAATGTTTTAAAAAAGAAACAAATTGTTTATTCTGCTGTAGCTGAACACCAGCATACCACTGGCTATATTATACATGTAAAGAAAACCAATGTTGTAGCATCAGTTTCAGGATTTTATAAATGAAACATTAGAGAATCTATTGAAATGTTTAAACATTTTAAAAATTGAAAAAAACCTCAATAGAGATACGGGTTACGGTCTACATTACATGTGGAAACTGATTTTAACAAAGGGTCACAGTTCGGCGAGCAAAACTCGGGAATAAAAGCCCGCCTGAATCTCTTCGAGCTCATTCAGTGTTCAGATTTCATGGAGTAAAGATCCCTGAAGCCAATCGAAGACGAAACGTCGGATAGTAATTGCAATTTGACATGGTCAAATCCCAGGAACCACGATTTCTTAGTAGACCAAAGCCGTGAAAGATTCCGTTCTATGAAAAACTTTACTTAACTTTTATTTACGGTCTTTTGTGGCTTTTAAAACTGCTTTCACAGAAATTTTTAGTTTTTGAGACTTTGTCGTATTTCATGAACACCCTGTATATCTGCCCTAAAGTTTAATACTGCCAAAAATTTTTTCGGCAAGCACTTTCATCAAGAATAAATTTGAAGTTCATTCGATAAGTAGTTTTTTAATAATGATTTTTGTAACACTTCAAGAGGTGGACATTTTGTTCCGCCATATTGGATTTAAAAAAAATGTTACCATTCCATTCCCCTATTATCCTTGATTTTTATATGCCGCGTACAGTTAGAATGACACTACAGACTGACTGAATTGTGAAAACACCATTTACAACATCTAGAAACCATAAATGTGAAGGTCTGCAAAGATCTGATGAAGTAATCTGATGAAAAAAAACCAATTGAAGGTGAAACAAAATAAATTAAAGTCCTTTAGAAACAATTTAAAAAAGGTTACAAAACCAAAGTAAAAGTTACAACGAAACAATTTAAACAAAAATTTAAATCCCAAGACATATATATACACATCAAGTAATACTTACTTGGTTTTAAATCTGGCCATTGGTCCTTAGTAATACGTTGGTCTACAAAGTCGATTCCTCCATAATGCAAGAGCCATCTGATTGGTTCACCTAGTGCAGTAAGGTCGAAGTAAGTAAGTTTGAACTGTGGAGCCATTCTTCTAAAAACAAAATTCAAACTTATTTCTATTTATTTAAAATTTGAGTTATTAGACATACCACTCATATACACCGGCTAACAGTAACGGAGCCAGAAGCCAGACTTAGCGCTTATTTTTCAACACAGTTGTTTACGGACATTTACCAAAAAGGGAGAAACAAAAATAAAGTCAACAGATATTGCGAAACTATTTTCATAGTAAAAATTTTAACAAAAGAAAAATTAGAATGATTTTTAAAAATTTGGCTATACCTAAAAAGTCTTGGGGGGGCGGGGGTATTCCCCCCTGTAGCTACGTCACTGCCAGGTAACAGAATGGATGGGTAGACATCATAGTCAGAGGGGGCGCGAGGTTTTTCGGGCATGACAGTGAACATAACAGTGTTCTCGAATCTGATCATTAGTCTATATCTCGAAATCTATTGCTTCTATATATGAAAAATGGATCGGATGTGTTAAAACAACCCCTTAGACACAGGTTAAAGGCCAATGGCTAGAAAAAAGTTTTATCTTGCTCCCTATTGGTTTTATGAAAAACTTTACTAAGCTTTTTTGTACCTACAAGACCTCTCGATTACCCCTTTCAGCCAAAAGCAAAATTTCAGTTTTTCGTAGGAGTTTAAAAATGGGAAGAATAAAACTTTACTATATCCTAATAAAATCAAAAAAATTAAATTGAGGCTAAAAGCTGGAGGTGACAAAAATTCAAGATTTTGGATATACAGATTTTAAAATACTACTTTTTATAACCTATATGGTCAAGAATATTCAGCTTCACTGTTTTACATGTAAGTTACGTTTACGTAACGTCAAAACAGGAATTTGTTCAAAATATTAGACAGAAACATATTGTATATTTTATTTGAAATGTACCGATTAGAAAAAACTAAATTAACTATAATTCATAAAAGAAAATTAAACAATTTTTCGACGTGTTAAGACACCCAACGGCAGCACACAGTAACGTACTCATTTTCGCCAAGCTGACTCTGTCCTGGGTCGCAACGCTCTAACCTCGCAGCTGGAACGATGGATCTCAACTGAAGCGCTTTGCATGCTGCCAACAATCTGCCGAATTTTGTCGGCAGGCGGAGGATATTTGGGAGAGTGGCTAATTTATATCTAATGTGCTATAACTGTCCCACGGACCACTGTATCCACAATATGTAAATGGCTATGCATGCATCATGCATCGCATACCCCACTACATGGTTATTTAAATTTAGTTATAAAGAAGTGCGAAAACCTAACCAAATCCATCCTAAATCTAAAGGCTCAACCGGCCAAGATCAATTCTTAATTTTTAAAAGAAAAAAGTAATATTTCATTGAGTTGTTCAACTTTAGTTATTATAAAAGTACACAAATGTTCTAACCTAAATCTAATCTTGACTCAGCCGGCCACGCCCATTTTCTAATTTAAAAAAAAATTCTAATCAAAAAAAATCGTTTCATGGAGTTATTTAACTTTAGTTATTACAAGCTGTGAAAAACAAATAGTTCTTTAGGAAATCCCAAAAAATGGAAATGGATAAAAAATGGTCAAGGTTAAAATTTTCAGACGGAATTTTTTGATTATTTTTCCCATAATCAGCGTCCGATACAATATTTTTTTTTCGAAAATCGAAAAAAATTACTACTTCGACTCGTTAATGAGATTTTTTTTTAAAAAGTACCGTCTGGGGATATTGGCCCCCCGTTGACCTCGAACCCGCAAACCGCTTTTTTCGATCTCGCTCTTTGAGGACCTGTCAAAATGACAGCTGTTAAATTTTGACAGATCAAAAATAACATTTTCGTCTTTCCGGGAAAATTTTACGTCTGATAGGTAAATCTATTATTCGATAAATCTCGATTTTTTATATACGTCGCCCGTCGTTTATCATTCAGAAATTTTAATTCCTGACACATAAGGAACGACTAACAACTGATGAGTTTAAAAAAGGTCTAAAATTACTGGACCTGAATATTATTTAGCAATCTTTTATGTATGATTCGGTACAACAGGGCGAAGGTCTAAGCACGGGGCCGTATGCAACTCAATTCTTAAAAAAAAATGCTAAAATTGAATTAACTTCCTTATAGTAGCTTTACATTAGCCAAAATTGTAACTACTTATTGAATATACAAAAAGAAACACAGTTTTTTTATAGCAACTGAGTTAACTTTCTTATAGTAGCTTCTAAATGGGTGCGATTTTCCCAAATTATTGCTTAATATAAGATAACTAGATGGTCTTTTTGCAGCAGGGGTGACAAACGACAGCAGCGGCATCACGTCAAAATTTACTTTAAAAAATCCTAAAATTGAGTTAACTTCCTTTTAATTTAAATTTTTTTTAAATTAAATTAGATTAGCTGAAATTCCAACTAGTTAATAAATATATAAAGACCAATATACAGTATTTTTGTAGGTGGGGTGACAAACTACAGCGGCGGCACGAAGGCGAATTTTCTTCGAAAAAAGAGGTAAATTTGGTCTCGTACGGCCGCTGTCGTTTGTCACCCCTGCTAGAAAAAAAACTATCTTATTTATCTATGTGTACTATTAGGTGGTTAAAATGTCAGCTAATTAAAAGCTACTATAAGGAAGTTACCTCAATTTAAACTTTTGACTAATTGTGAGCAATAATTGGTCAAAATGGCAGTGATTTAGAAACTACGGTAAGAAAGTAAACTTAAATTTACCAAATTTTTTGATGAAAATACGGTGAGTACCGCCGCTGTCGTTTGTCACCCCTGCTACAAAAAAAAACCGTATATTTGTCTATGTACGAGGGCCTTTCAACAAAGACTAGAACTAGGACTACCAAAACTTTATTTATTAATCTTAAACAATACTTGTATCACGCTCTATATAGTCCCCCTGTAATGCAATAACCTTATCCCAACGGTGCTACCATTGTTCAAAGACATGGCGGAAGCTTCTTCAAAACCGCCTCTAAACCCTTAACAGCATCCAATTCTGTTTGAAATCGTCGTCGTCCTTTGAGGTCTTTTTTTGCTTGAGGAAACAGATAGAAGTCGCATGGGGCTACGTCAGGACTATATGGAGGATGCGGTACAGACCTGATTTTTAGTGTTCAAAAGCTCTGTCACTATATTCGCTACATGAGGGCGAGCGTTATCATCATGAAGCTTCTATTTTGCAATCAGCTCAGGTCGTTTTTTGGGGATGTGATCCTTCACCAACTGGAACAAAACTTGTTTATAATAACTGGCAGTTACTGTACTACCATGTGCGTATACACCATGCCTTTGTGATCAAAAAATGTTATGACCATAGCTTTAGCGGCAGATTTTTGCGCACGTGCTTTTTTTGGAGGTGGTCCTCCTTTTTCTACCCACTGCGTACACTGCTGCTTCATCTCCGGATCTTAACAATACACCCAAGTTTCATCCGCAGTAATAATGGTCTTCCACCATTCCCCGCCTTCTTATTCAACGCATTGTTTCTAGTATTCATAAACCGCTACCCTATTCACTTTTTGATCTGGTGTCAGTATACGCGAAATCCAGCGCGCACAAACTCTAGACATGTTTAAATGCTAGTGTAAAATAGTAAAAACACTTTCAACAGATATTTTAAGAATATTTGAGAGTTGTGGGATAGTCAGACGTAAATCTGTGCGAATAATTACTACTCCGGTATTGATGGTTTCTTCAGTTAGTGCCACAATAGGAGAAACTGGACCTCCTTGCAACTCACAACTTTCTCTGCCATTACTAAACTCTTTATGCCATCGAAAACAAGCAGATCTTGTCATAGACAATTCCCCAAAAGCCGTATTAATCATCGAAAAATTTTCGGTTGTTAATTTTCCAAGACGAACACAAAATTTGATCGCATGTCTTTGTTCTTTCAATTCATCCATCACGATTCTTAGAGGCGCGGTAACAATATCTCAACTTTAGAACGACGTCAAAATCAAATAAATAATTTATGAACTGACATTTCGCAAAATGAAAGAAGCCTACTTGGATGGATATTTTCAGATTTTTGGCGGAATGTAGCTCGTTGCACTGGGCTGTAAAAAATTTAGTCCTAGTCTTTGTTGGTGTGGTTAAAATTGCAATCAATTTAAAGCTATATATATATATATATATATATATATATATATATATATATATATATACATATATATAAGGAAATTAACTCGTGACGCCACTGTCGTCACCCCTGATGGAAAAAGATCGTCTATTTGCCTAATAGTAAGGGTTGAATATGTAAAAGTTCTAACGAATTGCTTATCAGTGATACAAATAAAATACTTCTATTAAGTAATAGTTGGTCAAAATTGCAGTCATTTAGAAACTACCATAAGAAACTTAACTCAATTTTACCATTTTTTTTTAAGACAATTCGATGTGATGCCGCCACTGTCGTTTGTAACCCCTGCTGCAAGAAGACCATCATTTGACTAATTGTAAAAAAAAATTTGTCAAAATTGCAGTGATTTAGAAATTACTATGAGAAAGGTAACTCAAATTTACCGATTTTTTTGACGAAAATTCGGTCTTGTACTCCCGCTGTTGTTTGTCACCCCTCCTGCAAAAAACTGTCTATTTGTACTCATTAAGTGGTTAAAATTTCAGCTAATTTAAAGCTACTATAAGGAAGTTTAACTCAATTTTAGCATTTTTTTTTAAAGAAAATTCAGGCTCGTGTCGCCACTGTCGTTTGACACCCCTGCTGCAAGAAGACCAACTCTTTAACTAATTATAAGCAATGATTGGTCAAATTTGCAGTGATTTAGAAACTACTATAAGAAAGTTAACTGAAGTTTATCGAATTTTTTGACGAAAATTCGGTCTCCTACTGCCACTGTCGTTTGTCACCCCTGCTACAAGAAGACGGTCTATTTGAATAATTGGTCAAAATTGCAGTTAGACACTGCTATAAAAGAAAAAATACGGTCTAGTACCGCCGCTTTGGTTTGTCACCCCTGCTACAAAAAAAGTACATATGTCTATGTATATTTATTAAGTAGTTAAAATTTCTCATTAACTCAATTTTAACATTTTTTTTTTATAGAAAATTCAATGTCGTGGCGCCACTGTCGTTTGTCACCCTTGCTTGAAAAAGATCATCTTATTGTCTAATTGTAAGCAATAGTTGGTCAAAATTTCAGTAATGTAGAAACTACTATAAGAAAGTTAATTCAGTTTTAGCAATTTTTTTGAAGAAAATTCAGTCTCGTGTCGCCGCTGTCGTTTGTCACCTCTGCCATAAAAAAGCAGGATATTTGTCTCTATATATTCATTAAGTGATTAAAATTTCAGCTAATTTCAAGCTACTATAAGAAAGTTAGTTAGACTAGGAAGTTAACTAAATTTTAGCATTTTTTTAAAGGAAATTCGGCCTCGTCCCACCGCAGTTGTAAAAATAACCTATAATTATTGTCTTATATCAAAGAAGATAATTATTTTCTTTGCTTATATTTCAATTTATTTTAAAGATTTTTCCCAGGTATGATTTATGAAGTATGTCATGAACATAATTTGACTGGCCCGCTGTAATTTTCTGTTGCCAGCTGCTTGTAGCTAGCAGCCAGGAGCTCACTTCACGGATATAGCAACATTTTAATTGTTGCCAACAATAAATCAGTAGTTTAGTATCAATTAAATATTATTTACTGATTCTTAAACAAACTTGATGTCGGAAAATGATTAGTTATTGCATATACCTAAATGATACATAATCTAAATGAATTGATGATGAACACAAAACTAACTTGAATTCAAAAAAAGTTAATATTATTAAAATCACTCGAGATTACGGTTATCTTTATTTTTAGCTTGATTTTAATAATTGTAAGAGTATAATTTAACACTTTTAAACTTCTAATACTTATATGAAAAACCAATTTGAAAAAAATCTTACCTACTAGACTACACCTTTCTTGCAAGAACACCAGTCGCACACAAAAAAATATTTTCAAGGATCGATATTAATATACCGCCACCTAGATGATACTATACCGAGCAAGATACATATTTTTCATGGTAGGATAACCTTTTTTTAATAATCTAATTGCTAATCGCTTAAACGTAGGCAGTGTTGCCGAATGTACGTTCCAATATCGGCGGTAGGTATATTGTGGTAGATATGCGTTGCTAATGCGCTGGCATTTGACCCATAATAAATATTTTTGTTTGTCAAGAGATAACTAAATTACTTCAATTAATGTAGTCCTTATTTAAAAAAGGAAAACCGTATTTCGAATCATCAAACGCATTTAATTATTTATTTATATCAAGTTATGGCATTTGGTGGACGGAAATACTATAGATACTGTACTTCTGAATGCCTGGAACCTAAAGCTTCCATAGTAACAGAACAGTTGGAAACTTAATGACTGAGAATGTTGCAATTTATATTGAAATTTCTATAAAATGTGGACAAATTATACGTCACGATTAACCGAAATCTATATAATAACGGTGCCCCATTTCTTATATTATTTGTATTGGGAAACCACATTTGTAATTATCGTATACATTACTTACTCTTTCTAATGCAAATTTGACTTCTTTAGATTGTTATATAGAATTTTAGAGTACATGATAACATAATATCAAAAATAATCTAAAATTGTACTCATTTTGCAGTATTAAACGGTTGATAATAATCGAAAGTGAACGGGTAAGGTACATCAAAGCGATAGTGGTATCCGAAAAAAGAACATTATACTTACCATGCTGCCCAAGCCCAACCAACTTTACCTTTGTTAGTTAGTTAAAATGTGGATAGGTTATATTAAGAAAAATTTACTATTTTCTCTGTTTTTTCGGTTACCTAATTTATTTTAATTTGCTTATTAGCTAATATTCGCGTCAATTTCAATTTTATATTTTAAATTGTTTAAATAAATTCAATACGTCTTTGAGAGTGCCGAAAAACAAGTTTTTTGTATCTGTTCGCGGCATAGCTAAAAAACTACTTACTCGATTAACTTCAAATTTTGGTCAAAAATTAAGGGTCATATAGGAATGGCCTGATAACTTCCAGTATGTCGAAACAAATTGTCGGCCTAGTGAAATGTTAAAAAATATTAAAATAAAACTAGTCCCTAGATGCCGAAAAACATGTTTTTTTTTCAATTCTGTCGGTCTGTCTGTCTGTTCGCGGCATAGCTAAAAACAATTTACCCGATTAACTTCAATTTTTGGTTAAAAATTAAGGGTCATATGGGGATAGGGTTGCCAACCCTCCCGATTTAGGCGGGAGCCTCCTGCATTGGTATCTATTCTCCCGACTCCCGCGTACTGATTTAAAACTCCCGCCTTCTGGGACTAAATTATTTTCCCTAAGCAACGCATTATGTAGCTTTTATTTAAAGATTTTTTTTTCAAATTTATTACCTATGCCTTTTAATAGTTTTATAAAATTAGCAATAATAAATTCAATACTCTGTGCCCAATCCGGCAACGTTTTTACAGGGTATTTTTTAGTTTTCGTTTTCACGTTCTGGTGTCTTGCGTTGTACGTTTTTTATTTTGAGAGTTGTGTTTGTGATCGTTATGGATCTTTCTGATAGTAGTGTTTCAAGTGACGAGATTGATTGGTTAGGCCAAGTAGTTGACGATGACGATGAGGTTGAAGAAATTCAGGAGAATGAGCCAGCAAGATCTTCCGAACCAGAGACGACAGATCAAATGCAAAATGAAAATGCAGGTCCTTCGTCAAGAAAAAAAACTAAATGGGACGTTAAATTCAATATGACATGGATGGCGAAGTATTCTTGGCTCATACAAGGAAAAGATGCTTCGCAAGCCAAATGTACGATTTGCGAATCGCAATTTTCCATAAGCCACGGAGGAGAAAACGACATATCTAAACACGTAAAAACTGAAAAACATAGTAAAAATGTGAAAAAACAGTGTAAGACAAAAAAAATCGAAACATTTTTTTCCAGTAAGGATATTAACAGAGACTTGACTGCGCAAGCAGAGTGTGCGTTTGTGTTTCACAGTGTCAAACATTCGCACAGTTATTTATCCTCGGATTGTGCAGGTAAATTGTTCAAAAATATATTTTTTGACTCAAAAGTGGCCGGGCATTATTCTTGTGGGCGAACTAAAGCTACAAAAATTGTAACGATTTTAGGTCCAGAATCTAAAAATCGTATTTTGAGTGACTTAGCGAACAATCATCCGTTTTCGTTAGCAACGGATGCATCTAATAAAGGTAATGTCAAAACATTTCCGCTTATTGTTAGATATTTTAAAAAAGAGACTGGAGTATGCACAAAGCTGTTAAAGTTTTATTCATCAGAGTCGGAAACATCTGTAGATATTGCCAGATGTTTAGTGAACAGTTTAACAGATAATGGTTTGAAAGTTACTAACGTCACGGCTTATTGTGCAGATAATGCTTCGGTGAACTTTGGAAAAAAGCAAAGTGTCATTACAGAGTTAACCAAATTGAATCCGAATATCATTTCAGTCGGTTGTATTTGTCATATCGTGCATAATGCAGGGAAACACGGACAAGTAGCTCTTAGATATGATTTGGAATCTATAGCCATTAAGTGTTACAATGAGTTTAGTAGTAGCACAAAAAAAGTAACGGAACTAAAAGAATTTTTCATTTTTTGTGAAGAAGAATGGGCTGAGCTGTTAAGAAGTGTACCAACAAGATGGCTTTCTCTCTTTTTCTCTCCTAAAACACTATGCTCCGGTGAAGTCATTTTTTTTATCACAAGAACGACCCCCTCCAATATTGTTAAACTTTTTTGAGGATGAGCTTGCTGAAGCATATTTGGGTCTAATGCATAATATCGGAAACACTATGCACACCACTATTGTAAAGTTAGAATCTGAAAAAACGTTAGTTGTAGATTTATTTAATATTATGGAATCACTAAGACGTTCGTTAAAATTAAAAAAGGAACAACAATTTTATGGATCTATAGCCCATTCATTCCTAAAAAAGTGCGATGATTCAACAAAAGTTGCTGTTTAAACGCGAAGCTGATGTGCTTTTAGAGAGAATCATAAACTACTTGGAAAAATGGTACAACTTCGAGGACGAAAATAAATTTAAATCGTTAAGCGCGATGATTTTGAAAAATAGACCAAATATTAATGATTTTTTAAAAATTTGTATAGATTTTCACATAGATATTGACGAAGATCTTCTTTTTGAAGAATATGTTGCCCTGACAGAGTTCATGGAAAACTTTCAGACAAGTTTTGATGATCTAACTGTAGATCAACAATGGGTTGCCTATTTTCAAAAAGCTAATGCTCCCAATATGTTCAAAATTTGCTCAGTTGTTTTCTCTCTTCCACATTCGAATGCAATGAGCGAACGAATTTTTAGTTTGATGGGGTTGGCGTGGAGAAAAGAGAGAAATAAACTGGATTTACGTTCATTGGAAGCAGAGTTAATGGTCAAACATAATTTCACACAATCATGTCAAGAATTTGCCAAATTTTTAAAAAAGGATGGCGCGAGTATAATAGAAAAAGTGAAATCTAAAGAAAAATACTAAAAATGTCTTGATTTTCCATTTTTTAAATATATTCAAAAATTTATAGTAAAACTAACGTTCCTACACGTAGTAGAATTGAAATGTATATGTTTCGTTTTTACTTTGTTATTAAGTTATTCTTGTATTTTTTGGTTTTTGTGTTTACTTTTCCCATCTTATAGACAGTTTGTTTTTATTAGTGTTTTACATGAGCATGTGTTGCAATCATGTAATAAATTGTAGGGTCTCACATAAGCGGGGCATTCGATTTTACTGCCTTATGGTTTAGCTAAAAAAAATAAAAAACCTAACTTATGTAGTTTTTTCCAGGCTATCGGATTATAATATAAAAAAAAAACATTTTTTTTGAAAAAATTTCACCCTGTATAATATAAGTGGATTTTATAGTTTAGCGTACATGAAAAATTTTTATGTATTCGGTTTTCAAATTTCATTCCGGGTTTTTCCGGAAACAACACTCGAAGCAAAATTTTTGAGCATTGCCTCACCAAATTTTAGCATAGATCGGTAGAGCTAGCTCTTTCTCCTGATTTTAAAAATATATAAGATTATATATATTTATCTTTAACGGTTTTCGAAATATTTGCGTGTTAAAATTATGATTTAATCTAGTAGGCTAGTAGGAAAAAGAGCTCTGTCGATCTATGCTAAAATTTAATGAAGTTATGCACAAAAATTTTACTTCGGGTGTCGTTTCCGGGAAAGCCCGAAGTGAAATTTAAAAACCGAATACATAAATATTGCTCATGTATCCTAAACTATAAATTTACTTATAATATACAGCGTGAAATTGTTTCCGTCATATTTTTTATTTGATCTTCAACTGTTTTTTTTTTGTTATAATGCGATAGCCCGGAAAAAACTGCATAAGCCAGGTTTTTAAATTTTTATTCTAGCTAACTGCCACTAAGTTTGTGTTTTACTGTTTATTATGTATTATTTTGTTGTTATTAGTCAACTCGGTAATGTAATATATTATTTTGTGTTTACTTTCTACATTTTAGAGAATTTACTAGTTTATTTTCATTTGTATTTACAAAGTTGAAATTATGTTATGAATTTTGGTTTGTTTTGTTAGTATTTTTCTGTTTTAAAATAAAGAAATATTTATTCCATTGAGTGTCTTATGATAAATTATACTATTAAATACCTGCTGCTATAAAGTGATTTACTTTTTCGTATTTGGGCGTGGCATCGTGGCAACAGGCGAATTCGCCTCCCGCTTTTCTTTTTCTGAAATCTGGCAACCCTATATGGGGATAGATGACCTGGTAACGTTTTGGTAAAAATCCAGTATGTCGAAACAATGGTGGCCTAGTGAAATGTTAAAAAAATTATCAAAAACCTGCATATTCAATTTATCTCAAATTTTGCACAAACCTCAAGTATTATGATGGAATTCAACTGGTAATAACTGGCTAAATAAAAAATTTAAAAATTCAGCCTGAAAAAAATAGGTACTTATTAGTGGATTGATTTCAAATTGTGTGCCATGACTAATTGTGGTAGGTATAAGGGTCAACTAGTAAAATAATTGTGGTACTAATTCAAGATGACCAAACAAAAAGGCGGCCAAATAAAATTTTTGTAATCGTGAACAAAATCTCCCTCTCAGGTTTTTCATATCTTCACGTTTTAGCATCCCTAGATGCCAAAAAATATGTTTTATCAATTCCGTCGGTCTGTTTGTCAGTTCGGGGCATAGCTTAAAAACTACTTACCCAATTGACTCCAAATTTTGATTAACAATTAAGGGTCATATGTGGATGATCTAGTAATATTTTGGTAAAAATCCAATATGGCGATACACAATGGCGGCGTAGTGAAATGTTAAAAAAATTATTATTAAAAAACTGCTTATCCAATTTATTTTAAATTTTGCAAAAACATCAAGTATTATTATGTTGGAATCAACTGATTATCAAAAACACTCAATAAGGTGAAGTACTTGCAAAGTAAGTATTTTTTTTTGTAAGAAGCTCAATAATTTTTGTAATTACAGTATATTATTATTGAACTCAAACCTAATTGACGTTTATCGGTTTATCTGAGGACTATATCGATCGTAGGAAAAATTTTGTACCCAACATATGCGGAATGTGTCTTTTAAATTTGAAGTCAATCTGGTCAATAGTTTCTAAGCTATGCCGCGAACTGACAGACAGACTGACGGACCCACAGATTTAATAATTAATAAATTTTCTGGCATCTAGGGACGGTAAAACGTGAAAATATGTAAAACCTGAGAGGGTAATTTTTTTCACGAAACAAACATTTTATTGGGCCGCCATTTTATTTCGCCATTTTAAATTAGTAACACAGTTTTACTAGTTGATCGCTATACCACAATTAGTTATGACACACAATTTGAAACCAATCTATTAAGTAGTTTTTTGGGGCTGAATTTTTAAATAGTTTATTATGCTGCCATTTTGTTCCGCCATCTTAGATTCGTACCAAAATTTTACCATATTCTAACATAATACTTTAATTTTTACGCAAAATTCGAGATAAATTGGATAAGTAGTTTTTTAAAAATTTTTTTAACATTTCATTAGGCCACTATTTTGTTCCGACATATTGAATTTTTACCAAAATGTTATGACCAGGTCATCCCCAAATTACCCTTGATTTCTGACCAAAATTTGAAGTCAATCGGGTAATAGTTTTTTAGCTATGCCGCAAACAGACAGACGGACAGATACACAAACCGGCGGAGTAAAGAAAATATACGCTTCAGCATCTAGTGACCCTGAAACGTGAAGATCTGAAAAAAGCTCGGCGGGAGATTTTTCCACGATTATAATACTTTCCTTTTACGAGGGAAGTAAAAATTGTTATAAATTGTAAATTTAACTTAAAAAAATGTTTTTCAGATTTTACTTTAAGTGGGAAAGGTTTCCGATTCACCAGGAAAAATATTTATATTTAATTAATAATTATATTTAACGCCAGCTTGCAGCCGCCAAATAGTAGCACAGTATATTCAAATAAACAACATCGGCTTTTAGGACTAGCCTGTCAATTCTTCAGACATAAACCCCATTAAAATTATTGAAGAATATTATAAACCCTTAAATATTTAGAAATATATTTTTGACATTTTTTATAAAAAGTTTTAGTAGTGATCCTTAATTCGTTTTGACTAGTTTATAAATCCCAAGGATTTCCCACTTTAAGAACGTTATTAAACTTGAACCTGTTATTAAAAATTGGAATGTGTATTATCGTTACGTTATATGATGCAATATTATTAAGTAGGTAAGTATTTTTAGTGATACTTCAGTTTTTTATAAAACATGTTTACTATTGGCAACGTCGTGCAATGACCATCAAGGCTAAGAGTTATCACTTTAATTACTATTATGAAATTTTGCAAGTAATGCTTGGTAATTTGTATTTTGCTGATTTTCCGTTAATTTCCGATAAATTGTTTCAATCGCGACATATATTTGTAATTAAATTATTAGTATTATTATTATTGTTCATTCGTTTTCGAAATATTCGTTGCGGGTAAATACGATTTTACGAAAATATCAAAGTATTGTTGGAGTATTAATGTGTTTTATTTCACGTTACTCGCCAACGTCATAACAAGGACACTATGATTTTGTCTGGAACATGTCCTGCAATACCGCAGGCGCAATGATCTATTTTAGTTAAACGTTGATCGCGATTTCGCTCTTTTTAAAGCTCATCAGTTCGCCATAAACTAGAATGCCCTGGGTAGAGCAAAGGCATAAACAGAAACAACTACTCCGCTGGCTAATACCATGACCGGCATTGAACTATTCTGTTGACTCCTGACTTTCGTTGGGGACACTACAATCCTTGTCTGGAACGTGTTCTACAATGCAGTGTAATACCATTTTAGTGACTATCGCGAATTCGCTCTTTGTAGAAGTTACTAAGCCGCCATAAACTAGCGAACCCCGTGTCGCACAAATTGGAATCACAGAAAAAGGTACTCCACTGGCAACAACTGAGGGTGGATAGGCCATACGCTCTAAAGATCCCGCACAAGGGCGAGTGGGATAGCGGGGCAGTTAGTTTCACACACGAAACGCTAGTGTGCTATACCGGCGGGTCACGGATGGCTTTAACGCAGTCATCAGGTGCCTGAGTGTATACAGAGAAATTAAACTGCAGGAAAAGCTTTCCACTGGGGAAGTACACCACGGTTTTCCAGGCGGAAATATATGCCATCATGATGGCGGCTATGATATAGGAAGTTAAGGGAGGCTTAGAAGAAGATGTGGTCATTTGCTCAGACAGCCAAGCAGCATTGAATTCACCAAAGGCCAGGACTGCTGCGACCCTCTGAAAAAACTGGCAATGACAAAAAGAGTAGAACTCATATAGGTTCCTAGTCACTGTGGAATAGATGGCAACGAGAGGGCTGACGAATTAGCTAAGCTCGGAACCAACACGTCTCCCATAGGACCAGAGCCTACACTAGGAATGTCAAGACAGCAAGTCAAGGCGGCCCTAAATGACTGGGCCTTTCAGACCATGAGTAGGGAGTGGCATACATATAGCAAAGGAAGGCAGACAAAAGAGTTCGTTGTGGGACCTGATAAGGCTAAAACGGACTGGCTGCTTACTAGAAGTAGGCAGATCATCAGAACATCCTAATTTATATTTATAAATAGGTCTGGTAGATTTAAGGAACAACAGAACCACTTATCACATCAGTTTCCAATTTTAAGTATGATGTTGGGATAAATTAGTAAGTTTTTGGTGTGAAGCCTTCATAGAGAAACAGAATGGTCACCCAACGAAATATTTAAAAATTCACTGCCTACCGAAAAACTACTTATCCAACTTGAAATTTTGGGATCTGCCTAATTTACTCACCGATTTTTATTTTTTATATTTTCCTTTAAAAACTTTATCAGCCTTACATATTTTCATACTCTAGTAGTAGATGGTAGACTACTATTACTACCCCCTTCTATTAATTAGTATTGCACAGAATTTAACTACTACCTCCTACCATTGATTACTACCACACGTAGTTCAACTACTACCAACTTATTTTAATTATTACCACAAATATTTTATTTACTTAGATTTTCCCGAAATTTTGCCAAAAGGGTTAAAAGTTTAAATATTCGGTGAAATTCCATTTCCTGGAATAAAACCTTCTTTTTATAGAGGAAAATAATAAATTACATAGTTTATTTTTTTGGACTATGTAAATAGAAATTTGAAAATCAAATAACAAAAATTTTTAAAAAAACTTTTCTTCTACCCACAACTTTGCTGGTAATTCCATTATACACAGATAACACAATTTATGAACTAGTATACAAAATAAACACGTTTAGTTTATTAATTTTCACTTATTTATTTCTGCTTGACAGCTGTTTCGACACACTGTGTCTTTGTCAAAAGCTAACTTAAAACTAACACTAAAATCTGTACCAAATATAAAAAATATATATATAAAAATCTTAATGGTATCAATAAAACAATATCGGTGTTTACCCGCCTCATCTATTCTTTAGGTATAAAGATTTAACAGAGGGGAACCATTTAAGTCCAACTGGTCATTCAATAAAATATTTCGGGTTTTCCTCTTGTTAATTTCTAAACTTTCCAAATGGTTCAATTTGTAGCTTTTATTAGCCGTATGCAAAATTTTATATTCGTTTTTAAATGTATGTCTGTTTTTTCTTTATTATATGAGAGGATTTGTGTTCTTTTATACGTTTATTGAAAGACCTACCCGTTTGGCCAATGTAGACTTTATCACAGGAACCACATTCTAATTCGTATACCCCTGATTTTTTAGATTTATCAGACTTGGATTTATTATTTTAATATATTTCCCTAATGTATTATTTGTACAGAAGTCAACTTTATAATATGCTCTCATGAGATGTTTACTGATTTTAGAACTAATTTTGCCTGTATATGTTATTGTATTAAATTTGGCTATATCTTTTAAATTATTATTTGGATAGATTAAATTGATTGCTTTTTTATATTGTTTTTTATTAACTATTTTGTCCACTGTATTAGGACTATAGCCATTGTTAATGGCAATCTGCTTTATAATATTCAATTCTTTATTATAGTTATCTGATGACATAGGTATACTAATTAAACGATGTACAAAGCTGTTGAAAGCTACCATTTTATGTGCAAAAGGATGATTTGATGTTTTATATATTGTTATATCTGTGTAAGATGGTTTATGATAAATTTGGCACTCGTGTTTATTGTTATTGTTCATAATTGTTAAAGACAAAAAATGTATTGTCTTATTTTGTTCCACTTCTAACGTAAATTTAATATTTTTATGTAAATTATTAATAAAATCTAAAAATAACCTTAGTTTTCTCTCTGTTCCCGTGAAACACGCTAGTATGTCGTCTACATATCTATACCAATAAATGAACTTGTTTCTTAACGGGTGATTATACATTAATTGTTCAATATTATCTAGAAATATTTCTGCTAGTATAGGACTCACAGGATTACCCATTATTAAACCTTCTTTACTTACATACACAGAGCCATTGAATTCAAAGTAATTTTAATCTACACACACTGTTAACAAATCCAATATATCGTTCTTAATAATATGATTAACTTTATTTTTAAGTAATAAATTATCGACTAAGTTAATAGCTTCAATAGGGGTGACACTGGAAAATAAGTTTTGTACATCTAAAGAGATTAATATGGCATTATTTGGGATTGTGACATCTTTTATATTGTTAATTAAATCTAAACTATTTTTAATACTAAATTTTGGTTTAAAATTACAAAATGTACTAATAATGTCTATTAATTTATTAAAAATCGTGTGAGCTGGAGCTGTCACATAGGACTTTACCGGTCTAATGGGCATATTGCCTTTATGCAGTTTAATAAATGAATATAGCTTAGGTACTTGTGGATTCATTATCGTTAATTTATATTTAGTTTTATCATCAAATAAGCTACTATCTTTAATTACATTTTTTATCATTTTTTGATACATGTCTGTCGGATCTTTACCAATCTTTTGAAATTTATCCGTATTCAGAAATTCTGAAGTTTTTCGAATATAGTCATCTTTTTTTATTGCAGTAATTGTTTTTCCTTTATCCGCCCTAGTGAAAACAATATTATCTTCTGTCATTTTACTGTTAATATTTTTAACTAAACTATAATTGTTTGATAATCGCTCATTAGACACATCCCAAGGTATTGAAGTAATTGATTGAGCTAATATATGTTTATAGTTATCATTACCTATTTTATTAACTGCTATTTCACATTCAACTCCTAACATCTCTCTAGATTTAATGTTATCTTTAACCTTAAGGTTGAAATTAAACCCCTTTTCTAATAGTTTAATTTCTGAGCCTGGAAAATCTGTATCTGTGAGACTATAAAAGCGTTAAAAAATACATGATCTGAAAGTGGGTTATGACAATTGTTGATTTTATTTGCAGTTTTATTGTGAATTAATCTATCTAATTTATCCTTTTGACTTACGTATTTCTTATGGATGATATTTTCAACTTGGCATCTAGTTTCACTATCAAAACAATCAAATTCCATATTATTTAATCTAAATAAGAGTTCACTGTGAATAAACTTAAGATAACTGTAACTGTCTCTTTTGCTGTATTGGATTTTGCGATCTTCTATAATCCATTTCTTCAAGCCTTGTCGTTGTGCTACCATTGCGGACCTGCTCATGTTGTTTGTCTTTAGTTTCATATATTTCGAAATCACTTCTTCCTTAATGCATTGATTAAAAAACTAAATATTTTGAGAGCACACTTTAGATTTTAGTAAAAGTTTGAAGTACCATGTGGCTAACAAACTCGTATGAGCTTCTGATAGATTTCTTATCGATGTAGCCGTTACTTGATGGAAATTCATTATACACTAGTATACAAAATAAACACGTTTATTCACAGTGAACTGCTATTTAGATTAAATAATATGGAATTTGATTGTTTTGATAGTGAAACTAGATGCCAAGTGGAAAATATCACCCACAAGAAATACGTAAGTCAAAAGGATAAATAGATCAATTTACAATTACAATACGATAAATAGATTAATTTACAAATCAACAATTGTCATAACCCACTTTCAGATCATGTATTTTTTAAACGCTTTTATAATCTCACAGATACAGATTTTACAGGCTCAGAAATTAAACTATTGGAAAAGGGGTTTAATTTCAACCTTAAGGTTAAAGATAACATTAAATCTAGAGAGATGTTAGGAGTTGAATGTGAAATAGCAGTAAATAAAATAGGTAATGATAACTTTAAAGATATATTAGCTCAATTAGTTACTTCAATACCTTGGGATTTGTCTAATGAGCGATTATCAAACAATTATAGTTTAGTTAAAAATACAACAGTAAAATGACAGAAGATAATATTGTTTTCACTAGGGCGAATAAAGGAAAACCAATTATTGCAATAAAAAAAGATTATATTCAAAAAACTTCAGAATTTCTGAATCCGGATAAATTTCGAAAGATTGATAAAGATCCGACAGAAATTCATCAAAAAAATTATAAAAAATGTAATTAAAGATAATGGCTTATTTGATGATAAAACTAAATATAAATTAACCATAATGAATCCACAAGTACCTAAGCTATATTCATTTATTAAACCCCATAAAGGCAATATGCCCATTAGACCGGTAGTGTCCTATGTGACAGCTCCAGCTCACACGATTTCTAATAAATTAATAGACATTATTAGTACATTTTGTAATTTTAAACCAAAATTGAGTATTAAAAATAGTTTAGAATTAATTAACAATATAAAAGATGTCACAATCCCAAATAATGCCATATTAATCTCTTTAGATGTACAAAACTTACTTCCTAGTGTCCCTCTATTGAAGCTATTAACTTAGTAGATAATTTATTACTCAAAAATAAAGTTAATCAAATTATTAAGAACGATATATTGTATTTGTTAACAGTGTGTGTAGATCAAAATTACTTTAAATTCAATGGCTCCGTGTATGTAAGTAAAGAAGGTTTAATAATGGGTAATCTTTTGAGTCCTATACTAGCAGAAATATTTCTAGATAATATTGAACAATTACCCCGTTAAGAAACAAGTTCATTTATTGGTATAGATATGTAGACGACATACTAGGGTGTTTCACGGGAACAGAGAGACAACTAAGGTTATTTTTAGATTTTATTAATAATTTACATAAAAATATTAAATTTACGTTAGAAGTGGAACAAAATAAGACAATAAATTTTTTGGATTTAACAATTAGAACATTTAACAAATGAACTATAACAATAAACACGATTTTCAAATTTATCATAAACCATCTTACGCAGATATAACAATACATAAAACATTAAATCATCCTTTTGCACATAAAATGGCAGCTTTCAACAGCTTTGTACATCGTTTAATTAGTATACCTATGTCATCAGATAACTATAATAAAGAATTGAATATTATAAAGTAGATTTCCATTAACAATGGCTATAGTCTTAATATAGTGGGCAAAATAGTAAATAAAAAACAATATAAAAAAGCAATCAATTTAATCTATCCAAATAATAATTTAAAAGATATAGCTAAATTTAATACAAAAATCAGTAAACATCTCATGAGAGCAGATTATAAAGTTGCCTTCTGTACAAATAATACATTAGGGAAATATATTAAAAATAATAAATCCAAGTCTGATAAGTCTAAAAATACAGGGGTATACGAATTAGAATGTGGTTCCTGTGATAAAGTTTACATTGGCCAAACGGGTAGATCTTTCAATAAACGTATAAAAGAACAGAAATCCTCATATAATAAAGAAAAAACAGACTCCAATTACGCTAAACATTTGATAGAAGCAAATCATACATTTAAAAACGAATATAAAATTTTGCATACGGCTAATAAAAGCTACAAAATGAACCACTTGGAAAGTTTGGAAATTAACAAAAGGAAAACCCGAAATATTTTATTGAAAGACCAGTTGAACTTAAATAGTTCCCCTCTGTTAAATATTTAGGTATACCTAAAGAATAGATGAGGCGGGTAAACACCGATATTGTTTTATTGATACCATTAAGATTTTATATATATATATATATATATATATATATATATATATATATATATATATATTAAAGAGAAGGGTAGTCTTGACCGACTAGTTGAACAACAAGTAACCTAATTATTGGGGTATCGGTCCTAATTTAGGGCTAGATTTAAATTGCTTTTAAGCTACGCCAAGCTTTCGGTAATGATTATTACCTTCTTCAGGGTGCTTTGCAATTAGTATCGATAACTTCTTGCGAAAAACAAACACACTTTGACCTTAACATTAAAATTAGATTTTACATACTGGCCTATATATATATATATATATATATATATATATATATATAATTTATATTTGGTACAGATTTTAGTGTTAGTTTTATATATATATATATATATATATATATATAATTTATATGTGTCATTTTAGCTGTCAAGCAGAAATAAATAAAAGAAAATTAATAAACTAAACGTGTTTATTTTGTATACTAGTGTATAATGAATTTGCATTAAGTAACGGCTACATCGATAAACAATGTATGAACCCATATAGGTAACTGAAATGCATTACATTTTATAGGAAGTGTAGTTATTATCAAATAATTGTATGCATGCGTACATTGGCTTAAAGCAAATGATAATTATATAAAATGTGTTTTATCTGTATGTAGCGGAATTCTGTACGAAGTAACTTCTGGGTTAAAGAGAATTTACAGATTTTTCCAGGAAATTTTCTGTAGAAAAATAAAACAAAATGCTTCTTCTTAATAATTTTATTTTTTCGCATCCAAAAAGTGTGTTGTGTGTTTCTTGTTTATACAAATTCAATATATTTTTATTGCTTATCTGTGTATATATTTTAATCCTTAAATTTAAAATTTTGATTGCCAATATTTTAACAACTAAATTATAATGTGTTGTATGATGACGTACCTAGTATAAGTAGGGGAAAGTGTTGTACCTCGGACCGCTTCAAATGTCACTTCATGTATTGCAGTTTCCTTTTACCGATATTGCTAATAAGTTACCTACTTGCACACTACAGATGTCTCAACATTAACAGTGACTTTTAAAGTCAGTGTCCTCAACATAAAGCGAAGCACTTTGTAGTAACAGCATGTTTGTTTTCTGTCAGGTGCGATAGTTAATTCATCTTCAAAACTAATATCTGTTCATCTGTGTCATCTTTAAGGGCAAGTTTTAGAAGATTTTATTACAACTTTTTATTCTGCATGCATGTGGTCGAAGGGAATTTTTTTTTTTTTTTGAAATGTGAAAAGTCGCTATATTTTTCATTTTATATTAAAAATGAACCAATATTTCTTCCTTTCCAGATTGTGTAAAAATGCCACGAAGTAAAAGTGGTAAGAAACGTGACAAGTTTTGCAAATTGTAAGGGTGTTTTGTCTAGAGGAGCTTTTTCTGCACAACCTATTTGGAACATTGATGAAACAGGCATGACAACGGTGCACGTTCCACCTAAAATTAACTGTCCCAAAGGAGTTAAACAAGTTCATGACAAGTGGTGAGCGTAATCAAAACATCACTTTAATTGCGGTCATATATGCAATTGGAAATGCGATTCCACCATTGATATTTCCACAGATACATTTCAAGACCAATATGCATTTGGAGCGAGTAACCCTTTAGGCTGGTCAAATCATGATCTATTTTATCAGTTTATGCAACATTTTGCGAATCGGGTCAAGGCGAATATCGATAAAACTATGAATGTTTTATTGGATAATCATGATCGCCATATCAGTATACAGACGATTGACTTTCGCAAAGCAAATAAAGTTACACTGGTTACCTTCAATCCTCACACGACCCACAAATGTTAACCACTGAACAAGTTAGTATTTGGCCCCTTAAAATCATACTATAACACACAGCTTGTAATGAATGGATGTTAATGCACCCCGCTTAACCAATACCGATATATGATGTAGGAGAACTCATTGGTAAAGCATTTCCTCGGACTTTCACAACTTTAAATGTTCAAAAGTAATTCAAAGTATAAGGCGTCTATCCATTATACGAAAAAATGTTTCAAGAAGATGAATTCCTAACTAGCTACGTAACCAGGAGACCCAGGACTCCAAAAGTGTTAGTTTGCCATCTACATTTAATGCAGATTAATATTCAGTTACCTGTTCTTCACTGATACCACCTACAGCTATTGCGGATTCATCTTTAGTTGCCTGCTCTTCACCGGAACGAAGTCAATCGTTTATCACACCTGAAGCATTGCGCCCATTTCCTAAAGGAACTAGTCGAAAGAAAACTGATGGTCGTCCAAAAAGCAAGTCGCGTGTTCTAACGGACACTTCAGAAAAGAACTAGAACGAAAGAGAGATATTAAAGCCGTTAAAAATTTTTCCAAAAATTTTCCGACAAACGTCAAAGCCTCAGTTGATAAAAAAAAAGAATTTGATTCTTCTGGAGGTGAGTCAAGTCTTTCAATGTCATCTGATGACTATGAGAGAGAATTTCTAGAAATTGATTTCATGAAGGTGATTTTGTACATACTAGTAAAGGTGGCAGGAAAGAAAACAATAAAATACTATGTTGGGGAAATTATAAATGTTGGCGATAATAATGAACTCAGATACCTAAGGAGAGTTAATAACACATACATTTGTTAATGGTTCAACGGAAATTTATGATTTTTGTTCAACTGATTTAGTTTGTAAGTTACCACAACCAAAAACCTTAAAAAGTACTGCTCGAAAAGGCTCAAATTAAGTTAATGTCAATTAATGTTATTCTTGACTAGAATATCAAAGTTTTGTTTCTATCATTATTTTTCTGTTGAGACAAAGGTACAATCGGTTGAGGACCAAGGTACATGAAGAGTTTGTACCACGGACCGTTTTGCAGTACTTAATAAACAGTTTAGTTTCTGCTGAAATTTAAATAAAGTAAATCGATAAATTAATTAAATTATAATAAATAAATTAACACAAAACAATGCAGCACTAATTACAAAAAGTGGACTAAGGTACAACACTTTCCTCTGCCGTAAAGTAGGGTGGCAATCACTCCCAGTGGTGAATGTGGCCAAAATTCCGAAAAAGTTTAAAATATAGTCTGAAACTTTTTTGCACGTGCACACCAATATCTACAAAAATAGTTAAAGCCACTTGCGGCCATGAAATATGTTAAATATCACCATATAAGTAAATCGGCTTTTGGTGTTTTTTAGTCCAATTCAATAAAAAAAAAAAATCTCAAAAATGTAACATATAACACAAACAACTTGGTCGTAACGACATAGAATTTTTAAAATTGAGGCATTCTGTTGTGTTTCTGTGTTCATTAGATTCTTGTACATAAGGCATGTTTATGATTTTCAGGAAACCGTTTCTGGTTTTTTTAAATAATTGGTGGCCATTTTCATCATAATTTTGCATTTCCGGGGTGAAGGGCCACAACAAATATCTTTTTTACGACACGATACTCGCATCGTTATTCACTCCAGGTTTGTAACGTTTCTAATGTTTATAGAATTTTTTAATGTTTTCCTAAATAAAATGTGGTTTTTGAGAGTTTTTTTGTTTAAAATATTATTGAATATAAAAGCGGTAGAGAATAGCTATATGTGAAAATAAACGAACGGCCAGGCTATTGTAACCCCAAAATACAAGGTGAATCGGACCACCCGCAAAAAAAAATATATATATATATTGTGTATATATATATATATATATATTGTATATATATATATATATATATATATATATATATATATATATATATATATATATATATATATATATATATATATATATATATATATATATATATATATATATATATATATATATATATATATATATATATATATACACCGGGTCACACAGAACATAGGGTACACGGTAATTTTTTTACCTTTTCAGATATCGCTTTGAAACTTAGGTACGTTTAGTAACTTATGTACTTATACTCAACTTCAATATATTAAAGGGAACCCTGTATATATTTTTTTCATAGTCGTATTCTAGGCAAAATTTCCTTTCCAATGATGGTTCACAAGTTATATTTTTCTTCCAAAATGGCGGCACTAATATAATATAAAACAAAAGACAGTGTCAAACTTCTGAGGTGACCTGATTAAAATGAAGCTTTTTAGGTTAGAAAAAGCATGAAAGCATGTTATTATGTTTTTTTCGAAATAATACGCCTCTTCGAAAAAAAAATTAAAATGACTACTTTTAATGTAATTTTCTGCCAAAATTTAAATTAGACCTTGTATATTTTATTTATCCGTTGAATTTCCCGTTAAATTACGTTTGCAATAATGTTCCACAAGATATCCTTTTGTCGTTAAATTACAACATTTCGATTTTTCCTCCGAGCTACATAATTTTTTATCGGGGAAACTACTGAATCAAAATTTACCATTTTTATTAGTTAACCTATGTTAGATTTATTTACCCATCATTTTTGGAAGACAATAACTAAGTATTTTATTTAGTCTCAACGTATGTCAGATTTGTTTATAACATTTAAACTTAAATACCTATACCTGTATAACAGGGGCGTGCAGTCCATGGAAGCAAGGCAGTGCTTCCCAAAAAAAAAATTACAAAACATCTAAAATGTAATTTTTGAAATAGGAAACCATTAATTTAGTTTATATTAAAAATGCTAAAATATTATCTTAATTATCACGCCCATAATAAATGCGGCCTTGACTCCGACCGAGCGACAATAGAAAATGGAATAGAACCTATGCGGGCTGCTAGCTTCTCTGCAGCCAAGTCCTGTATGCTTGATTTCATGTGAATCGAGCCATAGGTTATTGAACTTTCCACCAGATGTTTACAATTTTTGCATTTCAGTCGCGTGCTTTAAGTGGGGGCAGAAGCTATCGTTGGAGTAGGTTCTTTGTTTGAACGGCTATCCGTGTGTTGTGAGATACGTACGTCGCGTCGTGCGTGGTGCGATATGGAAGACAATAATACGGACTTGGATATGCAAAAACCGTAAACTTCGGCTGTCGGTAATAACGTTGAAAATGTTGGAGAATTTAGTAAGAAGAGTGTGTGTGAATATGTGGTGTGTGTCTTAATAATAAAGGAATTAAACATTAAACTTTGCTGATAAGCTTCACAATAATTTCCAAAGGAAGGGCAAAACCGCCTATGAAAAATTTAACCACAAAAATGAAAAACTGTATTAGACATTTTTATCCGGAAAAACAATACGAACAATTTAAATGGCTAACAGGGTGTGAAAATATAAGTAAATGATTTTGTTGGCCATGTTTAGTTTTGAAAATGAAAAAGGTCTCTGGAATAAAACTGGTTTTTCCGATTTAAACAATTTCTATAAAGCCGTAAAGACACATTGCGTCCAGGCCGTCATAAAAGAAAAAGTCTTCGGCAAAATCAGAATTGAACACGCCCTTAATAAACAATTGGAAATTAGTCACCGCCAACACAATGAACTAGTCGATAACAATAGGCAAATATTAAGAAGACTTATCGATGATGTTTGTTTTCTCGGACAGCACGAATTGGGATTTAGAGGTCATGACGAAATATGGGTTTTTTCAAATAGAAGAAATTTTCAAGATTTACTTAGTTTAATGGCTAAATATGATGATTGCTTAAAAAATGGTTTAGAACAGTCTAGCGTTTTTCGCGGAACGTCGAATCGAATTCAGAATGATTTAATTTCCGCTGTTGCAACCATTATTCTAAAAAGAATTAAGCAGATTGGCGAGGCGCCGTTCTGGACGAAACAACTGATATCACTAATTTTAGCCAATTATCTATAGTAATACGCTACGTTAAAATAGACGAAAGTATTCAAGAGCGATTTTTATGTTTTAAGAATGGGTCCGAAAACCGTACAGCAGATGCACTATATACCGTAGTTTATAACGTTACTAAAGAAATTAATG
This sequence comes from Kuschelorhynchus macadamiae, assembly GCA_030620095.1. Classification (NCBI taxonomy): domain Eukaryota; kingdom Metazoa; phylum Arthropoda; class Insecta; order Coleoptera; family Curculionidae; genus Kuschelorhynchus; species Kuschelorhynchus macadamiae. Next base: position 1,403,620 of record JAUTXW010001345.1, read on the forward strand.
GAGAGAAAAAATTAGTTGCTCAAAGCTATGATGGAGCTGCAGTGATGGCAAGACAATTAGGGGGTCTGCAAGCTAAAGTTCGAGAAACTTTAACACATTAAAGAATGTAAAGTATTTTTCGTTACTTCAAGTGGCATGGCTGTTTTTTTTTCCAAGTCAACAAAACGTACACAAGCTTTGGACTCCATTGTCCACAAACGATTGCCCAAAGTAGCTCCTCCAAGATGGAACTATAATGGAAGACTTGTGTTAACACTATCTGAAAATCGTGAATCACTGATTGAACTATTTGAGAATATAATAGAAAATAATGAAATGTGGGACTCAAAAGCAACAAATAGTTCGAGGGGTTTTTTGGACTGTTTGAAACGAGATTTTAATTTTAATTATTTGTTGAACATATTTTGAGAAATATTTCCATTCTCGGACAATGTTTTTAATATATTACAAACAAAAACAAATGATATTGCTTTTTGCCTAAAAAAAGTAGATGATTTTAAGTCCATGTTAAGCCAAAAAATGACTTTGACCTATTTTGGGAGAAAACGATGACGTTAAATGTAGAGCCACAAGCCAAGCCTCTTCGAACAGACAAGGTGGGAGATGTTCAAACATCATACAGACGCCTCTTTTAATAATCGATCAAATTCAGCAACAAATAAACTATAGATTTAACGGTTTAAATGATTTTAAATTCCTCGAGCTCTGCAATTTTGATGCATTGGAAAAACTTTTCCAGAAGATGCGTTTAAATCTCTTCTTCTTCATTATAGCCAGTTCTTCGACCGAGTGTTATGCGATCTTTACGAAACTGATGACATTAGCGCTAAAAATAACGCTAAGGAACTAATGCAATTTTTAAAAGACAAGGTGCTGGAAGATGTCTACACCGAAGTGTCGAAATTGTGTGAATTAGTATTGACAATACCTGCCACAAGTTCGTCAGTAGAACGCAATTTTTTAACACTTAAACGTATAAAAAATTTCGGGAATTCAACGGGGCAGGAGAGACTTTCGCATACATCGCAGTTGTCCATTCTAATACTCATACCTGAAAATTCCAGTTTATAGAAATAGGTAAACTGGCCATTTTATTGTTATACAAACGTGACAGTTGTTAATATAAGCATTTTAAAATAATTTTTGCTTATATTAATTTGAAGTTTATTTGTTTCTAGATGGTTGCTTACGATCGTTCAACGTAAATGTAGCTTAAATCGCATACTTCAACCGCCAATAACCAGATAATGATGGGCGTATTATGCTATTTTGTTTTTCATAGCCTACTACTTTTTCCCAATGTATGCGATTTAAGCTGCATTTACGTTGAACGATCGTAAGCATCTAGCGAAAATTATTTTAAAATGCTTATAGTAATCAACTGTCACGTTTTTATAAAAATAAAATGGCCAGTTTACCAATGTCTATAAACTGGAATATAGACATTAGAGTATTAGAATCGCTACCACTGCTTATACAGGTATGAGTATAAAATGGACAACATAGGCCTGATCATCAAGTTTAAATGTTATAAACAAATCTGACACTGTTGATAGTAAATAGAAGACTTAATTATTGACTACTAAAAATGATGGGTAATTAAACGGATAAATAAGATATACCAAGTCCTAGTTAAATTTCGGAAGATAACTTACATTAACAGTAGACATTTTTATTTTTTTTTCTCGAAAAGGCGTAATATTTTCAAAAACACAATAATATGCTTTCATGCTTTTTCTAACCTAACAAGATTTTATTTTGTGTGTTATATGGTGAATATAACGTTTTTCACCGATTTTAGTGCCGCCATTTTGGAAGAAAAATAAATGTGATACATCATTGGAAAGTGAATTTTACACAGAATACGAATATGAAAAAAAATACAGCGTTCTATTTAATATATTAAGGTTTAGATCACTTCCGGTTAAACCGGAAGTGATGTATAATGCAATTATCTGTCAAAATATACATTTTAATAAGTTAATAAACATATCTAAGTTACAAAGCGATATCTGGAAAATTAGAGCGAGTACCCTATGTTCTGTATCACTCGGTATATATATATATATATATATATATATATATATATATATATATATATATATATATATATAGATAGATATATATATTCAAATTCAAATTCAGTTCAAAACTTTTTATTTGCCTTATAAGATATACAAACAATTGAAATACAGAATTTTAGAAATAAATTGAAATACAAAATATTGGAATGTAAAAATTCAACAAAATATTAGAATATAAAAATTTAAATGTCAAGTTTATAGGCAAACAGGGTCTGCATAGCGATTTTAACAACCGAGTCAGTGTAATGCAGCCCTTAGAAAATTGAAAAATATCAACGAGATTAATAATTTATAAATAATAATGAGCATTAAAACTAATCTTATTATTAAAAAGTGAATATTAAGAATGAAGTATGAGAACAAAAACAAACAAAAACAATATCAATATGTTATAGTTATACAGCGGACATCAGGTGGCTCAGAATGCAGGAAGCATGCGCGGGCGGACAATTGAGAGGATGTGGCTAGTATTATAGTTATTATAAGTTAAATTCTATTATTTGTTAAAAACTGGCGAGTGCAGCAAACAAAAATATAATTAAAAAATATGTAAATAAATAAAAATCAGTATGAATGAAGAGGTGCCTGTCAATAACTAATTAAATAAATAAGCAGTAATAGTGTCCATAGAATGCAAAATTCATCGGTTCAAATTAAAATTAGGTTTGCGAATATATATATATATATATATATATATATATATATATATATATATATATATATATATATATATATATATATATATATATATATATATATATATATATATATATATATATATATATATATATATATATATATATATATATATATATATATATATATATATATATATATATATATATATATATATATATATATATATATATATATATATATATATATATATATATATATATATATATATATATATATATATATATATATATATATATATATATATATATATATATATATATATATATATATATTAATAACCGCCGCGAAATTGTCTTCAGAACATGTAAAAGTCGAATCTAGATACTCTCTTCTACCGCACGAGGCATATTCCAAAATTTTAACTATTGATAGTGGGAAGTTATGAAGCTATACATTTGAAAACTGGACCATATTCACCCCGGTTTACGGTACAATATATTTAAAATTATTTAATATGTACTAATCAAATCAGAACAAATTAAAATATATAAACAGTAAAATATGACATCTACAAGTCTAAATCAAAATTATACAGATATTTCTCCAGCAGAAATTCAGTACTACTCTTTTGAGAAGAGAAATATAAAATTTCTTTAATTGAAGCTTACGTTTCAATTAAAGAAGCTCTCTTAAGGTAATCTGGTAAGATTACTCCTGTATCACATCCCACTCCAGATCAGGCCATGAAGAACTGTCTTTGCTAAAGAAAACGACAGATCCGACAAAGTTATCCCGAAGTATCGCACGTTATATTTAGTTCAAAAAGAAATGTTCCAAAAAACCGTTATCGCTAACACTTAAAGCAATCTTTGTACAGTTCATTTTTGTACAAACAAAAATATATCCACAAAAAATTTATTTGTGGGTGCGTATAAGTAAACAATCGTAAGAACCACCCGTAAGCGCCGTTGCCGGATTTACTACTTCATGGCATGTTCTGGAGTCGGCTATGCCTATATACATCAGTAATATGATTCCTGACATCTCTATGGGAAAGATTTTTAACACATTTTACACTATAATTATTAAAATTAGTAACAAAATACCCATAAACAATCTCAACATACCGAATAAAATTAATTAAAAGTTGTATTCGGTACATCATTTGAAATATGCTTGTATTCATAAATCGATTTTTGGGAATAAAAAAATCTTTGACACTTCATCTGACCAAGCTACGCTAATGTTAGATATTTTGATATAAACCTCCAATACAGTATTGATTGTTTTATTAGGGTCCACACCAACGAAATTACTGACGCCCAAATAGGAATATTTTTAAGTGTAGAAGTGATATACGACAAATGTAGCGAAGAGCAAGGGGCCGAGAAAGTACTTCACTCTTCACACCTCTCCACTCCATTCACCGCATGTAATAACAGTTTGTTGCATACCTTTAAGGTATGCCAAGGAATCGACCATTACTTTTGATACAATAGTGCCCCAATTTATAAACAACTCTATAATATTTAAAGAATAGAATCGAAAGCTTTGATTATGTCGATCCAATCAAGTAAATAACAGTATCTCTCATCAAATCTAAGGCTATATCACTTCTTGTTTGTTTTAGAAGTGTGGTGACATAACTATGATTGGCCCTAAATCATGTGAAATTTTGGAATAATAATTATATCGGGAACTCAATGTTCAGCAGGAATCTAATTATGTTTGTAATTCAAATATTTCAACTTATTTTATTCCATATATGATTGCTTGTGTTTGATCCTTGACAGTTATTTATTGCTAAAAACAAAATACCTTTTTCTCAGTTTTAATGTTCACACATATTTTTTTTTAGATCAACATATTTGAAGTGAATTGAATTTTCTATTTTCTGGAGTTTTAACTTTTACAATTTACAAAATGCTTTGTTCCTTAGGTTAATCATCTTTAATCAATCGTTAATCATAAAATGTACCAGCAAATGCTACTTAACTGGAACATGTGCTAATAAATAAAAACATTGTCATTCCTTATTCTTTAACGCGCCTCACTAAACTGTATAGTTCGATTAACATATTTTTAGTTTTAAAAATAAAACACTGGGATTTCGATCTAATTATTTGCCTAAAATAACTAGGCATTTCCTAAAAACACTTAAGTTTCTGTATCTTTTACCACCAAAAAATCACCTACGTTTTATAAAGTCTAAAATATTCAGTCATATTAAAAAAATACCAGTGGTTTGGAAAAATCCTAGGTGTTTTATAAAAATACTGATCTGGCAACGTCTATGACATACATATATGAAAGATACAGGGAAAGAACCGGCTTAATCTAAAATGTGGTACTTAAATGTATTAACACTTGCAATATTCAAATAAGTGAAAAACAAGCTTAGTACCTAGTTATAATAAATTAACTTTATCGGTCTATATGAAAAAAAGTCTGCGCAATTAAATACCACAGTCAAAGTAACACTTTAAAAAATTTAAACTTATTTTTCGCTTTTTAGGGAGTTGGTTCAGGTATTTTGCAGTTCACGGTATTATTTTAATGGACATTTTTCCTATTGCATATTTTCACAATAGTTTTTTTTTAGTTTGAGACCTTATATACTTCAGAACGTGTTTTCTCAAATCTTTAAAAATTTAACTAAACTGGTTCTTTCCTTTTACTCTTCAATTTAAAAATAAAAAATTAAACAACTTTTCTTAATAACGCTTTTTCATATTTTGGCCATTTTTCCTCAAATTCTATAAAGAAATGTTTATTTTAACAGGTAACACAAGTTATGTGACTGAATAATCCATTTTTCATCATTATTGAAGAAATAGTTGTAGTAAAATACTGGTTGTAAAAGACATGATTTTATAATGACCCCTGCTAGCCACAGGCACTGACAATTTTGTAGAGAAAAAATTGTGTCGAAAAGAGGGCCGTTATGACATTGACATACTTTGCATATCGAAAAGACATCTTTATGACTGTAAAATAAGTCTTTTTAATAGATTTATCTTATAGTACTTCTCAAAATAAGAAAAAAGTCCAGAAAAGGTCCGGAATCGCTTTGTTTCCTAGTTTGAGTGCTATAAACTAAATCTATTAAAATATCATTGGTATATTATTTTGTGTATTTTTCTTTTCCCCAACTTTTATCTTAAAAAGTGCTCGAATGATTTTGTCGCGACCATGGTAACGTTTACTCAAATTTAACAGCAAAGTTGCCTAATAAAAAAAATCTCACATGATGCGAACTTTTTTCAAAGACACGGTATAATGATCGACCCACCGCAATATTTTGAAATTCTTCCTTAGGTGGCCCACCCCAAATTTTGAGATTGTATTTTCAAGTAATTCTCAAGCTTCTACAGGGGTCTTACTTTACAAAAGCAATGTATGGTGATACATAAACGGGTGCAAGTATTTACTGAATGCTGTTAAATATAATCAATCAATATACGTATGTAATCTTCTCCCTGTTGTATAGTTGCAAATTTGATGATGTTTCTTACTTATTTGATGATAACTATGCATTTAAATCAAAGATCATCAAACATGTATACAAGAGAAACTTATCTTATTTTAGAGTGGATTATTGTTAAAAAAAATTAACAAAAGCAAGAAGACCAAAACAAAGGCATTTAAAAATATGTGTAAATCTTGTATTATATAATGTCTTTTTTTTAAACTTCCAATATTTTATTTACATAGAAACATTTTTCAAAAATGGTCATTTTCACATCACATTTTAGGTTTGGACTAAAATTTTGTCTAAAATGTTCCAGTCAAAACCCAAAATGTTCACTAAACTTTTGTCGGGGAAAATTCAAATTTGTCACAGATACCACAAGGTAGCTTTTTTGAGAAACACAAAATGGCGTCCATCCACCATGACACACAGGCCGGTGACATAATAAATTAGTTTTTCAGAGTTACTTCATTACCCAAAATTACATTTTTTTATTCTGAAAATAATAGAATTTTTACAATAACCCAACTTTCAAGTTTCTATTGGCAGGTTGTTTTAAAATTGATTAAATAACTATTAGTTGTGGCAATATTTATACTTCTACCTCAGATTTTGCCCAATGATATTGGTCAACCAGTTGTTGAGATATTGTGGAAAAGTTAAGATTGTGCATGGAACTTTTTCGAGAAAAAACAGTATGGCAGCCGCCCACCATAATGCACAGGCTGATGACAAAATAAATTAGATTTGTGTTTACTTTAACCCCTCTTCCTTCCATATAAAGGAAAATTTGGCAAAAGAAATCATCCTGAAGACCACCTATAATGGCCATCCTACTACAATGCCAATCATATTTTCATGATATCCCATTCCATCTTGTGTGCTTAACACACTGATTTGTAGGTGTTAGGTTTATCCTTTTCTTAGCTAAATAGCTGCTTTCTTACTTCAGTATTAAAGACTGTTATGTTGTTATTATTTATTTGATATTTGATCTTCTATTTCCCTGGCACCTTGTGTATTTTTCATAAACCGCTCAAAAGCGTCATCAGTAAGACTATCTATCCATTTATGAAATTCCTCTCTTTGGAAGCCTATTTTTTTATTTGGATCATCCTCTAATTCACTAAATTCTTGATCTAATGTTTCCTCAATAAAATTTTCCACATCGGGAGTAGTTTCTATTTTGACCTCACACATTCCTAACAAGGGTTCATGTTTACACAAGGCATTTTTTTCTGTATACTCAGGACAATCACACTGACAACAATGTATGCATAACTTACATTCCCTACAACATAATGTCTTAGCTACTGGAAATTCATACTTTAAATCCTCAGTCACTATAGTATTTTCTTTTTTTGGCAGAGATTTACTTTTCACTATTTTTTCATCATGGCCAGCATGTGTTCTCCAAAATGTGACATTCGTTTTTCCTGTATTATATGTCTTAACAATTAATTTGGAAGGGCAAACTCCATAGATTTTCATTATTCCTCCTGTTTTTTCAGCTGATTTGTGCTCGTTGACTTTAGCTTGAGACCCTAAAAAATATATGTAAGTAAAACCAACTGGTCTATAAATTGTCAATGTCAACAGTTTACTAATGTTTAAGTAATTATACATAGTTGACCACTGAATCAATATGTGATTCTATGACTTATTTTAAAGAAAAAAGTTCAAGTACTTATGTTCAAAAAAGCAATTTTTTTCAAGATTCAGGATGGCAAAGTTTTAGTTTTTTTTTATATTCTACATGTTCAATTGATTTGGAACAATCTGTTTATTTATTTTTTTTTTTGGTGTCACACCTTGAACTTTTTTATATTACTACACAGAGCTTACTTGGCAGTTTCATCAAATTCTCCGATCTATTAGGAAACATTTTTGCCTCTTGCTTTTTTTTGATATGTGGCATTGTTTAAAAATTATTTAGCAAAATAAACTTTTGTATGATATTACAGTATCAACAGCGTATTACATTATAATAATTCTTCGAAATCATCCATTACTGGTGTCCTGGGTGAACCTAAACATTTAATAAGCAGCTCTTATTTTTACTTGTATATTTGTATGTATTTTGCTACTGCTATCAGTGGCGTAACCATGGGGGAGATTTGGGGTATATATCTCCCCAAAGGCTTTTTAAATATAGCCATATTGTGCAAGTTTAATTTAAAATGTAAAAATTGATATTTTTATACAATAATAAATTGAAAACATGCATTGTTATAATTTAGTCATAATTAACATGAAATTTTACTAATTATTTTACAAAATAATTATATCACCAATTAGAAAAGGCCAAGTAAGCTTCTCTAAAAAAGGCAATTGGCAATTAAAATAAGATTTTCTTAAGAAAATATCGATTTTCTTAAAAAAAGGTTATTACTGAAAATGTAATTCTGGGGAAAAGACTTGGGATCTTGTGACTTGTTTCTTTCATTTTATATTTAGGACATTTACGCGATGAAGCTAATATCAGATTCCTGAAAAATTTTTTCCTCTAAACAATTCTGAACACCAGACAAAGAAATGGTTTTCAAATTATTACTGTTACTAAGATGATATTTAATATTTTAAGGTAAACAAACATATTTTTGTTATTAAAAAATACATAAAATATCTATATTTTAGGCCAGAATCTGCCCAACATTAATATTTTGCAACACAAGCTTTTTTACTGTTAATTATAAGTTTTGTTGTGAGTCAGAAAAATAGAAATACATAAATATGCCTACCAAACGTAATTTTAAAATCTACTACACAAATTTTCACCCTCATGTAATTTGAATATTAACATTTAAATCACTTGCATAGATTTATGCATATTTTGGTGATTTCCTTGTGTTATAGCAATTCACATGTAATGTTTTTTTACTACAACTAACAAGAAATCTTTTTTCGGATTAAGCAACTAAAAATAAAACTTTTTGTCTCTTGATTTTTTCACGAATCTTGGTTCGTTTACGAAAAAAAAATTAAAAATCACTTTATTATTATCTTCCTTGCATTACCACAGAAAATTTAGCAAAAACTGGAGTTCATATAAATGTGTGTCCTAAAATGCCTGGTTTTCAAGATGCCGAGGGTGTTAATAGTTTTATTTTTTCAGTTTTAAAGAAAATGTTCAACGATGGTTTAAGATATTGATTTGAATTTTGCTGAAAGTTATTACAGACAAAGGCAGACATTTTTATTGTAAAAAAAATATTTTAACCAGTGGTGTAGTGGTAACTAAACTCAATACAATTTTAGCAAAAAATACTATGCCACTGATTTAGGAAAAACTTTATAATTTTGATTCATATGCCAATCAATTATAAACCAAAAATGCAATTTTACTATTTCTACTGTTAAAAGAAGTCACAAAAAATGTTTTATTTGTATAATAAGTATCTCAAAAAATTGTAAAATATTTATTTAGTAGCCATTTTTTACAATGTAACAAAAAGTAATAACAATGAAACAGAATATTTACAAAACATGTTGGAAATGACCACCTCTCACTCCTCTGCAGTTATGTATGTTTTCACATCCATCAATAATTCTATTTCTTGTTCCACTATCTCAATTGGTGTACTATAAACTAATATTTTTAGGTGCCACCACAAATAAAAATCAAGGCTGTTCAAGTCAGGCGATCTAGGTGGCCAGTAGTTTGCCGTAACTGAAGAGAAACATCTTCAAGAATTGAAAGCAAATCATTTTGGAGAATATTACTATAAAAGCCTCCATCAAAGCGTCTTGGTAAGAAAAATGGCTCATTTAAATAGCCTATGATACCAATCCAAACGTTGAGTGGCATAGTGGCAAAAAAATGTTTAACCACTTACCCTTAAGTATAAGGAGGTTTGGTAATGAGAAGGCTTTCAGAAAAAAAACTAAAAACCTCCTAATGAAAAAGTCATATACCTTAAATGAATTTTATTCTGACAATTTAATGTAGTTCTTTTTTCTGTATTTGTAGTAGTGTAATTACTTTGACATTTGTTGTGTCTGTTTTTGTATGTATTACGTTTTTTAAAAGCAATTTAAAGTAATACCTATTAAAATTGTTATATTTTTTTGTTTTATTTATTTAAAAATGAAAATAGCTCTAGTTTAACGACATAATTGAGGACCGTTTTTTTAAAACTCGATAACTACAAAATCAATAATTTTCAGGAGAGCATTTTTTGTGTCTGGCTAACACAAGAATACTTATTAACTAATGAAAATTTTTATAAGAAAAGTTATAGTAAATGGAAATTGATAAATGAGCCAAAATTATGCAATATCAACTTTATTATAACTAAACAAAAAATAAATAAATACGCAGTTTTTTGAAAACTCGATAAGTACGATAAACACATTATCTGACGTTGAAAGAAAATAACATTTTTTACACAGAAAATAAGTCAAAGTCAAACATCCACCTCGGAATCATGATACAACCCAACCTCATCAGCATTATCGTCAGCACTGAGAGCAGTTCCTTTCATAACTTCATCATAAAAAGAAGAGAATTCATCAGTAAGATCAATGCCCCGCAAGAGCTTTTTGACATCGGCTTTCTTGAGGTCACTAACGTGATTGACTGCTGGTAGCTTCTGAGCTGCTGGTATTTGATTTGCGTTTTTGATACCTTTTTTAAAACTGCTGACCTCTATATCACAACCTGTATACGTAGTACGGACTTTGCAAATCACTGTGCTTTTTCTCTTCTGGTATGTCAAGACCCGAGCTTCACTTATTTTAAAAGGTAGCTTTTTCTTCACAATATTCTGCGATACTGACTTATAATCAAATGTATTCCAGTCTTGTCCCCAAACATTGACCTTTCCATGGTTTTTCAAAATCTGGTAATACTCCCTCGGTCCTAAAATCTCCTCTCGTCCTCGATACTCCTTTTCCACCCTTCCAAAAACCCTATCTGGGGGCATGAAACTATGACCTCTTATGGGAAAAAAATGGCGTATTTCCTTAAAAACTGTAGACTTTTCCAGAAAGTAGATGAGAACTGTCATCATGACACTTTTCTTATTTTGGGAGGAACATGAGTCTGAAAACAGCTCCAAGATCAACCCATTTTTGCCTTCATCCGATAATTTGTTTTCAAGCTTGTTTAAATAATCTAATAGACCAGAAGCTATCTCATTGCAGCCCCGCCCTGACTGCGTCTCTAACCAAACGTAGAAGCTGATATCTTCCTTTGATTGCTTTTTATGTTGATGATGTACAATGCCTAGGTTATAAAACCAAACTTGTCTTGAATAAAAGACTTCACCAACAGACATTTTTGGCAATGGTTGATTTTGCTGACAATCGAAACAAACTTTATATGTATTTTCTCTGTGAGTATTCATGTATCTGAAAAAAGCCTTTGCTCTCATCATATGTAGCCTATACTTGGTGCAGAGTTCATTTTTTGTTTCTAGCACCTTGTTTTTCCTTATATTAACTAGAAACTCCTTACAAATAAAACACGTATCCGAATGGGGATTCCCAAAACCAAGATTGAAATTTTGATAAAAAATTTTCTTGTACTTAGCCAAAGAACATTTAAATTTTGTTGATTCACAAAATGCGTTAAACATTTTCTGTATGTTTAACTCTGGAGGTAGGTAGTTTCTTCTGCATTTTGCACGCGAGTAGTGACTTTCTCTGCATTTATAGCTTCCTATGTGTACCTTTATTGCTTCAGAAATATCTTTATCAGTCTGGTTTGGTACACGACCTCCTCGCTTTTCAACCAACTGTTCTCCTGCGAGAAATTTTTACTTGCACCTAAAACATGAGTCAAGTTCAGATTAATAAATAATAATCAATAGCATTATCTTGACCTACCAGTAACCTTTTGAAATGTAGCAGCGCAAACAGGAACATTACCAGTAGAAGTTCTAATGGAGTATTTGACCGAAAGTTTTCTGTTTCGCTTCAGATCAGTTTCATCTACAGTTTTTCGCTTAGGTACAACAACTTGCATAAACTTCAGCAATATTTTATCTTGTTCAATCTTTTTCAAGTCATTTGCATATATCATTTCCCTAAAACCTAGACAGTCTATATAAAAATCCATATTCAAGCGCGAATTAAAAAATAGGTACTTACCTAGTATTTCATTTCTTGTCAGCTCGCCTGCTTTACAAACCACGCCTTTTTTCTTGTTCTCGAAATGATTACATGCGATGTCAACTTCACCTAACCTCTCTTTTTTATTGCGCGTAATTTTTGGTCTCACTTATTTTCATTAGAAACACGAAATTTTCTTCCCTTTTTTGTAAGGGTCACGTTTTTACTATACTCTCCAGTTATTTCATTCATATTTTAAAAAGAAAAACAAAACACAAAACACGTGATGATGATCCTGGTGACAAGAAGCACTGGTCCAGAATAGAGCTTAAACTGTACTGGCGCGGCGACAGAAATTAAATTATTATTCATTCAAATATAGCAGGTTCGTTACTTATCGAGTTTTTAAAAACCCCGCGTAGTTATCGAGTTTTGAAAAACCGCAAGAATTTGGCTATACTTTAACTCTTGTAGTTATCGAGTTTTCATGAATCTGACGCTACCAGCAGGTCGGGCATTGAATTTTTATATAGATTCGATGTATATCTCAATTTCGGTAAAAATGTAGTTATCGAGTTTTAAAAAAACGGTCCTCAATTATTAATATATTACTCACAAGGCTTTGTCAACAAATGCAAAATTTATAACAATTAAGCGACGTTGCCTTTGAGTGAAAATTGTTCCTGAAAATGTGTGTCTGTAATAGCATAAGGGTTTTCCTAGACCCAGTTATGATTATTGTAGAAATTATTACAAACATAATGTTGGAATCGAAGTGAGGATTTCCTCCCAAAAGTGCCTAAACCATCTGTATGTGGTTACAATAATGAATCTCATAAAATGTCCCATACCATTTGTAACCAATTTTTCGCGTACTTGCTGGATTCTTTTTGATGGCATGTAAGACAGCCTTCTCAAATGCCGAAGTTCTAATTCCTCAAAGGTTTAAAACTGCCAGATTTTGTAAGACGACAATGAATGTTTATAAATATTCTTCTATCTGGCAGAGCACGATTAGGATACTTTTTTTGATAGAGTCGCCGGGCCTCCATGGAAATATCATTGGCAAAATCTTAAAGAAAATGCATATGGGTCATCTCCAAATTAGAATAATTTATCTTTTTTTTTTTGCTAGCACAATTTACCAAAGATAAAGTAAAAGTAAACTGTCATGTAATGTGAAAAACATGTTTATCACAACAAAATAACAGTCGCTAGCAAAAAGCAAAGTTAACCTGAACATATTTTAATAATTTTTTCGAGATGCTGATTATGTACTTTCCTAAATTGTTTTTATTTTTTTTTCTCGAAAAAGAAGCAAGACGCAAAAAAAGTCAAGAGACAAAAAAGTTTTTTTTTTAGTTGCTTAATCCAAAAAAAAAAAATATTAAAATGAGAAAAAAAGCCAGTGGCATATATTTTGTTTGTCAATAATATTCGTGAGGGTGCCCCCCTTGACGCCATTGGATTTAATAATTATCATCTAGTTAGGGCTAAATTGGCCTCTTCTCACTACAAACAACACTGCCAAATTTCAACAAAATCAGCAAAAGGATTTTTGAGAAAAACGAATTTAAAAAAACTTTGACACCCAATATCAGACATTTTAAGATACATATTTAGATGAACTTTTCTACCTAAAATTGCTCCAAGAATGCACCCTTAAAGTTATGCCATATCATTAAGTAACACCCTGTATATTTGTGCTCAAAAAATATAATTTTTTTAAATACAGCAAAATTGTGTCTAAACCTTAGTTGAGCTCTAGGGAAAAATGCAATATTCTTTATTAACTACTGCAAATTGGCATGACCAAAATTATTTAATAAAGCTTTTCCTCAGTCATCACATGTTTATAATTATTTTTCTGATTATTAGCATTTTTTTTTGTTGTATATATTGCGAAAATATATTTTGTAAGACCATATAAAGTTAATATTTTGATATTTACTTTATAATTGTAATATAGCAATAATACCCAATTTATTTTATTTTCAGTAATATTCTGGGATTAATACTGAAATAAGGGTTTTATTTCCTAATTTTGATGCCCTCTTACTTAAAAAACCACACGCATGATTTTGTCATAGATATGATAATATTTGCTCAGGAGGTAAAAAACAACATCCTATCAAAATTTCCAGCTGTTTGACCCAGATCACTTCTCCACAAGCCCTCTGTGGGGTCTTTTATCACTATGGCAATAATGGATTTTTTTATCAATATTTGCATTATTCTCTAATTAACCCTAGACTGCTCGACACAAATGAAAACCTTTTGTTACAAATATTACTGGTGTGTCTTACACATTAAAATAATCTATAAATATGAAATATTCATCAACCTACAATATTTTTTCCCAAAAAATGTAAAGCCCATTTTTCTTTAAAAGAAAATCAAAGCAGTTTGGAAAATCTTAAATAGGCATATCCTACACATACCTTTTTCCACAGCGCTTAAAATATTGGTCATGTCTTTCCCTTCTAATGGATTATCCTCACATATATCCAGCTTAACTTTTTTTGGTGCTACTGCTTCAGACTTGTCAATATTTCCAGCTAAAAACATTAACTGCATGATACAAAATACATTTACTCTTTAACAAACAATTAAATACAACCAATTGAGCAGTCAGCTTTGAACATTGCATTAAATTCTGAAAAATATGCCATTCACCTGCATGCATAGAAGGATTATTTTACTCTTGAAAAAAATTATTGAAAATTAAAAATCAGCAATAATAAGTTGCCAATCTAAAAAACATATTTATCCAACACTGTTCAATTAAAAGCCACATGTGGAAAAATACTTTTTTTATTTATTTAATTAATTGGACTGGCTCAATCATACACAGTACTCCATTTAACCAATCTTTCAGAGTTATCAAAAGAAAAAAAATTGAACTGTGATACATTGTTATAAAGAGTTTGCAATATACCTTTCAGTCTATCCTACTGCTGCTAATAGTAATAATAATATAGTAATCCCAATACTAACACACATTACATCTACTTACAGATACAACTTCAAATGAACAGTCTGCATGATATTTTAATGTTCCTATTAAATAAAGAATTAAGAAGCAAGTGAATTTGTAATTAACAATTATTTTGTCAAACATATATAGTATTTGTTGCAAAAATTTTTGATGACCCTGTATATTTAATTTTAAAAAATATTTATATCATATAAATATAAATATACTTTTATGATATCCACTCTCAAAAGAACAACATTACAGCTCCAGCAGCCCTCAGGATATCTGATGTATTTTGTGCCATATCCTCTAACAGTAATACATGAGTTGCATTCAATTTTGAATATCAAATAAATGTTATATTTAATAATAGTAGTGTTAGTAAAATTGTTTAGTTGTATTCACTTTTATACACTTCAGTTAGATGTAAATCTCTCGTTATTAACTATCAGGTAAAACCTACCTTTTCCAACAATTGTTATTTCTTTGGGCAACACTATGGGTACCATCGTATTTATGGTTCCAGGAAATGAATGCTCATTTAACAAAGTTTTCAGATGAATATTACCTTTTCCTACCAAGTTTGTGGTTTGTTGGACTACATCAGTTTCTAAAAATAATTTACATGTGTTGTGTTCATAATTCCATGGGCTGGCCTATAAACATGGGTGCATATTGAAAACCTCAGGTCCTCTAAATTACCACTCAGAAAAAGCATTAAGGTTTGATATCTTATATAAATGATAACTAACGTGAAAACATTCTTCTTTTATATGAAAAACAACACTAGTACCATGAAAAGTCTGTTCTTGGAATTTTTCATTTTGAAAATAGCTTTTTGTTTTAATATGATATTTAAACAAATTGTTATAAGTACTTAGGCATTTCTACTCTATATAAATAGATAGATATTTTATTTTTAATACACAAATGTACTTACCAGAATCAAACACATGAGGTAAATATTCTGTTGGAAATGCAGTTGTTCTTAAACCTCTTTTTGTTCCTGGCACACGATTATATGCAGAAAAATGTAAATGACATACTCTGTAAGATTTGTAGATTTCTTCCAGTGTTTTATTTGCTAGTTTTGGATTTTGCACTTGCTTTATCCATTTTTCAAAAAGAGCACTGTTGTTTTTTGGAAAAGTATGTCTTTTGCTCTCTAAATCCTCACATCCTGGAACGGCACATTTAGTGAAACGTTTTCGGTAACCCTCCATCTCCACTGTTTTCATCAAGACAGATAGATATATGGTTACAACCTCCAGATTACTCCTAGAAATAGCTTTGCACACAATTCTTTAATCTGTAAAAATATATATTTATTAATTGTTTCAATTACAAATTGAATTAGTTACAAATGATATACAAATTACAGATATAAATGAATTACTTTGAAATAGAATAGACATATGGAAACATTTTTATACTTTTCATAAGTGCATAAAGGTATAAAACAAGTTGTGAAAGTATTGGAAGAGATCTTTAAAGGTTTGCTTCAAGATGAATAATTTTTTTCACAAAATAATCATATTTCTTGTTTTATAAATTTCAACCAGCATAGCCATTAGTTGTGAGTTGGATATAACAAAACGTGAGTTGCATATATCTCCTTATTTTATATATCTTATATTATTTCCTATATAAACCCACTTGCAAAGTTCAACTAGTAAAAAGAAAGATGCTTATTATCTTTACAATAATTATTATTGGAACAACTGATAAAAAAATAAAATTAAGTCAGATTACTATAGATTTAAACTTATTCAGTAAAACTTTGAAAAATGATGGTGCAGTAATAAATTATTTATTTTAAAAGGTGGGTTTATACTATTTATTTAGCAAAATAAGATCAAATTTATTTCGAAAATACGTCTGGGCATTGCGTCTTACTTGGAACATATGATATTGACAATTTCAATAAATATTTTTGTATTTGGATGGGTTGTGAGTATTTTAAAATTAAATTTGTGTTTAGAAAATTAAACCAATAGGTAGACACAGACATTGACATAGATGGGGAGCCCGACAAGGGCAGCACTTAGGCTCACTGGGGCCCATTGTGCTATCCCCCCAAGTAGGCAAACCAATAGGTAGGTATGGCAGTATTGAAAAGTTGAAAAAAACTATTGTATTACAGGGTTTCACAGCAATTGTTCTTATCCTATTTAATTCTATTTTCTGTATAAACCACCTCCGAATCCTTATTATTTTATTTTATTTCCTGTATAAACCCACCTTAAAAATATTGAAATAAAACTAACCTTATCGTCTTTAGGAATAGTGAATTTTTGCGATATTAATTAGTATTGTTGGGAAAAAAATAAAATCCCAATTCTCAATACTGCAAGCACTTACAAATAGAAAAACTCAGAAAATTATACAAGATCGATGCTGAATTGCTGATCAACACAAATAGCAACCAAAACCAAACAAAACATGAGAAGCAAACTTGAACTTTTTAAGTTAACCATTTTTTGGCGCGGTGCGGATAAAGCGGATTCGGTTAACCGAATACTAGTCGATTTGCCAGATTGCTTTTCGTCCGGGGCTTAGATACGGCTGAAACGATCCTCCTAGATGATTTACACTCTACTCCAGTTTGGAAACGTTGAAGGTGGGATTTTCGGACGGCGAGCTCTAAGCTCCCGTAATACCCTAATTCTTCGAAATATTTTTTAAATTATTCCTCTGTTATTAAATTCTTGAAATGCATCTTGGCTTCCACTAGGTGCCTGGTATCATGAGATGACCTTTTCTTTCAAGCTATCCCGTCACCCCTCCTTTTCACGCCTGCCTCATAGCGGCCATTACGCTAATATTATATGTATAACTAGCCGTTAGGTCCTCCCGCCACCCCCTGAAATAAAGCAGTAAAACCGGACACGTGGAACCAAGGCTTGTTAGAGTTTAAAGTCCTTGACGTGGAACTACTTATGTTAAAAACACATAGGACTGTCCTCCACGATGCGATTCGACAGACTCATAGATAAAAGTTTATGGGCAAAAGATTGAAGTTCGGTCAGTCACTGAACACTCACCACAACAGGTTGTTACATGGTTGCCATCGTGTAATATGTAATTATGAGTGGGGACAAGAATAGTTAGGGCCGTTGTTTGAATAAGTAGTGACATGGCTAGTTTCAAATTTTAGTTTCTGATACAGTTGGAAACGCAAATTAAATCCTGTGAGTTGATTGGTTGTTGTTGGGCTTCTTAGATCCTCCTTAGCATACACGCCTTGGGATACGACGCTTAGTGATGACTAACCTGGATCTTTTTTAAGCGCCGGGTCAATGGATCTGGATAGTGAAGGGCTACCTATAACTAAAAATTGTTAGAACTGATCCCTGTTATGGGAACCGTGGAATTGATCCTGTCCAAAATATTAAATAATTACAAAAATTAGATACACGTATGCCAACTTCACCAGCGCACCGTAACGAACTTACGGTATTTATTTTGTTTTCAAGACGTCTCTTGGGAAAAATATGTTCGAATTATATAGACTTATTGTATCAGGTTTATGGCGAATTCAAGTTCATGCTCTTCTTGAAGCAACCGAGATTGCATTATTTTTAAAACAATCACTTTAAAAGACACCGGCCGGTTTTGGGTTACAACAGTGGCAGCTATTCAAGTGAAGTAGGTGAAGGAAAAATAAACAAGCAAACATCTAACTATATTTATTATATATCCCTTAAAATTTTAGTTTTTACATTCATTTATTCAACTAATTGGTAAAAAATAAACTGTACATCTCGAATCAATATTTTACTTGACCGTTGGCGGCATGTCTTTTTAAAACTTTCAATCGAACTTTATTATAACAACTATAACAGTGGCGCTAACCGCTTTGACTTTGCTGGAGGTGCTATGTTTAGTTTACGATTTTCCTACTATGTTGCCATGACAACGCGAACCTGATGACTTCGAGCCCAGCGCCATACAAACAAGGTCTAGGGAATAGATTTATGGGAGCTCCGAAATAGATCTATCATACTCTTGTAATCAGCGTGCTAGTGGTAGATTTTGCTGATATGTTGTGTGCATTACCACGCACCATGCAAGAAAAACAGCCGTTTTAATTTCTTTTTGCAAAGAAAGGGTAGAATAAGTTTATCTATTAAATTAATACTTTGAACGAGTAGTATAATTAAATTTAAAAGTAGTGGAATAATGTATGTTTATTAATAATTTTAACAAGTAACATAATAAAATTATTTAAAAATTAAATTTAAAAGTAGTAGAATAATGTGTATTTATAAATAATAAAGCAGTCGTAACGGGTGAGGATTTTAAAGTGTTACAAGGCGGTATCGGACAAATGTTTTGGAATTTTTTATAAAAATGTAAAGACAAACAAATAACGGCGATCGACGGAGGAAAGGAAAGGAACCGGTAAATATTGCACTTTTATACTCATTGATGGTATTGCAAAACCTCTTCATTCAGCCATACTTAACGAATATTATCAAAATAATGGAATAAACACGATTGGTAGGCAGTGTAGCACGATCTCCAGGTAAAAATATTATTGAAAATGTTTGGAGTAGGCTAGAAGTCACATCTAAAACAATTCAAAATCAACCACAAATCATCCCAGATCTAACACGTGCAGAAAAAATGAAAAAGTGTTCCACATAAATCCATTATCTCTAGTATGTCTGGCCGCTACCAGAAATTGTTGAGAGTTCGGGGTGAACATATTAGCTTTTATTTTTCTTAACTTGTACATTTGTAACCATCGTTTTATAAATTATTTTGCGGTATACATCGAGGTATACATCCTGTAAATGTTTGCCCCATAGGCCTCTTCTATGAATAGCCTTTATAAATAAATAATTAGAACTTTTTCTCCCAGAGTCAGTTACAAATTTTAACGAATATTTTTTACACTACCTGTATAAACACTAAAAAATTTTAAGCTACAAAAATATTACTTTCTTTTTCTTTAATTAAAAAAAATATACTTTATTGAATTTAGCTCTGTTTACCTCAAGGTATGGACCAACTGATTACTAAAAAATCGTGCTTTTTGCATTAAGTTAACAGCAACCAAATTTCATTAACGTCTATAGTAACTTAGAAAACCCGACCATATTTCTCCATATAGAGAATATTTGTCGTACATATAGTAATAGTTACAATACAGAGTAATCGACCTGAAAACGAGAACTTTACTCTTAAAAAGAGTATATATCTTGACACCCTAGCTAGACTATAGACTCTGCGGAGCTTGTTTTTTTTTTGTTTAACTTCATTAACTTTTAGAAATAATAAAATAGGTTATTTATTAGAAAATTAAATTATATTTTGCGCCACCTCCTAATTACGTAATAATAATATTAAGTGAACCTAAGTGAAAGCGTTTTAGGTACAATCGGGCACCTCTGAATGGGTAATAACTTTCCCCAAAACTAGTTTATAAAAGCAAATCTAATTTAATTTAATACTTAACATTGTTTTGTGATCTAATTGAAAGCAGATTTAAAACACTAAAATATAAGTATTAGTCTGTACTCTACACGATCGAATAACACAAGAGCGTTACATTCGTTGTCGATGCCAATCGTGTAAACTCGGAGCTCCTACAAATCTGTTCCCCAGACTCTTGTGCCATACAACGCTCTCGGTGAATTGCAGGCGCAGTGTACTACACCCACGTGTCGTTCAGTTTGCGGTGGTTGTTTACTTTTATTTTCGCGGATTTCGCTGCAACCGGTGAGTTTCTTTGCAGTTAACTTGACTGTTTTGTGTTATATTTATTTATGGTGTTGTTACAACTTCAAATTCAAAGTTAGTAAATGTGATTGTTCAAGACTGGAATAAATTAAAAAACGTCTTTCAATTTATTACAAACTTTGACAAATCTGATGAAAAATCAATCCGCCCTGCGAAAGGATTTTTAGATGAGATGAACGATTTTGAATTCACGTTTCTGGCATTAGTATTTAATGACATTTTCTCAATCACGGATATACTATTTGACATTCTTCAAAAAAAATCGCTTCACATTCATTTTTCCATATCCAATATAAAACGCTGTCGTGAGGCGCTCTGTAAAAAAAGAAATGAACATTTTTATAATAGCATGTTTGATAAAACAAACATGAGCTTGCTAAGTTTTTACCTGAAGAAATTAGAGTTAAGTATAGAACCCTTTTTTATAAAATAATGGAAATGACACTAAGATTTCAAGACTGTGAAAAACTTACATTTTCGTGTTTGGCAGGTTCTGCTAAATTTTCCGAATATAGTTTAAATTTTCCGACTGGTCCGTTTGAAAACTTGTTACAGTTATATGGAGAAGTATTTTCAAAAAATCAACGACTTAAAAATGAGCCTGGTCTTATTCTTGCCAATGAGAGTAATTGGAATATATAGCTACAAGAGCACGTGAAAAAAATTAATAAAAATAAATATATTTTTACCGAAGCATATAAATTGTTTTCCCTTATTTTACCCTCGACAAGTGCTTCAGTGGAAAGAAGTTTTTCTTGCTTCAAATGTATAAAAACTTATTTAAGAAATACAATATCTCAAGAAAGACTTACTTCTTTTGGCAATATTTCAATTCAAAAGGAATTTCTGGAGGAGATTAAGGCAACTCATCCATTTTATGAAAATGTTATAAATAAATTTGCTGCTATCAAGGATAGGAGAATTCATTTAGTATATAAAATTTAAGTAAGCCGTAAAAAAATATTCTACCCCCTCCACACATAAAAAAATTCTGGAAAAAAAATTATTGCGATATTTTCTTGCTTCATTAGCACTTCACTTACTTTTGCACCCGCGAGCCGCCACTGAGTTAATAGTGTAAAGCTCTACGGAATAAGTACAGGTGAAACTAGGACAAAAAAAAATTCCAGTACATTTTATATTAAAATTTAAATACGTGCCCACACATAATCTTAGGTACGTGCCCTTATTATATTGTGTAAATCCACGAAAATTTTTAAAAAATTTCCGGAACAGCATTGTAAAACTTACAAATGTTTAGAATATTTCCATAGCCATATTCGATTCGTGTTCGAGGTTAACCAAAGTGTAATGTAAATTGATGAGATATAATTTTTTTTGTATGGGACTCGTAACTGGCACTGCTCCAGTAAACTAATACTTTTCGTTCGGGGATCAGTTCCTAACTGATCCGTAAAAATTGTTGGATCAGCCATCCCTAAGTTCTACTTGCATCTTCTTTCTCACTCTGTTGCTCCTGTCTCAAAACTGCAATGTTTCGTTGACGGACGGATACGTACTAGTTTAGTTACGTTCGTAGTATATATTGCTCTGCCGGAATCATCGAATCTGTACATGAGCAGCCTTATCAAAAAGCAATTTTTATCCACAAATTTAGGTAACTGTTAGAAATTAAGAGAATTTGACAGTGACGTGGCTTGTTGGTGTTGGTTTGTATCAAGGCCCATTTACTCTATAGGTTACCCCGATAAGCAACTATCGTCGAGAGCAGTCTTCCGGTTCGTCTCGTCGGATGCAGACCTCTGTGTTGATAACATAAGTGGTGCCACGTGTCCGGTTTTGCTGCTTTATTTCGGGGGGAAACGGGAGACTCAACCGCTCAGAGTGGAAACTAACGACCCCGCTAGAAAGGGAGCAGACGCTGTGAACGTGTGAGGCCTAGTTGTTCCTGTATTCTATCCCGTTCGTCTGCCGCAGTTCTACATAGAATATTAGCGTAATGGCCGCTATGTGGCGGGAGTGGGAGGGGTAAGGGGATAGCTTGAAAGAAAAGGTTATCTCGTGAGACCAGTAGTACTCTCAAGGGGCATCTAGTGGAAGCCAAGATGCATTAGAAAAGTTTTTAAAGAAAGTTAAATTTAAAGATTTGAAATACACGGGGTGATCGGGAGCCCAGAGCTCGCCATCCGGACATCCCACCGATAACGTCCCCAAACCGGAATAAAGTGTATCTCGCTTCGAGGGTCGCCGGATAAAGCGAGTAAGCTCCGGACGGGGAGCAATCTGGCAAGTTGCGAAGTGCAGTGCCAAAAACATATAATGGAAAGGAAAGGAATCGTCGAGAGGGACGCGCGGGTGACGCGGAGGTCGTGACGTTGACTGGCGACCCGATCTGACCAGGCGGCCAGTTTATTGCTTATTCAGCTTTACGTTTTCGTTGCGGTAGTTGTCAGTTGTGTTATATTGAGTATTTTTTAACTTCCTCGCGTGAAGGGGGACCAAAATAACCGAAAAACTATTAATTATAATTACAAATAGACACAACAACATAAACCTAGATGCCGCAAGAGTGTTCTTAAAACACAGGTTATTTATAAAAATTAAACGAACTGACGAAGGAACAAAAATGTAAAAAAGAAGCCTTACTGAAATGGCCCCCCACGAAAACCTGTATAAAAAATGAAAAAAAAAATACTAACTGAATTTTTAATTTGTTACCGTTTAAGCATAAATTGTGTGCTGATTTCCTATTATTAAAAATTATGTTTGAACAGTTAAATAATGGTGTTTACTGCACATAGTATACCTATAGTTAATCAAATATGAAAAATACTTATGATATACATAAGGTGTCTTTATAGTGTGTTCTCGGTTAATATCTTGGTAACGGTTGGAAATAGAGAAGAAATTTATGGTAGACTATTAAAAACTAAATCAGGAAAGTGCAAACCGTTTTGTTCTAATTTGAAACGTTTAGACTGTTGTTCAAAATTGAAAAATATAGGGTGTTTCATATATCAAAAACTATTTAAATAGGTATTATAAATCATCCTATATATTTATATTTAAACTTTTTCTTTATCACTAATCATTATCACCAAAACCGAGAACACACTACTGGGACACCTTGTATAGAAAAATGTACATTTTCTAAAGTTATACAACTATTTGTTATGCAAAAACTTTTTGCAAGAATATTTTATAAAACTTTAAAACTACATCATATTTTTTCAAATACAATGAGAACTTACGAGCTTATCTTGATGGCTGCATTTTATTGTAACAAAAAAGTTTCAATTTTGAACCAAAAAAAGATTAATAAGTGTAATTAAACGCACACAGAAGAGATATAGACAATGCCGTGCTAAAGCAAGCCGGTCGCCGAATGACGTAGATCGCTCTAGAGGCAACCTATAGAGTTATTGCGCCTTGGGTTCGTATTTACATATTTAAAGCTCGGAACACAATGAAAGTTACGTCATTCGTTTCCGTCCATTACGTAGATTATCTCGTGAGACCAGTAGTACTCTCAAGGGGCATCTAGTAGAAGCCAAGATGCATTTCAAAAATTAAAAGCGGAAATATAAAAAGTTATTTGAAAGATTCGGGGTGTTTCGGGAGCTTAGTGCTCGCCATCCGGACATCCTACAGATAACGTGTCCAAACTGGAATAAGGTGTAAATCATCTGCGAAGGTCGCCCCAGATCTGAATAAGCTCCAGACCAATAGCAATCTGGCGGTTGCCATGTAACAAAGCCAAAAGTCCACTACTAGTGGGCATAAGCAAGTCAAGTCAAGTTTTTTTGTGTTCCGCGCGTAACCATTGAAGTAGTTGAACTTGAACTTGCTATGTTTTTGGCACGGATACTAGTCTACTTGCCACCCAAAACCGGCCATGTTATATTTTAAAGTTATTGTTTTAAAAATTCATAAAAATTAAAATTTTGGCGCTGTTGTCAGAATCTCGGCTGCCTCGAAAAGCATGAACCTGTAATTTATCTAAACCTAATACAATTACCATTAAACCTATATAACTGAAACATATTTTTCTCAAAGTAACGAAAATCGACATCTCTACTGAAAGCATGCATAAAGCTGAGCAAACTTGCCGCCATCTGCACCGACATAGTGTAACTATAGATTGTCCTCTTCGATTATATAGTTGGCTTTTAATCCGATCTCTCTTTCTGTTCGTGTCATTCGAATTTTCCGAAATTTATTTTAAGGGAAACATGAAGGATTTTTAAAGATTCATATTTTACTTTAATAAATATTTTTTAATTTCTACAAATATCGTGGTCAAGCAGTGCAGTGAGTGCTTTCAAAGAATTTTTGAACTTCAGTGTCGTGTTTAGTTTTAAAACTAAAAGAAAATGGGTAATGTTCAAGCAGCTTATTCGGCACCTCCTCCTACATCTCCGCCCCCAGGAGCCGCATTCCCAAAAGAAAAAGAAAGCGAATTAAAAATCACCCAGGATGAAAGTGTAGAAAATCCTGGTCCTCTTGAAGAAATTCACACAAAATGCAAAAGTAAGTGACATAACCTATAAATTCAGAACCTTGGTAGATAGACTTTAACAGCCAGCTATTAGACTTACCAGAATATTTTTACATAACCATTTTATATTAAGCTTTATCCTTTCGAGAATCTAGATTTGATATAGTAGAAGATTCAAGTAAATATTTTCTTTTTAGATGTATTTCCAACATGTTTCGAAGGTGCAAGAATAATGCTAACAAGAGGACTCAGTAATCACTTTCAAATTTCTCATACTATAAATATGAGTTCTGTGACGCCTAGTGGGTACCGATTTGGTGCAACATATGTAGGAACTAAGCAAATATCACCGAGTGAGGCTTACCCAATATTGTTAGGAGACATAGATCCTACAGGAAACTTAAATGCGACTATTATTCATCAGCTTCAGCCTAAATTGCAGGCAAAATTTGGAGCACAAGTACAAAATTCAAAGTTCCAAGTAGGGCAACTAACTTTAAATTATAGAGGTAGTGATTATACGGCTAGCATGACAGTGGCAAATCCAGACATTATTAACAATTCAGGAGTTGTTGTACTGCATTATTTGCAGGCTGTTACCTCAAGACTAGCATTGGGATCTGAATTGGCATATCAGAGAGGCCCTGCTGTTCCTGGAGGTGAAATTGCACTTTTAAGTGCGGCTGCAAAGTGAGTATTATGCTATCTTATAAAAATAATACAGTTATTCATCTTTTGTATGCTGTAGTGGGAAAGGGTAACTTATTAGACCCATTCTACCACCATGAAATCATCACTCATTAGGTTGCAACATAAGAAATATTGCCTAATGAGACTTCCCTTAAGTTGGCAATGGCAGACCAGTAATCAACCTAGCTTATTACTAGGAGTATTCAATCATTTGTATCTAATATATGACAATTGCTCCTTGCACACTAATGTGAATAAACTAAATGTTGCTTCACATGAAAACAGATTTGATGTTATTAGCATTCGCGGTAACTAATATTACTTAGTTATTTATTTATTTATTGGTGTGAAGCCTGTTGGAAGGGTGGTCCAGTTGCATTTGCAAAGCATGTGTTTGAGCAGTGACTTTTTTTTAACAAAATTTATAATTTCGTATGTACATAGTTGTATAAAAAATACCTATACTCTGGTAGATCAGTCCCATTAGTTTATCACTAGATGTGTCAATAAAGTCATAAGAGTAACAATAAGAAACCATAACCACACATTTTTTCTTATTTGACGTGTACCAACTATTTCAATGAAATTATATATATATAGATATATATATATATATATATATATATATATATATATATATATATATATAGATAGATAGATATATAGTAGAATCTGGATAGTTAGATAGATTCAGTTAGGAAAACAAATCTATGAGAACAACAAAACAATTAAGTATATTTACAGTTAAAAGCAGAAGTGTCAAGAAAAGATTAAACCACAAATAAAATCATAGTGAGGACTTAATTCTATTAAAGGAGGCACAAAATACATCAAGCTTATCTTATTAGCAGATTCATAGCGTGATTCATTGAATTATGCTGTCCATAAAGTGTTGGTATTTGAGTTTAAATGTATTTACCTCCCTTAAGTTTCTAGTAGGAACATTAATATTAATCCTTGCTAATAATTCAGGACAGACTATATAATTGTTTTACAGTTTAGATATTAAAAGTTGGTCATTGTTCTTTCGTCTATCCTTAAGTGTTTTAAGATTTAGCAGTTTTAGAAGGGATGAATAATCTATTGAATGTGACGGAATGGAAAGTTTAAATCCTAAGTATCTTAAAAATTTATTCTGCACACGTTCTAGAACATTTTCATGAACCGCAAAATATGGAGACCATACAGATGTGATTTTCTCTAAATGAGATCTTACAAGAGATGTATATAAGGTTTTCAAAGTATACACATTTTTGAATTCTCTGGTATATCTCTTCACAAAGCCCAACATCTTAAGTGCCTTATTGCGGCATGTCTCAATATGCTCAACAAATGATAATCTAACATCAAAAATAATTCCTAAGTCCTTAATGCTAGCAACATTGTCCAGAACAGTTTCATTAATATGGTAAACATTCAATTTTGGTGATAACTTTTCTCTCTCCAAGGCCTCCGACAGTGCCTGTTCATATGCCAGTAAATTTGTTGTGATTGAGCGGCCATCAATAAAACCATGCTGCTGATCGACTGACATTCTTAAAAATTTGAGTTAGGAAGTTGGTAACTAGTGATTCAAAAGGTTTAGGAAAAAGAGACAAGTGACTAATGGGGCAGTAATTTTCAACATTTGCTCTGTCACCTTTATTTTTAAAAAGCATGTAGGGAACACTCCTGAAGACAGTGATTTGTTGTATAATAACCACAGTGGCCTTGAAAGTGCAAATGCACATTTTTTAAAAAATAATTGAGGCATTCTATCAGGTCTAGGAGGCAAACCAGTGTCAGTTTGAGAGAGACCATCACAAATTTCTGCGATTCCTAGGGCCAAGCCACTAATGTGAACAGCATCCTGAAAAGAGGGAGGGAGACTCTCGATGTTACAGTTGGTAAGCTCAGGGGGTTCATATACTGCTGAAAAATGTATTGCAAAAAGATTAGCAATATCTCTTCATTACAGGATTCTTCCTTATATTTAAGAATTGCTGGCAACTCGTGATTTTGAGAACCAGCACATATGAATCTCCAGAAACTCCTGGCTTCTCCTGTGTAATATTATTTTATATTTGATGAATATAATTCTTATAGCAGTCATCAGCCTGGCTCCTGCATAATGCTCTCAATCTGCCAAACCTACTATAATCATTAGGGCTATTTATTAACTTATAACTTTTATTAGCTTTTATGAGAATAATGTTGCTTCTAAATTCAGAACTAAACCAGATTGGAAATTTAAACTTATTTTAAATCTTCTTCTTAGGAGTGTACAATTCAATTGCAAAATTAACAATACTATAGAAGCTTTCAAGATCTAAATAAGCAGATGATGTTAAAATATTATCCCAATATATACATAACAGAAATTGACTAACTGCCTCAAAACTACACTTCTCAAAATCATTCACCTCACTCTTGTACTCCAGAACATCATAACAGATCACAATGTAGATTAATTACCAATGCTGGGTGATGTCTGTCACAGTTGATTAATGGGTCAGTGGCACATTCAATATTATGGCATTGATTACTTGTAAAAACTAGATCCAGGAACACACCATTTGCATTTGGGAAGTTGTTTATTTGACTTAAGATAGGGAAATGTTTCAATGAGAGATTCAGCTGCAGAACTATTACCTGTGGTCATCCGGACCACAGAGAATCATTTGACCTCATAAGCTTCAGAGGATTATAGTCTCTGGCAATACAGAGCCCAAAATTATCAAACTCCTGTGTGGCTCGTTCAACAGCATCACAGTGCAGGTCATAATATAGAGCATTAGATGCAGGTGGTATGTATATGCAACAAAAAAGTTTTTTTTTTAGACCTTTAGAAACCACTGCAACAACTCACAATTCTTCTGACAGATCATTTGCCAAATTAATACTCCTCGATCGCAGCCTACTGTTAACTGCAATCAGTACTCCACCATTTCTAGTTTAACCTGTACTAATAACATTTCTGTCTCTTTGGTACACTGTATAGTTCATTAGGCCAAGCCATTCACATTCTGACAATAAACCTTAACGTTTCCTGATTTTAGTACCTTGTTCGATAATGATGCCATTTTCTTCCTATTTGAAAATTTGATGCATTTGGATATTCTCCCTGCTTGTTCTCATTAATATCATGCACAAAGTCCCTCACTGTGACAAATTCAGACCAAAAAGTATCTCCTTTAAGCTGCCTCAGATACGACGGGTCAATTCCAACTTTAAATGAAGAAAAGTCGCTGCCCAATCGAAGATGATATACACTAACATCCTCATTCTTAATATAAGCCTTTCCTTTTAGGTAACCTAGAAGAGACTGACAAGTTGCAGTGTTGGAAACACTGCTAACAAACAGCCACTTTTTTGGACAAACACAAGGGGGAACACCTGCCAAACTCATTCTTGATTCCTGATTTATCATAATACTATTAGTGTCATCTCTGGGTCTATTTGGTATGTTGTTTCTGGCTGGTTGAACTTCTGCGAGTTTTGGTTGCTTCCCATTTAAACCGCTATGGTCAGGGTGCCTACATTCAGTTTAAATTTGAGTTCTAACACCATTATCCACTGCAGAGTTAACTTGACTGAGGGTAATTGTCTTATTTTCCACAGCATTTCCATTCGTTTTTTTTGGTGGGAGAAAATTTTTGGATTTGTTGTTAGTTTTGACTGATTTATTAGAGGTTAAGTTGTTCAAATCCCCAGTCACAGATGATGTAAAGTTCGCACTGGAGCTAGCTTTAACTATTGGAGACTTCTTATCGCGCAGCAGACGGGTTTCTGGTGTCCGCATATCGGGTGTACTATTTGTAATGTGGGTAGGATTGTGTGAAACATAACTAGAAGTTTGCAGAGGTAGTAATGGAGACACTAAACTCATTTTTACTTATTTTTCCAGTACTAGTATGCTTAACAAGCCATTGTAATTTGTATAAAACTTAATTCGTTCATCATCAGTCATATAATGTTCATCATGCGATTTGCAGTTGGCACAAATAAGTTCATTTTGGCCCACTATTATGTACCCAGGGACCCGTACTACACAACGACCATGAAAACAACCTTTGCACTTTTACACATTTCACGATTCCTTTCAATTTTCTTGCACAGATTCAACAGGTTTTTATCGTATTACATTTCTGCGATTTGCACTTGTCCGCCATTTCGGACAGAGTTATTTTTTTCGAAATATATGTTTCAGATCATCAGAACGGTTTTTAATCTATCCATATCAAGCCTAAAAAAATAGTTCAGAAACAAATAGTACCAACCGAAAACCAAAGAGATAATGCATGTCTCTTCATGGCAATAAAAAGCAATAATATAATTTCTCATTTATGCTTCATTAGGTATTATTAACCACAATATACGAATTTTTTTCTATTCTATATTTTGATGCTTGGCAATCAAAAACTCAATTTCAGTAAAAACTGTTTAACCAATTGACTTTTTTTTTGTTTAAAAGGTTATACTGTGGATTATACTTATCAATGATTTGTAGATATTCAACTGAGAATTATCAAGTATCAGGTACTGTAGGAGTGTCAGGCGTGCATTTATGTTACTACCAAAAAGCTAGTAAGCAGTTACAGATAGGTGTAGAATTAGAGGCAAATAACCGAATTCAAGAGTCAGTGGCATCCATTGGCTATCAGGTGGACCTACCCAAAAGTGAAGTAGTTTTTAAAGGTAAGAAATGATGTCATGATTTCTAATATCAGTTGCTAAAATATTAGGTTTGAGTTGTTGACATCTATGAGGGATGGTGTTAAAAAGCTAATTTTTGCGAGGTTTATCTAAGATAATCAATTCAGGTTAACAGCATAATCTAACATTTTCATGAAATAGAGTAAAATTTTAATTACATCATGTAGATGTCACTTTAAGTTAACCAAGCATAAACTGATCAGGAGTAGGTGATATTTGATGATGTTGTGACAATTAAAATACAAAATTCTAGTCTATTTTAACTTAAACCAGTGTTTGTGCAACCAAAACCTGGTTGCCACTGTTTAAGTTGGAGTTAGTAACAAGTTGACATTAGTGAGGTTAACTGAGCATGATCTTACTTACTCTAAACCCACATCGTGAAATTGTGTTAATAAATGTTAGTATTTCTCATTGAGCAAACCTACTTTTTTAACAATTTTAAACACAGAAAATATAGACTTAATAAAATTACACAAACATTTTTATTTCAGAATGACATGGCTTTTGTCTTAGATATTCAGAATCATTTAAAGCTAATAATTTTCTGAAAGAACTCCCTGAATCTCCAGTTCTTAAGAGGAGCAAACTCTAAAGAGTTTTGTTTTCAATTGGGATGAGATTAATTGTTTATGTATCTTTGGTTTCTGTATTCATTTGAAGGGTTAAATAAAACTATATATGCCTTTGAGCAGTTGGAATTGTTATTAGGTATACATTCTTCTGATTTTCTTTTTTATTTTTTATTAATCCATGGGAGATTCTCTAAATAATAACAGTTAATATATGATTAATGCAAAATATAAAGGTATAATTTAACACATTAACTCCTATTTTAATATGAAAATGACAGTGTACTTATTAATGATGTACTAAACATTTTGTAACTAAAAATTAAAAAGAAATAAGCAGTTTTTTAACATGTAACACCTCTTAAGACTTACTATACTGTGTATTAATTCCTAAAATTTTCAGGTCATATAGACTCGAATTGGTCTGTAGGTGCAGTTTTAGAGAAGAAATTGAGCCCCCTGCCCTTCACATTAGCTATCAGCGGACTTATGAATCATCAGAAAAATAATTTTAGACTGGGAGTTGGTGTGCTGATAGGTTAAAGAAATTCGAATGAGGGTTAGAGAGGCTCAAAGCAGCAGTTTTTTATCATTGAAAAAAGCAAATAAATTGTTTTCGGACTGCCTATTAAAGTTGTTTTTCAGAACATTGATTATGTTTGATTTTTTAACATAAGCATACATTGATTGATAAGTGGCATTTTCCTGACATTTTAATTCAAAGTTTATATTTATCTACTTTTTTTATGTATTTATTTTTTTGTAAACAATCAACACTTGGCACTTTCTGTTAGGGTGAAGCAAATTATAGTAAAAACATTTTTTTCTTCTTCAACATGAATAAATTAATTAAAAACCTTTATGATAGAAAACTTCTGACAGAAACTGTACAACATTCATTTATTTTTATTATTTCTGGAATGTTGTCAGTGGAATTTAGCATTTAGTCTGCTTTGAAGAAATTATCAAAAGGATAAACCACTAGTTGAATTATGCTTTGCAAAGAAGTATGGTTATATGAGATGGCATGAGGGTCTCATCATATTATGTGCTAAAAAAAGTTACAAACAAAAGTTACTCCCAGTGTTTTATATTTTTGAACAAAAATATTTACAATTTTTCATTTGTTCATAGCTTTAAGCAAATAATTTGCACCTGAGAAATGCTTGACAACCAAATTCTTAAAGACACTTTTTTACGTCATAAATTTATTTGCGTCATCCAATGTACAATTTAATAGTATAAATATAGGAATGTGTGCAAGTGACTTTTATATTTAACTTTTATACTCAGTAGAGATAAAGGGGCTCAAAATGCCATGAGAAAGCCTGAGCGAATTTTGTCAGTGGTTTATCAGTCAAGTGATTTATTTGTGTTAATTAAAAATACAAATATATCAGGTAAAAGAATTAAATTAGGTTTTCTATAAGGTAACTACAAAATTTCATATTGAAGAAATTAATTTTGTATGCATATGAACATATTGAGGAACATATATTTATTTATGCCAATCAAAACAAAGTTACGTTGTCACCTATTAAAATGCATTCAATGTATGTGTTCCTGAATACTGTATATAAGTTGAAACATGACCAGTGTCAACATAAATTTGCTCTAAATAAATTGTGATTCAGGTAGTTATGACATCTCAAATTGTTTGAAAAAATAATGTTTTTTAATTTTTCCAAAATGTCAGTTACATTATTTTGTTGGAACGAAATTTCTAACTAGCAATTATCTCAATAATTATTGAGAGAAAATAAGATTTCAATGTCATGTGGTATGGTACAAGAGTTATCTGTTTGCATAATATAATAATAATTCATTTAAATAGAATTCCAAAATATCTTAATATACATTTTTTTGTCCATTTTGAGTTGGTATATACTAGTCCATTCCCATGTAGTTATACTGTCCTAAAACATACTTTTTTAAATATAATATATGAATTGCTTTTCTAGTCAGTTTGCCATAATTATTACTTTAAAAGTCCTATAAGTGCTAATAATGAAAAAAATGTAAATTTAATATAAGTATAAGCTATAACGTTTTGGTTTTTATCTAACAGCTTTTTTTGACAATGTACAAAATTTTTGAAAAACAACTTTTTTACAAGTAACAAACAGTTTTTATTTAGTATATACGTTTACTTTAAAGCAAGAAAGTATGAGCTAATAAAATCCATAACACACTATCAAACAATATTAAAATTTCAGTAAAGTAGAATTCTCAAATTTACAAATTAAGTTTAAAACTAACTTTATAATGTAAAAAAATCATTGTTAAAATGCTTTGCTTTTTTACTTACACTTTTCAAATTATAGATAAATCAAAAATTTGATACTCCAATACCTTGAACTGTGCCGACACCATTTTCTCAGACACCAGTGTGTATAGATATAATTGTGTGGTATGTTTATTATACACTCGTGGATATCTGCAAAGTCCTCATTTTGAAACTCAAACATGCGGCTACAGTCTTATTTCAGTCCTCTGCCTCAATTGCAGACATTAAAAAGTTCAGCCAACTCTGCACCCTGTTCATTGTTTGATTAAAACAAATAGTTGATATTTTCCAAGGTTTTTGAAAGATATTTTGCCTGTTATATTGTTAAAAGGCCTAAGAAAATACAAGTTCATACAGGGTTAAACGTTCTGGAAATATTCTAGTAAATGGTACTCATTATTACTTCAAATGTATGTTGTGCCAAAATAAATCAAAAGCAGTGCATTAGGTTAGTAGGAACAGAGATAAACAACACTGTGTAGAATAACACATTATTTTTGCTTTATTTTAGTTATTTATAGTCAAAATATGTACATATGTTAACTTCTTTAGTTATTAGAATATCTGGACCTCTGATTCTACAAAATGTTTTTGGCATAAAAACTCACCACTTTGTTACATTATTTAGATTTTCTGCACATATCTTAGAAGTTTTAAAATTAGCAATCACTTGAAAGGTTGAAAAAATATCTAGGACATTTCTTAAAAAATAAACTAATCTGTAACCATAAATCTATACTATACATGACTTAAATATCATAAACAAATATGAATTTTATATTTATTTAAATATTATGATGATAGTAAATTAGAAAAATATAGATACATAAAACTTACAAAATTATTTGAAACTATGTATAATGATGGTTTGCTACAAGTGTTTTTGGAGCAGAAATGAGCCCATTAGAGTTGTGAATACCATTAAACTGGTTCTGTCCTGTCCAATTTAAGTTTTACGATTTTGGATGGGGATTTTAAAGCAATCATGGAAATAATATAGTTTTATGTAGTCCCCCTTTTATTGGCTATGAAAACTGTTGCTTGACCCTAATAAAAATGTGCAATTTCTAAAGTTTTATTATTTCTAGAAAACCCATGTGTTGATCGTTTATTTGCTGTCCCGAGGTTGTTTTTGTTACCTTTTTTTACAATGTAAAGTAAATAATTGTAAAATAGACAAAATATATTGTTAATAAAATGACACGTGTATTATTGAAAACTATTGGGGCGTTATTGTAAAGACATTTACATTAAACAAAAAAATATAATTTAAATATAGTCAGGTTTATCTGGTTTACTCTCAAGACCAATTTCAAGCCTCTTCAGATGGATCATGGGGCATGATCTATCCAGACCATCTTAGGTGAGGGGCTAAATACTATTTCACTATTCTAGTTGATTTCGAATATGAATTACATAGTCTTCTCTTCCCACATCACTACATTATTGATTATAGAATATAAAATTACAACTTATGAAATTAATTACCTAAGCTAATACTACATAAAAAGTTTAACCCCTGTCTAAGAGCAAAATAACGGTCAAGTTCCAAAGGCAAATTAACAATATTCTATAAAATCAATGTTCAATCAAACTGGTTTTATCAAATTAAAGACCTCTATGTGGCAACCCCGCATTTCACAGAAGTGTAACTAAGATGCAGCAAACGTCACAAAAAACAATTTTTTTGATGAAGAAAGACCAGAAAAACCACAGAACTTATTCAGCGCGTGGCCAATAGTTACGATGTCCTGCTCTTATTCGCATTTGTACGTTATTTTATGATCCTTATATGTTTTCCTGATATTAAAAATCCATAAAGTATCATTTGGAATGTTTATGTCAAGGTCCTCTAAAAACAAGAGTTAATAAGTAAAGCTTGATTCATGTAGCAAAATTTGGAATTAGCAGTAACTTTGGTCATGAAGAATAAGCATTTCGATTGGTTTATTGAAGTCACATGACAAAAACAACCAATAAAATTGTGATAAAACCACATTTTGTTACATGAACCCACCTTTAGCTAACAACAGAAAAGTTTCTGTGTTTAATTGAGTCAGCTGTGTTGTAGCTGAATTATTTTTTGAAATTCAAATGTATAAAAATTTGTTGGTGCTTTCCATCCCCCAGAAAGCTTGGCGTCATTTTAAGTGAAAAGCGTCTTCGTTTTGTACCTACATCCCCGTGGGTAGCGTTATTCTACTTTAAACTCCAATTTTGAATCCCAAAGACCATCCTTATTGGAAAAGTCTTTGTGCTTCGCTTGTAAGCCGCCCTTACAACTGTTTATGATTTACCAGAAATGTTTCTAGTAGCAGGACTGACTGACTTCTGTTTTTGGCAATAGATATTTGATGGTTTAAAATTTAGCTTTTTTATATAAATAAAGGGATTAAAAAAAGCGGACATTAAGGGAGAATGCACGCAAAAAGTGAAAAACCAGCGACAAGGTCTAGTCACGTTCAAAGTAAGATGAAAATGTACCTACGTATTAGAGAAAACCTCCTTCACGTCCGACCTCAAAAAAATGTGTAATGTATAGGCAATTTAAATTACATTTTTTTAAAAAATGGGTTCAAAAGGGTTCACGCGCTGCAGAAATACAAAAACGTGAGTACGATTTACCATTTCAAATTTTGCAGTTACGTAGACAAAGGATCAATGCAAGGCGGTAAAGAGTCATTTTGTGGAAAAAAAATTATATGCGATGGCATTTGCGTCAAAAAATGGTCGAAAATGGACAAATCTACTTCTATTTTATAATTCTAGATTTGATTTTTTTCATAAAAATTCGCATTTAGCGCCCAACTATACATATTTCCCTATTAAAATCACATTGAAGCTGATCCATATCTCTTATAGTTTTAACATAATATTGCAGCGGCGGAAGGCTTGCAAATGGTCCATAATACTGCGTGCAGTTCTCTCTTAATAGAAGAACTCTATGTTAAACAGCCCAGCAAAGTTTCCTGCCCGCTACCCAAAGGAGCAGGTGGACCTCCCTTATTAATTAATGTTTTGCAGTAAAATTAATATTTATAAAACCCTCTGATAGAACAGAATTTCTCAGGAAATTCTGGCTCCATCAGGGATTTATATTTGATGATAATATTCAAAAAATCCTTTTTAAAGTGGTTATAATACTGTATTTCAATGTATATATTATTTTATTAATTATACATAATAGAAATTAGCAAACAATTGTTCATCTGTTACAAACCAGCGGCAATTACGCTTCATGTTTCTCAATTGTAGCGTAGGGTGCTAATCGTCGTCTTCGGTCGACTAGCTTCGCAAAAGAACACAGAAAACCCAATGGAGGTTTGTCCTTATTGCCTGAGGACTGTATAACTTTGAATATCCATAGGAATAAAACAATCTTTGAGCCATCTACTTGTTTATTTATAAACGACAAATAAACATTGCTTGAAAAGGTGGAAGGCTTGCTACAGGAAATGATCATGGACGGGCACGCCGGTGCGCGTCTTGGCAGCCGCTGTTTCGCTCAACCCGCGTAGGTCAGGCTTCGACCATTACAACTGTACGATTGACTGGTTAACATCGGAGGCGGCGCGGCGCGTGCTCGGCTAGAGCAGTTCAAGAGTATGAACTAGACAGTGCTGTTGCCAGTTCTAATTTATGCGAAAATTTGAAAAAATGAAATGAATTTAAAAACGCGAAATAATTGCTTAACAGCGTAAGCTATTACTACGAAGGTAGTAAACAAAACAAGGCTGTGTTACAAAACGGATTTTCTGTAATTTTTGTTGCAATCTGCCCTTCCCGCCCCCTTTAACTGGCGCCCCTCTTTTGTGAATGATAAGGTTAGAATGCTTGGCAGGATCAACAATAGTTATGATACTGGTGGGTTTGAATATACAGGGTGAGTCGGGAGGATCGCCCCAAACTCCAGGAGTGTGTTCTATGAAAGATACTGATTTAAAAAAACTCATATGTTCTTATTCGATTTTCATTTGTTTTCAACTTACAACAAAAATAAGATTTCAAGCATAATTCCATACATACAACATAATAATTATAGGGTGCTTAGAAATCAAAATAAGTTAATGTTCCATTTACTGGTACTATACCTGTCAGTGTCATTTTTGAATTCGTACCTGTCAGTGTCATTTTTGAATTCGAGCTGTTGAACATATTCCAAAATGCCGAATTTTTACTCACACTTAGAGTATGCGAAT
Source organism: Kuschelorhynchus macadamiae (assembly GCA_030620095.1). Taxonomy (NCBI): domain Eukaryota; kingdom Metazoa; phylum Arthropoda; class Insecta; order Coleoptera; family Curculionidae; genus Kuschelorhynchus; species Kuschelorhynchus macadamiae. The sequence goes on from JAUTXW010001345.1 coordinate 1,441,496, forward strand.
ATGATATTTGTTTATGGTTTTTGCAATGGGAATGCTACAGCTGCTGCTGAAGAATACCGTCAACGATTCCCATTTCAACGTCATCCTGATAAGAAAGTATTTATGAGAGTTTTCAACAAACTATGCGAAAGGGGAACATTTCCCAGTGCCAACACAACTTCTGAAAGAGCTACTCAACAAACTTTAGAAGAAGTAGAAAATATTCTGGACCTAGTAGCAGAAGATGCGACCATCAGTTCACGCAGAATGGCTGCTCAGTTGGACATTCCACAAAAAAGAGTGATAAATACGCTCCACGAGCAAGGTTTGTATCCTTACCACTTACAAAAAATCCAACACCTACAGCCAGAAGATTTTGCCAAAAGTATGGAGTTTTGTCGGTGGATAGACAATAATCGTCATCTTATATCGCGCATACTTTTCACGGACGAAGCAACATTTACTCGTGACGGTATTAATAATAGTCGCAATTGCCATGTCTGGTCAGAGGAAAATCCCCATGCAACAGTCGAGAGCAACTTTCAACATAGGTTCTCGGTAAACGTATGGTGTGGTATGATAGATAGTTATGTCATTGGCCCTTTTATTTTGGAAAATCGCCTCACAGGGGACTACTATTGTGGATTTCTCGAAAATGAATTACAAGGACTACTGGAGGATGTTCCCCTAAACATCAGAAGGCAAATGTACTTCCAGCATGATGGAGCTCCAGCACATTTCGCACATCAAGTCAGGCAACACTTAGACGGGAGGTTTCCAAGGCGTTGGATTGGTCGCGGTGGTCCTATTATTTGGCCTCCAAGATCTCCTGACCTCACTCCACTCGATTTCTGTTTATGTGTCTAGTTAAAAAATGAAGTGTACAAAGTGAGAGTGGACACTCGAGAAGCACTTATTCAGCGTATCAGAAATATTGCAGATGAAATTAAAGAAAGGCATGAGGCAATTAGAAGAGCAACAGGTGCCCTACGTAGACGAAGCCGAAAATGTTTAGAGCTCAATGGGGGCATTTTTGAACATTTAATATGATGAAATCTAATGATTGAAACGTTAATTTGTTAGATCTTGTTTATATTCTAATTTATGCTGTAAGTTGAAAACAAATGAAAATCGAATAAGAACATATGAGTTTTTTTAAATCAGTATCTTTCATAGAACACACTCCTGGAGTTTGGGGCGATCCTCCCGACTCACCCTATATACAAGTTCTAACGAATTGCTTATCAGTGGTAAGAGAGTATCTATTTGTTAGAGCAATGGGCTAGAGATCCTGAGGTGCGAGTTCGAGATCGTACCATAACTTTAATTGTTGATAAAATAGTTCTAAAAAAATATTTCATAGTTTAAAAAAACTGATAAAATGCTTCTATTAAAAACATTTGGTTTACCTATACGGACAAAGCGTAAAAATCATAAATTTACTAATATGGACGGAACTTAGTAGTAGTAGAAGTAGTTGGAGGGAGGTCTAGAGACCTGACTGGTAGGTCTATAAGAACCTTTCGGTCTACCCCAGACCCTCCCTCAACCACCACCATTTTTCCATCCTTGAATCTACCTCTCCTGCCTACATAGGTCTGGATACTTTTCTGGCTACTTCCTCGATTGCATCCCTATGCAAGACCGTAGTGCCAAAAATAACCTGGCGTAGTCTTGCTCGTGCTTGACACCTGCACAGGAAGTGGAGTTGAGTTTTCTTCTCCTCCTGATACTCCGTGCAGGTACAGTCCTCCTCAATACCTAAAATAGAGAGGTGCCTCCTTGATCGGCAGTGCCCAGTTACTACTCCTACGATGGAGTTCAGGGTCTTCCTGTTTCGCGTTAACAGCCACTCTGTTCGGGCTTTACAACAAAATCTTTAGCTTGCCTACCATCTTCAAACTGGTCCCACTCACGTCGCAGTTCTTGGTGCGGCCATTCGTCGAGTGCAGTCCTAGTAATACCTAAAGCCGGTTCTGGATATTTGCTGGCGGCTCCAAGTCTAACAAGTTCATCTGCCTTCTCATTACCCTCAATCCCACAATATCCCGGCACCCAAACCAATCTTACCTTCTTACTTCGTGCCAACTGCTCCAGCCTCTCACCACATTCCTGAACCCCGGACGAAACCTAAGAGTGATGTCAGATTTGCCGTCCAGTCAGGAACGCCACTACATAAGGTTAGAATATTTGGCAGAATCAACAATGGGTATGATACTGGTGGGTTTGGCCATGTACAGGGTGGTCCAATAATATAGGACGTCAGCTGTAGCTAGGGAACTGTTATTGACAGAACTTAAGGAACAAGATATTTGTAGATATATCGCTGTAAATTATTCTCAAGTTCGAAAGTTGGCCGCTAGAGGGCGTAACAGCAATATAAAAGTATAAATACCAATTTTCTCTACCGTAATGACTTTATTAGTGGTTACTAGATGGCGTCGTTTTTGGAATTCTCCAAATAATGCTGATTTTCTCAAAAAATCAAATGGTACGCTATGACTTTTATATCACAATTTATTTGATAAATATGAAGGGCATTAATAGTGAAATACAAAATCAGAGAATCCGAAACAACGTCATCTAGTGACTACTAACAAAGTCATTACGGTACATTTTATGGTTCCCCGAGTAGAGCAAAAAAAGCACTTTTTTCGACACCAAGTTGAATAAAATCGATTCATCCAAAACAGAGATATCGACATTTGAAAATTAAAAATGTTTGACCTTCCCCACCACTTTATTTTTGAAAATAAACATAGTCTCAAGCAAAAGGTGCGTAATTGGTTGAAGAATACAATGCTTATATTTTCAACATACCTCGGTCAGGGAAATTTAAGAGAAAATTGGCATTTACACTTTCAAAGTAGAAAATAGTTTACATGGATTTATCTTGGCCGATAAACCTATATTTTTTTTTTAAGTTCTGTCGTTAACGGTTCCCGAGCTACAACCCGCGTCCTCTATTATTGGACCACCCTGTACAATTAGATTCAATTTCCATTGTGAACTTGATATTATGATGTTGTTGATTGAGGTGATCCAGAAATATGAGATTATCCTGTCCATGAGGCCATACTACAAAAGTATCATCTACATATCTGAACTCAAGCTATGGTATCTCCTCTATCACCTGTGGTAGCGAATATCTTATAGAAACTTTCGAAGATACTGCTCTAACATCCGCTCCACTAAAACCAAAACACTGGTTTAGATATGTAGATGATACTTATGTAGTATGGCCTTATGGACATATGTTCAAAGAAAGGAAAATTGTACGTTAGAACATTCCGACGCATACAAATAGATACTTTAATGCAAATTCTCACCACCATTCAGCACAAAAGAAATCGGTGATTAACTCACTATTATTTAGAGCCATTTCGATTTCTGATCAAGATTCTCTAACATCAGAAACATTGAAACTGACCGAAGCTCTGAGAGCAAATGGCTATTGCACAGAAGATATTACGCGTCCAATTAAAAAATATAGTAATCCAACTCCGCGAAAGGAGGATGATAAGGAGCCTCCGTTAGGTAGTGTTGTTCTTCCTTACATACCTGGCACTACAGACAAAATAGGACGATTACTTCGGCGGTCCAACATACGTACAATCTTCAATACACATAACAAGATCGGACAATGCTTGCGATCCCCGAAAGATATTGCACCTTTTCAAACAGAAGGAGTATATACAATTCCTTGCTCCTGTGGAGAAGTGTATGTGGGAAAAACAGGACGCTCAATATCAACTAGACTTAAGGAACATGAACGATGTACTAAAAAGAAACAAATTGTTCAATCTTCTGTAGCTGCCAGTATTTTAAATGTAAAGGAAACCAAGGTTCTAGCATTGGTTCCAGGATTTTATAAACGAAAAATTAGGGAATCTATTAAGTTTTTAAACACGCAAAAAATTTCAATAGAGGTTCGGGTTACGGCCTACATCACACGTGGAAATTATCTTAACACAGGGTCACGGTTCGGCGAGCACAAGTCGGGTATAAAAGCCCGCCTGAATCTCTCCGAGCTTAGTGTTCAGATCTCGTGGAGTAAAGATCCCTGAAGATGCGTTGTGCAATCGAAGGCGAAACGTCGGATAGTAAATCCAATTTGACACGCTCTAATCCCAAGAACCATGATTTCTTAATAGACCAAAGCCGTGAAAGCTTTCGTTCTATGTTATATCGAAATGCTTATCAGTACCACGATATATAGCGCAACTGGTTAGTGCAATGGGCTAAAGATCCAGAGCTGCTGGTTCAATCCCTGCCCGTACTATAACTTTTACTCTTGATCAAATATTTGTAAAAAAATATTTCACAGTTTAAATAAAAACTGATAAAATACTTCCAATAAAAAAATTGGCTTATACGCGCATAACATAAAAAATTATTTACAAAAATATGGACAGAACCTAATAGTGATATCAGATTTGACGTCCCGGGTCGGGAACGCCGTACCATAAAGTTAGAATATTTGGCAGGAAAAACAATAGCTGAATCGCTTATTTATGAAAGGCCTCTTGTCACAAAATCTAAATTTTCGGTAAACAATGAAAAACTGTGTATTTCTTAAACATTGTAAAAAAAAATATTTTAAAATTTTTACTACGATTTTAGATATCCCCAGAACTGTGAATTATTTTGTTTGGATTTTTTTAAAATCATTTGGACCTTTTTTTTGATTTTTTAAAAGTCATTGACAGGAGGCCTTTCATAAACAAAGGTGAAAAAATATATAGTACAGTAATTTTCTTCTAGTAAATGTTATTTTAAATTTTAAAAAAACATGTTTATTTACAATATGTTTTAATGAAACAAAATACACTTGAAGTGCGTATACATAATATGTATATAAATACATTTTTTATTAGTCAAAATAACAATACACAACAATCTGAAACTACAAAGGTAAAAGTAAACTTCGGTTGTTAAATTTTCTTTTAGTCTTTCTTTTTAGTCGGCCACTCTACTAACTCGTCATAAAACCAGTTATGTTCACTTGGTATGTATTGTAAAACTTTTCTCAAGTATTTAATTTTTTCTTCGCGGATTGGTCTTTTTCCGTCGTATGCTTTTTGTGTTGGTAAACTGATCACATCTGATTTGCCGGAACTAAGGTGGAACGTTTTCCTCTGAATCCCATCAATGAAGTCAGATGCTGAAACTTCCCCTTTTCTTGAGCTGTCAAAAATAAACTCATGGTATACTGATACAGCAAACATGTCCCTTTTTCCTTTTTTTTCTTTTTTACTTTCTTCAGAAGCTGTAGTTTTTTTGTAAAATTGAGGCCACCACTTTTGGAAATCCAAAATATCTTTTGTTTCAACAAGATCAACCATAAATTTTCCCCGTTTTGTCGAGGACAAAATCATAGATGTAACTTCTTTTATAGTGTAGTACCTGTCGTGTTTCCTCAATTTTCTTTTCACTAGACCAAAATCTCTGTCACAAGGTAAATAAGAATGTGACCTCTGATTGGTAACCTGTAGACTACTTTTTTAAATCTACCACTGTCAGTAAGAGACATTAAGAATCTTATCATAGCATGATTTTTGTTTTGCCCGGTACAGTTGTCACTATACAGGTAAAGTTCATCAACAGTACTGGGGACATTGTCATTAATGTATCTCAGTAAAAATGTGCATACTTCATTACTCCCCTTTTGTGTAACCCCTTCGTGATACAAATAGAAACATGCAGTCTCTTCCTTGGCATTATGTACACCAAAAGGCAAAACGGACAGTTGTCTGAGATAGTACATCTCTTGAATAGGGATTGTCGGTAGCGAGATGTTTTGCATGTAGTCAAAACATAAAAGGATTGCATTTTCATGGGTTTTACAGTACTCTTTAGTATTACGCAAACTGTTATAAAATTTATTACTCCTTCTTTTGTGGACAACGAGCTCTGCAGCTGCTACTCTTTTTGCAGTGTCATTTAGCTGTGGGTTTTTAAGTTTTACACTGAACTGCTCACACTCGCAGCACGTATCGATTTGAGGCCTACCAAAACGATAATCGAAATGCTCCTTGTATATTTTATAATAATAATTATATTTACAATCAGACTCAGTGAAACTGTATTTTTCTTTAAACAAACAAACAAACAAAAGTATGCTTTATTGCCGCAGAAAAATTTTACAATTTTATGGACAAAGCAAAATATACCTAAAAATAAGACATATCAAAACATTAATCGAAAATAAATTCGACAGGTCAGTGCTTTTTTTTAAAAATGTAAATTATCAATTTACCAAATCGTAAAACACACGTTAGAATATAACATAACATTGCAAACAGTAAATGAATCATGATAACCTTATAAAAGTAAACAAACACACATGTACGAGGTGAATAATTTCGATGACATTGAAATCAAAATTGCAACTATGCGACCTTAAACTCTATGTTATTATAGTTATACAAATAATTGTGATGTTAAACAGAAGGTATATTGAAGAATGCATTATTTTAATGTCAAGCTTTGCGTCTAAGTACTTGATTTACTTGGAAGCATAGTGACTAGTTTTCACAGGAAATGAATTAATGTGATCCCTAATCATGTCTTTAAAATCCTTTGGAAAAGTCTTGCGATTATTTTGTTGTCCCCTAAGATCTCTAGGGGTACGACCCATCAATAATAGATATTTTAGCCTTCTTACTCTTTTTTCACCAATACCATGCAGGCTTAAAAATGCTTTTTTACACACCCTTATTCTTGATTTTCCAACCATTACAAAAAAAAATAAATGAACTTGCATGGTCCACAGAGTGACTGGGCCTGGGCTGCATTTCAGTTTCTCCATTATCTTCTGTAGGCCTAAGCCTAGAGCGTTTAGTCTTCACAGGAAGTGCTTCTATTAAGGACTGCAAAAACTGATCTTGTTCGTCTTTGCTATTAAATTTTCCACTTCTGTGTAGAATTTCAATTTGGTCATTTTCAGTTATTTTATTAAAACATTTCAGTCTGCACCTGGAAAAGAAACCTTAAATGATTACTAGTTTTTGAACAGGAAAAAACGCATGACTTTTCCTTTTAGGTCCCCACCAAATATAAATTTTAAATAAAGAGCCAAGATGAGTAGACTCCTGTCAAAAGTGAACTATTTAAGCAGAGCAATAATGTACTTACGTGCAGGGATTTCCTGTTTTCCGGGCTTCCAAAATGTTTCCTTTATAGTTAACATACTCGTCTCCATGAATTCTAGCTTTCTTTATGCGATTGACTTTGTAGTTCATAGACCTACGAACACCTTTCTTACGCTTTTTACCGACTTCTAAATCAGCTTCATTAGCACTTTCTCCCTCAGTATCAGACATTATTTACTTTTCTAAGACAACAGAATACTTAAAAAATATATAAAATATTTCACATAAAACTAAACGGACACTTGCTTTCATAATGACAGTGTAAACATAAAGATAACCTCAAAATTCGGTGTAGCCATAACACTTTTAGTTATGAAAAGCCTCTTGTCCGCGACAAGAGGCATTTCATAAATAAACGCATTTTTAATATGCTCTTATAACAGTATTGGAGCAACGGGACAAGAGACCTTTCATAAGCAAACCGTGTATTCATGCGTTAAGATGTCATTTTCACAAAAAAATGGATTTAGGAAAAAATGTGACAAGAGGCCTTTCATAAATAAGCGATTCAGCTATGATACTGGTGGGTTTGAATATGTACAAGTTCTAACGAATTCCTTATCAGAGATCCAGAGGGGCGGGTTCAATCTCCGCTTGTACCACAACTTTTGCTATTGATCAATTACTTTATTTTCAGTAAATTTTATAAGCGAGCGGAGCAATGGCATATTTAGAGGGAGGCAAATGGCCACTCCAGACCTCTTAACCCAAGCCTCATATTGTAAGGCATTACGACGAATATATAAGTGTGAATCTTTGTTTTTTTAGTTATCGTCGCTAATTTTCCATTAATTAAGCTTATATTTTGTTAACAAATAAAAAGCAATGACTTTTTTTTAGTATTTAGTGAAAATCTTTTAGCGTAGTTTCATTTCACTCTGAACAATATTTGGCGCAGTGTTGATTAAGGTCTACTTATTTAGAAATCCAATACAAAAATGATGCTTTATAGGAATGGCAAGTAATAGCCTAAAACTGATCTATAAATGAATTTAACCAGCCGATCGAATGCAGTGCGTAAGAGATTGGTAACTATCAGAGTTGATAAGTGGAAATATTTCGAAGAATTTCAACAATACGGAATTTTAAATGCAATACAAAGTTGGGACTCATTTAGGCGGTTTCTTTTAAGTAGTTGGACACAGAGCGTAGACAATTTCAAAATAAAATACGGATATTTTTTATATCCCTATTTTAACACTTGTTAATAAATTTACCACAATCATATAAATAATGAACAACACAAAGTTAAAAAACCAAAGTTTAATCAAAACTTTATACATGAGCGAATTAATTTGCATACGTTCTAAAAATAAATAAATAAATTAGTAAAACAATTCAATACTATTCTAATATTGAGTAAAACAACGAAATAAAATTTTAAAATAATATCATTTTAATAAGTGATTAAGTTCTAAAACGCCATTAAAATGGCCATGAAAAAATTGTAAAAGTTTATATAAACCTGAGTATGTATGCCTACTCCCAAAGAGAGTTAGTTGACGCCTTCATTGAAGGTAATCAAAAAATAATACTTACCTTGTAATCTCTAATCAATCAACCTTAATTGACTATTAAGTTGTTGTTAATTACAAGGCTGTAATAATAGGATTAAAACTGGTTCACAGGAATGTTATACTTATTTAAAACTAATATATAGCTTAGGTTTTCATATTTGGGTTTTTCAGAATATTAAATTTATTTCTTAGGCCTGCCTGCCTTCTTTAGACCTGAAGATAGTTTATCCTTACACCTATTGCTTACTAACGGATGTACTTCTGGAAAAAAACGGGGTTTACATTTTTACATAGAAAAGTTTGTTCTAAAAAATTTAACCACATGCTTCTTACGTTCAAAATGAAAATGTACTCATGCAAAATACAGTTTCTTCAAATTTCGAAATTCAGTAGATTAGGTAGTGATACCTATTTAAAATTAAAAGTCATCAATGTGTTTTACTTTTTTTTCAGTAATTAAAGTAGCCAATTTTCTGGAAGAATAAATATTTAAAACAAAAAAATCAAAATTTTGACAAAATCTCTTTATATATTGTAAAGAAAAAAGCAAGTTTACTCAAGGAAAATCAAATAATTAAAAACCCTATTTTTAAATTAAACTAATTTTTTTTTATTGAATAGAAAAAACTGTTTCAAAATGAAATAAAGTTTATTTTATCTAGAATAGCATATTGATTATAATTATTTAGTTTTTTTGTTAAATAAGCTTTTTATTTATAAAAAATATATTTATAATAAAAAAAATCAAATTTTATATTTTTAATTAAGAAGTTAAATAGAATATCTTTAATAATCGCTTAGTGCCTACATTTAAAAAATAAAACAGTGAATTTGGCCGGTTTGAACAAAAACTCCAGATTATACAACTTTCAAGTCACAGTTTTTAGCTGTTCAAGTTGATACACAGACTTTAAATTTGGTAGGCTTATTAATGACAACTAGAAATATCTTTTCATAAGTATTTATCAGAATTTGTTAAACATAAGTAAAATTATGAATAAATTTAGAAAATTCTCCATGTCATGCGGTTTTTGTGGGTTGTTGGAATTTGAAAACAAAGCTATACTTATGCAAAAATTCAGGATTCTCTTCTTTTGTGAGGCTGCCAACATGTTTATATAAAAAAACCTGATAACAGCAATTTTTTTCACAAAAATTTCTTGTAGATCGGCTCCACTGTTATAAAAGTGCCATTTTAAATTGAGTCCAAATATCGATCAACTATCCTACTTATTTACTATTTAGTATTCATTAACATAATTCTAGTTTCTTTTTGAAAAACTGTTTAAAGTAAAAAAATATATCACAAATCTTGAATATGGTGCACACGAAGGGATACTATACGATTCCCCATTCATACGAATCTGTTTGAAATTGAGTTGATTCTCCGCTTTAACAGAAATGAAGGAATAACTGAAATTACACCTGTTATAATAACTGATGTTAGATTACAATTAACACAACATGGCACGAAAAACTGTTTTAAGTAAAAACATATATGACAAATCTTGAATATAGTGCACAAAAGAGATATACGATTCCCCATTCATAGGGTTGAAAAGTTGAAAAAGCGCGAAATCACTATAATAATATAATCATATAAATCTAATTGTATTTTCCTGTTTTGTAACAGAAAATAAGACACGATCACAATCACCCAGCTACAAAGACCAGTATAACTCACGACAACAATCCAAGACCAAACATAAATAAAAAAAAAACAGGCAAAATCAACTGATAAAAACTTTATTTAGCAAACATATCTATAATCTTAGCCTTACGCTAGTCGAGTACAGTACGGCCATCTATTACAGTGCAATAAAGATACCATACTGACGCTGCCAAATAACATTCATAATTATATTAAACAATATTTTGCTAATACTTTTCTTCCAGAATTCCTTAAATAGGGTGCATCACCATTACGTAAATGTAACTGAAACTGATAGATGTCATAAAAAATGAAAACAATGTTTTGAACAATTTTTTTTGCATTATTTTAAAACACCTTGGCCTTTTATTTTTAACCCGCTTTAAACACATCTACGTCACAAGTAGGGGAGAGTGGGGTGCATTCGACCACCGGGAGCATTGAACCACCCTCTGTATACTTGTTATTAATGAATGTTTTGAATACGGTCCATGGAAATTTTAATCGTTGCATTGTTATAACACGCTTCCGCGCCAAAACTTCAAATAAATGTTATTTTTTATGTTTTTTTAGTGATAAAACTTAAAAATCCCAAATAAAGGTACGTTTTATCCAATATAATATATTGTTTATTGTTGATAGAGTGTTAGGTTGGTGATTTTTTTTGTATTTTAGATGCCAAGAGTATATAAGAGAAAAACTCAGAGAGAAGTTGACGAAAATTGTATCAAAAGAGCATTGAGGGATCATTTCAAAAATAAAATACCCATTAGAGAGGTTTCACGGAATTATGGTATAAAAAGAAGCACGCTCATGTCAAGGATTAAAAAAATTAAGCTTAACCATAAACAGCCGATTTATGAAAATTCAGATTCGGGTTTATCTGACGACGAGGACGTCAAAAAGTTTCAAAGTAAATATACAAATCGTCAAGTGCTCTCAGCTGAGGAAGAAAGTGATCTTAGTAGCTATATTAAGAAATGTTCGGCTTTACATTATGGTCTTTCTTATCGCCAAATAAGGGAATTGGCATGTGAATATGCTATCCGCAACCGCTGCAATTATCCTGAGTCATGGGAAAAAAATAAAATAGCGGGTAAGTTATTGTAATTTTTAAGCTCAAAAATAAGTTTAAAACGGTTGTTGCAGGGTTAGATTGGCTCTATGGTTTCATGTCGAGACATCCAGACCTATCTTTAAGAACGCCGGAGAGTACAAGTTTGCTAATAATCTGCTAATTGCTATAATCTTGATGAAACAGTCCTAAAACCGGTAAAGGTTGTCGCTCAAAAGGGTAAAAAACAAGTGGGACAGAGAGCTTCAGGAGAAAGAGGAGAGTTAGTCACTTTTGTTGGGATTATAAATGCCTTGGGGAATACCATACCACCTGTCTATGTAGTTCCGAGATTAAGAAATCCTTCAGAATATATCAACGATGCACCCGCTTCATCACTCGTATTAGGGAATAAAACAGGATGGATGACAAGAGATTTATTTACAGACGTTCTTAAACACATAATAAAACATACAAATTGCTCTATACAAAACCGTATTTTAATCCTGTTGGATAATCATTCTTCGCACACGTCTTACGAAGCCATGAAATTGTGCAAGGAGTCAGGCATTTCAATTGTATCATTTCCACCGCACACGAGTCATCGAATGCAGCCTCTTGATGTTGGGGTTTTTGGTCCATTCAAGGCTGCTACTTCTGTTGCTTTCAATGATTGGTTGACATCACATCCTGGGGAAATTATAACGATAAGACGAATTGGCGAATTAACTAACAAAGCATATATCCGTTCTTTCACAATGTCCAATATAATTAATTCTTTTAAGAAACCGGGAATTTGGCCTGTGAATCGTCTAGCTTTTTCTGAAGAAGATTTCGCACCGAGTTCAATTTTTAGCGGTAAAGAGTTAACCATAAGACAAGAAAATAAAAAAGATGATATCTCTTCAGGAAGCACGATCACAGAAGATAATTTTCCAAATAAAGAAACTGAGGAATCGTCTTCTGATAGACGCATTATTATTCACAGTAATGTTATTGTAAAACCCTCTACTTCACAGGAAAATGACGACATATTACCGACTGAAAGGAAATCATTTGAAATAATCCGTCCCTTTCCTATAGCCGAACCAAAGGCAAAAAAAAGGAGAAATAATGCTTCCAAGTCAAAAATATATACGTTGACACCTGAACTAGAAGAGTTGGGCAGGATACAGGCAGAAAGTGAAAGAAAGAAAACCTTAAAATTGACTGCTGTGAAAAGTAAAATTAAAAAACCACCAGTTAAAAGATCTATTTTAAAAGAGGACACATCTGACAGTGAAGAAAATGACAAGTCAATTGAAATGGCTGATACAGATGACGACGACTCCGAGGACTTGACAGCTGAAGAGTTCCCAATGTTAAAAAGTGGAGAATTAGTTCGACAGGGGGATTTTACAATTGTAAAATTTCCGACTAAAACCACAGTCTTATATTACATTGGACAGGTTCTTTCAGTTATCGAAAACAATATCAAAGTGAAATTTCTACGAAGGAAAAATAGATCCAACACTTTTGTCTTCCCTGTTATTGAAGATACTTCTGTGGTCGAAAGAGATGATATATTAAGCATTCTTCCCAGAGCCAAAAATGAAGGGACTGCAAGAACAGCTAATTTGTACGTTTTTAATTACAACTTTAATGGGTGGAATATTCGCTAGTTAAATAATAAGTTTCTAAATTTTCCCAGAGTTTGTTTTGTTTTGTTTTATTTTGTATAATATACGTTTCTAAAGACTATTTGGTTTCATTTAATTATGTGGTTTAATCCTCCCCATGCGATGGTTGAACTTACCCCAGTAGTAGGGAGGATTCGACCATATGTAGATTTTTAGAAAAAAATGCAAAATTCAATAATCGCAAAAGTTTTTTTCTTGTTTTATTGTTTTATTATGTACCAAATAGTTCTTTCTTATGGCCCGCATCTAAAAAAACCTAAATTATTGAATACATTTTTCAATAGAAATCTTTGAATTGAAAACGGTCGAATGCTCCCTACTTTCCCCTACCTAAATAGACTACGCTTGGCAACAAGGTAAATTTTACCCGAATTTATGTCTATAATCCCCAGGTGATTATAACTTATAAAAGTGTTTAACGTCAATCAACAGCAGCACTGTTACAGGTAACAAAAAAAGCTTTTTCTTAGGGTAGTATAAAAAACCCTTTGGCAGGTAATTATGTGGTATTATAAGAAACCAAGAGATAATTTTTTTACAAATGGGTGATATCAGTGATGTTATTAATCACGCGCAGCAAAACCACGTTTTAAAAATTAAATTATAGCAAAACGAATTATATTTTTCGAATTTCAAATAGCGCAAAATTGTTCTGGATACAAGCAGGTCTTTTCTTTTCGTATACATTTTCATTATGAAAAAATAATGCAACTAACGTATTGCTTACACAAGAATTTATTTTTGTAGCAAATATGGCCATTAATAATTTTATTCCATATAACTAATAGGGTAGATGAAGATAGTATGAATTCAATTACATTTTTTTAAAAATATAAGATGCAACTTCAAATAAAAAAAATTGTAAACTCTGTGTTGAGTGAGACATGGTGGTGAATCATATAAAAAACTGAACTTCCATGTTAATATTTAGCAATACTGTACCAAATCGCCATCAAAATTTCGAACCCTTCTCGTCAATTTATTGTAAGCGACTAAAGCCAGTTTTTGACCAACAAGTTTTTTTGTGTTATTTTTGCGACAGAATTACACTATATTCTCACATAGGGTGGCCCATCAAAAACGTACCAGAAGGTATAACTGACAGGGAAAGATCTGGTCGAAATAAACTTGGAACATGTCAAGCTTCCCTAAGCGGGAGTGTCATCTTCTAAAATTTTTTAAATAGGAAGAGGGGTCAAGTGATACGTCATTGGAAAGGATCTTCATACATTGGAGTTTCGTTTTTGAAATTTGTTTAATTAATTTAGAAGCTATAAAGCCTTAAAAGTGCATTAACACATATGTCGCCGAAAAATGCAAAAATTAAATCGATTTTACGTAAAAACTTACCGATTCAACGCAGTAAATGTTGACCACCGACCTCCATACAATGATACAGACTATCTTCAAAACAGTGTCGTACATTCTGCAGCACTTGCAGTGCCACTTCGCGACGTACATTCACGATTCGTGTTCGTACATTTTCAAGTGTATCTGGTCGAGTGCAGTAGCTTTGCTTTTTATGCGTCCCCACGAAAAGAAATCCAAAGGACTTAAATCGGGTGACCGCGTAGGCCACTCAATTGCACCTCTTCGTCCTAAGAAACGTTTCGTTTAAATAAATTGGCAATGACCCCCATTGCAACAGTCTTGCATTCAGCGTATGGTCCATTGTAACTCAGCCCGAGACTGCTACCTCTACCGCTTCATTTCCTATCGAAAAAGTGCCAATATATGGGGAATCAAAAACCCTTTCCAATTGCGTCAGAAGTTCCCCCGACAACCAAGCTTGGCGTATTTTGACAAGATCTATTCCTGGAGTTATGCCTTCGTTTTCGATGGGCCATCCTGCATATATTCTATAGTAACGTAAACAATTAAATGTATATAAAAAGTCCCACTCACTGGTAATTTGTAGGAAATATAACGCAATAAAATCTGCTCGCGAAAAAATTCGCTTTTTGTCGCTTACGATAAATTGACAAGGGCTTCATTTATTATTTTTTATTCCAATTTTGTTATGCATAAAATCGAGTTTATCTAAAGCTAAATAAATCTTTATTGCACCATTAACAAACAACAAAGTAATTCTAGAACATTCTCTAAACTACCAGTATCAAAATATATCCTACTATTCCATGAAGTTTTAAATTCGACTTTTGGGACATCCACAAAGATGACATCTGAAAGGTGCCTCAAGTATCGTTTCCAACTTATATGTCCTGTTTTTTGAGTTTCAATAATACTAAGTTTACATTCCTGTACAACTGCACGAATTCGCAACAATGTTTCCATATGGAAGAAAATGAATTTTATTTGATTTGAATAATACAGAGTGAAAGAGAAATGACTACAAATTTTAACAGACACAAAGGTACGGATAATTTAAAATGTTAAACAAAAAAAAAGTCTCAGTAATAGGTGTCAAAGCTTCCGGTAACACGGAACGAAACACACCTGTCGCTACATCTATTTTTCTCTAAATTCCAACTGTAAAAACATAAGAACTGAACAAAAACCCAATTTATTTGTACTTATGTTATTGTAAATACATATTTATGTGCATGTAAATTCAAATAATTCAAATTTTGGTTAAAAATTAAGGGTCAATTTTTCAGATTTCACATATCTAAGTTTTAGTCTGTCTGTCGTTATATCTGTCTGTCAGTTCGCGGCATAGCTAAAAAACTACTTACTCGATTGACTTCAAATGTTGGTAAAAAATTATGTCAAATGGGGATGACCTGGTTAAATTTTGATAAACATCCAATCCAGTGGAACAAAATAGTAGCCTAGTGATGTGCTAAAAAAATGTAATTAAAATGTTGCAAAAAATTAAGTATTACATATAAATGAACTGGTAACATTCTGATACGAATCCAAGATGGCAAAACAAAATGGCCGCCTAATAAAATACTTAAAATATCAGCCTGAAAAAAGTATTTATTAGATCAATTTCAAATTTTCTGCAAGAATTAAGTGTGATATAGAGACAAACTGGTAAAATTGTGATACGAACTCAAGATGGCGGAACAAAATGGCAGTATTAAAAAATCAGTTCAAAAACTAATTATTCAATTTATTTTAAAATATGCCCAAAAATCAAGTGTGGTATAGGTAGAAACTGTTTAGTAAGAATCTAATAAGATGAAAGAAAATAGCAGTCAATAAAAATGTCTGAAAAAACAGTAAATATCTGTAGACCAGAGCCAGACTATGTTAAGTCCAAAATGGCAGAATTTTAACTAAATATGTTAAGTCCCATAAAATTTTGTGGTCTACCATTCGCTGTTAGTCATTTTAAATAATCTGTAATGCTAAAGGAAAGTGCACGTTTTAAACTACATTTACTAAGTCCATAAGTTGCCCTGATCTAATTATTTGGTATGTCTTACTATTTTTTATCAATTTTGTTTGTGTTCATATTGTACATCTATCTGCCTACCTAAGTACTTAATTTGTTTTGCTTTAAAAAGTGTTTACATAAAAAATTGTATTGACAGCATACAAAGTAATGTTTCAAAATTTCAAACATTTGAATCACCTTATTCTGGAGACAAAAAATACCTATAACATAAGCTGAATATTAATAGAATGCATAGTATTGTATAGTCTTTCCTCAACTGGCAATAGATTCTTTGATTTTGTTGCCAAAAAAAACTTTTTACGTAGGTAAATATGACAATACATTTCCAAACATTTAAATAGCTTTTAATATCCCGGATAGTACAACTTCAAAAGAGACAGTCCTGAAATTCTATACTACAAAAAATCTTTACTACTCCTAATAAAACGAAAGATTCATAACGAGGGAAGTTCCAGGTAAAGGAAATTTACCATTTTTTGCTCTAAATTACTCATACTTTTACCTGTTAAAATAGTTGTAGGCATTTCTCTTTCATCATGTGTAACTGATATATAAAATATACAACGAAACGACTGAGTAGCGAAAAATAAGCCAACTGGTCAAAAAAAATCGACTTTCAAAAAATAAGTGTAAACAGATTGCAATAGGAATAGAAGAAACATTGGCAAAAGACTCACGAAGAAATAATTGTATGTTTAACGGTGTCAATATGACATACACAAGTACTAAATAATTAATATGAGTAATATGGCTAATGTAAAACCTACCAGGACTAAAATCGATTTATTTCCTCATGAAAACGCAGACATAGACTAATTAATACTACCCTTAGTCATTCACTTAACTAAAATATTACCTCCATCAGCTGCATTTTCTAATGCAATGTCATACGATTTGTATTTTTTCTTTTTGGCAGGCGGGGGACCCGTATTTTGATTCGAGGAAGCAATGTTGCTGTCGGTTGGCGTCCAGCTATCTTCCGGATCCTCAATCTATAAATAAACAAACATTTGACATTCAACGAGAATTTCTTTCAATAACGCATAAAAAAACTTCTCTGTATGGACTTTAAAATGTTCCTAAATACGATGTGATTCAAAATTCAATTTTATAATAATCTTTTTCAGTATTCTAGTCAAATTTTCTTTTTAGATTTAAGCCAAGAACAAAGTTGCTTCATTAATATTCTCTGTATCTCAGTTAAGCATAATTTAAAAATTAAAGTGAATGGTAAAAAACGTCCTATGTTCCCAAAAACAAAAATCAGCAGTAAACAACAAAAGAAAATAAAACAAAATAATCACTACATAGTAGGAAATAAACACTTAAAATAACTTTGTATATCTCTTTTTGCAAAAGAAAATATTGTTTTTTTTAAATGGTTTCATTTAGTTGGATGACTAGATTGAAGATTTAGAAAAGATATGGGCTTAAATTTTTTTAGACAAGAAACAGACAGCGGAAAATTGTTTAGAACAATCTTTGGATAGATGCACTGTACCCAACGTGAAACAAGATTCTGCCTTGCATAACAATGTCCGAAGCATCAATAACAAAATCCTCCAGTTGGAAGTACTATTGCAAGAAACTTCACGTGATATTTGGTTAATAACAGAACATTGAAATCAAAATGACGAAATAAAGTCAGTCAGCTTGGAAAACTACGCTGCAGTGCTATTCTTCAAGATCTATGTAGGGAGGTGGAGGCACAGCTTTACCGTTTTCGGAAAAAGGGTATCCAGGTGGACCCATTGTGCATAAACCTACAAACTATAGAAAATAACTTTGAATTTTGTGTTTTTCAATTTATTATTGGCAATGTTAATATTATTCCTATATGTATGTATAGGTCGCGTACTAGCGACTTTATTTAATGTTTTTTTAATTAAGCTTCAGGAACTTTTAGATGAACTGTTCTCCCCCAACAGAATATTTATAATAGGCGGAGATTATAATATAAATTTTGCAGTTACAGTCCAGAACCCAGATTATCAGGGATAACAAGACAAGGCTCTGGTTGCACTGGCACCCAAATAGATAACATCTTTTCAAATTTTTTAAAATCAAAATCCTCATGTGAGGTACACATACCTGACCTGTCAGATCATTATGGCCAACTTTTTAAATTTGAAACAGAAGTGCAAGATAATAGGCCTAGTTTTATTAAAAAACGTTTTTTCACACAGAGTAATATTTCACTTTTCATTGTTTCAATTTCTGATGAAACCTGGGAGGATGTTTTAAATGAGTTTGGGGTAACCTATTCTGAACATTTTGAAGATCTATATGTCTAGTCCAAATAGACAAACTCCCCCTTGCTCGATTAACAATATAAGAACGTAAGAAAGCAATACAGATCATAT
Organism: Kuschelorhynchus macadamiae; assembly: GCA_030620095.1. Taxonomy (NCBI): domain Eukaryota; kingdom Metazoa; phylum Arthropoda; class Insecta; order Coleoptera; family Curculionidae; genus Kuschelorhynchus; species Kuschelorhynchus macadamiae. The sequence continues at coordinate 1,460,260 of JAUTXW010001345.1, forward strand.
TTGTCAAACTATAAAATATATGTCAATGATAATAGAATAAAAAACTCAAAAAATAAGTCAAAATCAGACTGGTGCATTCTAAACTCACAGATAAATAAACAAAAAGACAATCAATTAATTTCTATAAAAAGTGATCATGGTAATTCAACACATTCAATTGACATTTTTAAAGTAACCGTGAGTTTTCCAAATAAATTTTCATCATGGTTAGATGAGGTGCCATTACAAATTTTAAAGAATGTTGCGGAGCCGCTTAGCAGACCATTAAGCGATATTATAAACGTTTCTTTTGAAATGAGACATTTTCCAATGACTTAAAAAAAGCCAAAGTTGTCCGTGTTTTTAAAAAAGGGAGCCCCCACGACATTGGTAACTATAGACCGGTGTAACTTTTACCTTCAATGTCCAAGGTCTTTGAGAGAGCTATATACAGCCAATTAATAAGTTTCATAAAAAAATTTAATATTCTCGTGGACTTTCAGTATGGCTTCACCTCTAGTAAATCAACTGAATTAGCAAAACTATGGAATACATAATTGAAAAAATTGATAAAGGTGAAAAAGTGGCGGAGCTGTTATTTTGATCTCTCTAAGGCCTAAAAACCATAAAATACTAATAGAAAGACCTCATAGGCATGGAATAAGAGGTGTCTGTGCAGATTTGATAGAATCTTACTTGGCTGACCGGGAGATGGTGGTTTGTGTTACCTGTCGACGGATCCGGGGATACTCCAGACCTGTAGGACTGAGACAGGGTGTGCCACAGGACTCGATTCTGGGGCCCATCCTGTTTTTGCTCTATATGAATAGGGTGAGTGATGGCATCAATGCCGGGGCCATATGTCAATATGCTTATAACACCTCCATCTCGTTTTCTGGGCCTGACTGGGGAAGTTTGTCTGGGGACTGTTCCATGGCAGCGGAGCAGATAAGACAGTGGTGTAAAGAAAACAACCTCCACCTCAATCGAAACGAAACTGGTCTTATAAGGTTTGATAAGCAACCTGATAAATTAAAATCAATTTATATATAAATAGGAAATCTATAACAATGGTTGAGAGTATTAAAATTTTTGGGGGTTAAGCTTGATTCTTCTCTCAGTTGGCAAAGGCATATTAACGCGTTGGAATCTAGACTCAACAGTTTTTGTGGGTTAATTCGAAGAGTAAGAGATCAGCTTTTCACTCAAACAGTGAGATTGTTCTATTGCCTAAATATACAGTCAATAATCACTTATGTTTTGGGGATCGGCGAAGAACTGCGTCTAAAATTTTTCGCGATCAAAAAAGAATAATTCCTTGTATCTTTGGTATACATCCTACTACACCATGTAAAGCGTATTTCAAACAATTTGAAGTTCTTACAGTTTACTATTTATTCTCTATCATTGGTTGTATTTGTGAAGACACACCCAGAATTATTTAGAACGAATCAGGAGAGTTACTCTGATAGTATGACTATTCAAACTAGAAATAGAGATACACTTAGTATTCCTTCCCATGGTACTTCTTTTTTTCAGAGGTGTCCCGTGTATAGAACAATAAAGGCATATGACATGTGGCCTAGGGATTTGCAGTGTATGCAGCATCGAAAATTTCAAAAAAGGTTTTTTGATGGAAAGATCCTTTTACTCTTATAAATTTGAATTTTATTCTATGTGATTGTCCGTTTAATTTTGTACAATTTTAACTCTATTGTAATGTTGATAGTTTTAACATGTAGTTTTGTGAATGTCTTTTTATTTTAGGTATATTTGAAATTGGAGAACAAATTAGAGAGGAAGGATACTTCAAAACTGACGTTGTTTTGTAACTGGCAATAAAAGATATTATTATTATTATTATTATTATTAAATACAGCTTAAAAAAAAAACAAGACAATTGTTTTAAAAGCTCTTATCACTTATCTAAATTTTTTTTAATCTGCTGTATGACAATATCAGGTTCATAATAACCAAAATTTCAAAACCTTTGGCCTTTTTAGAATCTAACATATGAAACAAATGCATATTACTTTAAGAGTAAGAAGTTTAAATTCTGAAAAATAAAACAACCAATTTTAATTTAAACGTAAAGATTACTGAAATATGATAATGGTATAAAAGAAACGTTTCCAGCTGAATGAATATACAGTTTTTCAACTATTAATTAGTTTTTAATTTTCTTCTGATAATGAGATATGTACCTCAGGAGCAATAGGGAGAAACTGAAGACAATCAGTATTCTCATCCTCTTCATCACTGCTACAAAAAGCAATCACTTTTTCTATTTGGCAAACGTCAACCTAAAAAAATTATTAATCAGTTAAAAATGAGTCATATTATTTTAAACATTTAGGTCATTAAATTTAATGATTTTGTTTGTATACTCATAAATAAATTACGAAATATAGTTTCAAATCACCATCGTCACACATACATAAAATTTTTATTTATTACCATTTTCACCCCCACAGGCAGATCCACAGACAATGATTTTCATCCGGCCGTGTTGAGAAATCGTTGGACAATAAGGAGTCCACCTGGGGCATGTTTATGGATATGGAAGGTGCTTTTGATAAAATTAAAAAATCATCAAAACTTACCTCTAAATCGGTATCTTCTTTGTCATCCCCACCACTTGCAACCGATTTGTCTTCGTCATCAATATCGAATTCACTCTCCCTTTCTTCATACTCTACATTTTCATCTAATTCTTTGAAATCTGGAGCAAATGCTGACCAATTCTCTACTTGGTTTTGCGCCCACACACTTACCACACCTGCAAAATATTAAAACATTTTGGTTTACTGGCGTAGTACAAAGTGCCATCCAAAATCCTGTGCTGCTGTCATAGCCCGTACTAGTATATTCTATTAAAATACAACTAACCTGATGATATACTAGCAATAATTGGACGAACAGGATGCCATGCTACATCTACCAAAAGCTCTCCTTTGGTTCCGTGGAGAATTTTTACCAAATTGCCAATAGATTTCTCCCAAATATAAAGCGCGTGCTGTCTGGCTGAACCAGCACAAATATATTCACCATCTCCAGAAAAACAGCATTTCTTCCACATTGTTCTAGCAAAGTAGAAAATTCATTAAAGTTATAAAAACAAAAAATAATAACAACATAAAACATTGCCCAAATGAAATTCAAAAAACAAAACTATCTGATGTTTAAGTAATAAGTCTGCATATTCTACTTACTTATTAACTAAATCCTGCAACTTTTGTATGGGCTCAGGTTCTCCATCTTTCCCATATGTCAAAACTTCCTTGCAATCATACACTCTTATTACTCTGTCGGCAGTATTTATCAAAAAGTTACTGAAAAAGCAAAATGCATATATATAATATTTTATAACAAAAATATTCCAAATTCCTAATGTGACTTTAGTTTTAAAACTTTATTCAAGTCTTAGATCATATCCAAGTTTCAACGTGTCACGTTTTTTGCATAAAATCTTGATTTGTCCCTGAACATAGAACAATAAAAAAGCAATCTAGTGCCAACTCCAAGGAACATTCTGACTTATATTAACGATTTTTGAGCAATTTGAGAGTCTAGACAATAAGTAGACTAAGTAAACAGAGACATCAGTAAAGCATTTGATAAGATGAATCTTAAAACTGTAACAGAGAAAATAAAAATAAATGTTGAACCTTTGCCACAATGCTTATTTAAATATTATTTAAAAAATAGATGATTTCTAAAGAGAAAAACATCACTTTTAGTAAAGTTAAAGTCAAAGTCAAAATAAGCTTTATTCTCTAAGATCCAAGAATCTTGTTGACAAAGCATGATGCAATAATTTATGTAGCATTAAATATACAAATTTAAAATACAACACAAAAATTACTTAACGATTATGTAAAATATTGATTTTTTGGTTAGAGCAGAGGTGGGCAACGGCAGACGAATATTAAAATTAACATAACCTCTAGTTTCATATGTATTGGCTGGTTCAGCAAAATTTCCCCTGTTTTTGAAAACCAGGCTAACGGTTTCCAAAATTAGCAGTGATGGCAAAGTTAGGATCTTTTTGGATATGAAGACCAAATTAAATAGCCCTAGTCCACAGAAACCGCAGAAGACAATACCGTATCTGAGGCGTGAGTCCACCAGTGCAAAATAAACATCCCTAGCCACAGAAGGGCCAAGCTCAGAAGATATTTGATATTTTTTTACAAAGTGCAGAAACATGGGGAATAAACTTGAGGTGGGCGTCGATATTAAGGCCAAGAAAATTTGTGTTGAAGACACTTAAAAGGTCAGTATCGCTGAGACTTAAGTGGTCGAGAGATCTGCTGAAATAGCGTCAAGCAGAGACTTTTTACCGCTGTTGTGCCACAGGATGGTGGTGTCATCTGCAAAAAGCGTAAATTCAGCCTGGATATCAAGAAAGGAGAGATCATTGATGTGCAGGAGAAAGAGAAGGGGTCCAAGTACAGAACCCTGTGGTACACCAGATGCTATACTCCCCTTCTCAGACCTAAGAGATCCAATACAGATTGCCTGCTTCCTTTCTCCAAGGTATGACCTAAACCATCCCCTAAAGCCATATTTTTCAAGCTTAAGTAGCAGTATTCTGTGGTTGAAACAGTCTAAAGCTTTAGGTAAGTCACAGAATACCGCTGCCGTGGCATGACCTATGTTAAGGTACTGTTTTTGTTGGATTGAAACCCAAATTGTTCGTCAGTTAGAACTTCGTGGCGATTCAGGAAGGACAGCATTCTACTTTTAGTAAGTCTTTCAATAATTTTGGAGAGGGTGGGGATAAGCGATATAGGCCTAAAATTCGACGGATCACTAGTGTCGTCCCCTTTATGAATTGAATATGAACTCGTGCTAGCTTGAGACAGGAGGGAAACATCCCTGTTGCCGAAGACTCGTTAATTACCTCCGCCAAGGATTCCAAAACATGGTCTGGTAAATTCTCAAAAATTTTTATGGTAAGGCAATCTTCCCTTCAACTATTTTTATTTTTAATGCCCACAATAACATTTCTAAGTTCGTTATCATCAGTATTAAAAAAGGTGAGTGAAAGATTGGGTTATAGTAAGACCTGCAAGGTACCTAAGAGGCTCTGTATTACTGGTAATTCCATTGGTTAATTTATCTGCTATAGTGCAATAATAAATGTTAACATCTAATTCAACAGGAGCTCCGCCCACTTTCTGTCTAAACTCAATGACCATAGACGAGCATTCTTTTTGTTTATTGGCAGCATTATGAATTCTTTCAGAATAATACTTATTTTTTACCAGTTTAATCAACTTTCGGTATGTGAACCTGTATTTTTGAAAGTATACCCAGAACTGTTTATTGTCAGTGAATTTCCGAATATAACGCAAGCTTCGCAAATTGGTAGCTGAAACCTTGAGCCCGACGCTCAGCCAGGGTTTTCTATTTTTTTTTAATTTGCCTTAAAGGAAAATGTTCTTTAAACATATCAATAATTAAATTATTTTATTTAGTAATATGATTTTAAGACCCTGTTAAAATATTAATAATCTGAGTGGGTGGTGTGGCCTAAATAATATACCATTTAATCAAGAAAAAATGAGCCAAGAAGTTCAGTCACACAATTTTTTAAAAAACACGACTTTTAATGATTATATTGAATATATTTCTAACTAATTCATTGTGTTGAAAGTGTTAGTTTTCAAATGAGGAGGTAACTTTGACATGAATAATATATACCATTTTCCCTATAATCAATCATAATTTTTAGTAGAATTATTATATTTTATATTTTGTTGAAAAACTTGTCACCCGTTACGTCAGCTGTAACAAAAATTATTCAATATGCGTGTGATATCTGGCACTTTCTAGACCAGTTAATAGTGTGTTTTTTGTCAGTTTCATAAATGGTTGTAGGAAAAATCCTTTAATGGTTTATGCTTGAAAAATAAAGCAAAATGACAATAAAAAAAATAGTCATTCAATTTATCTTATCTGTTAAATTTGACATTTTTTAACAAAAGGCAAAAAAAAAAGGTTATTTTCATACTATATGCCAAATGTCAACTCTACTGTTTGACTTAAATAAAGACTCATTTTCTTAATTTGATGCTTTTTCCCCTAGGTAATTGAATGCAAGCAATTCTGAATTAAACTATCATTTCACTATTAATAAAATCGTTGAATGAAGAAATTATTCCAACTGTTTCCATAGACTACTTTATAGTTTTGGCTTTATTTGGTTATTTCAATAATTTAATAAAAATATTCTATTTATTTTTAGAAGGGAGAATAGAAATAAAATTCCTTTTTCTCAGTTTTGTTGTTACTAAAACATATTAAGAAAATGCATTTAGGTGACGGTTTTATAAAAAATAGAGCTTGATTTAGGTTTGCTACATTCAGTAAAGTAAAATAGTTCACAATAAATGAGAAAAATAAGAACTCTATGCCCTTTTAATAATGAAGAATATTTAGTTTAAGATTTAACTTACTCTCCCCTTCTTGCAAACTCAATACTTCTCACGGCGGTAGCGCTGGATGTCCCAAGAACTATCCTAAAACTGGCCTTGATTTCCAACGTTTTCGCATCTAAAACCAAAACCTTTCCTTTAGCGTTTCCTGTGTATACATAGTCGCCTCTCCTGTCGAACGAAGCGACAATGTTGAGGTCACCCTAAAATAATGAGAAATGTTGCGAAAAAATGGTTTACTAATTGCATGATAGTTCTGAACTTGCTTAAGACCATCATGAAAAACCAATTAATTAAATTATTTTAAATGGCAGATGTTGCAGTTTGTATTACTTTTTTTTCTATATTCTCAATATCAATATCAAAACCAATAAAAGGCAGTGAAACCCAACAACAATCCAGAGGTCGGAACTTTTTAGCGGCTGAGAAGTAATAAACTAAAATACTAATAAGCATACCAAATTTTAAGTCTTTGTATCTAAAGAATGCCCGAAAGCGGCAATTTAATTTGAAAATTGAATTGTCTGTGGTTTTTGAGCAAACTGATCAAACTCTACATTTAATTTTTTTAAGTGATAGGTTTTTTAAACTCTTTAAAATGCCACTAAAAAACTATTTATTAAATATTAATCATCATATAATGCAAAAACTCAGGATTCCTTTCCTCTATGATGCCATCAACATTTTCATACAAAAAACCCAAGGGAAACAGCAGTTCTTTCCTTCACGAAAATTTCCGTTAGTCTGGCTCCTCTAAAGCAAGAACATATATTATTCTCATACGTATTTTTTAGTTTATTAAATATTGAATTGTAGGTACATTTTAATACATAAAATATTTTAAATTTTTCTTTAAATGAATGAATGCTGTTTTGGCTAAATTCAAAATATTGAACATTATGAATATTTCCCCCTTTTTTAATATGTATAACAGGCGGGCGCAGTCCCTACCTTAAAAAAACTAGGGGGGCGAACTGCCCCCTGACCCATTCTTCCAACGTGCCTCCAACAATCTAAATTTAAATATTAGGAATATTGCAAATATATATTGAAATTCAAATCTGTAGTCAATACAGAAATTACTTTTACAGCCATTTATAGGTCTAGTCAGATCAGATATGAGGAAAGAAACTAAGTACAAGACAATAATAACCCTAAGATTGATTAAATGAAGTAAAATTAAGAAGAGAACATTACACTACATGTAACAGCTTAAAAGCACGACTTGTTGACATCACATAATTAAAATATTAAGTAAAATTTATTTGTATTCTAAAAACTCCTTAACTAATAATTTTTTTTGGTTTCTCTTTATTTCCCAGTACGCACCTTATTTTATTCACTCCAATATATGAGGGCGAGATAAGGAAATGTTAGTCACGCCTTTTTAAAGGAGAGGCTGAGATTGAATGGGCCACAAAAACGAAAATAAAAGACAAGCTATAAAACAATTTATTGAATATTGATGACCTTAAAGTCAAAGAATATTTCTTTAGATTTTTTTAATAAAGACTTTAACGTTGGCTTTGGCACAACGAAAACAGATTTATGTTCAACATGTCTACAATTTAATTTTTACATAAAAAAAGAAAGCGATGATACCAAAAAAAAAGTAATTTATTTGCACAACAGAAAGTCATAAATTAAGAGCTAGTAGTTTTTAACTTCTCGGAGAAGAAAAAGACGGTGTCGCCAAGTGGAAGCAATGGGGGTCATTATAGCAGTACCACCTGGTGAAAACCCCTTAAAGAGAGGAGTATTAAGATGGTTATCTTTACACCCTTGCAGTGATGATAGGGGAGGATACTTACACTCTTCACTTTTGCTCTTGCGATTCATTCCTCCAAATAAATTAGCTTTTCGGGAAGTTTACTATTTATTTTTAAGGTAACAAATCTGAAGGGAGATGTCAAGATGCTCTCATGTCATCATCATGACATGCTATCTACTAGCAACCTGTGAAAGGTAACAGGTAGGGAGTGTTCGCTCTACGACAAGTATTTTTGCATTACTGATATATTTTATCGCATCCTGTATATGTGGTACTTGTGATACTTCGGATTCTGTTTGCTGGTTTAACTGTCGGTAATCAACACAAAACGAGGAGAACCATCTTTTTCTTTTCTACAATTACGACAGGTGAACAAAAACTAGAATGGCTTCTTTGAATTACTCCTGCAGCTAACATTTGTTTTTACTTCATTTTGTATAACATCTCGCTTTTGTGGCGAATACTAGACCGTCTTATTTTGAAAGCAATGTCGTTCTTAAGTTTAATTTTATGTTGTACTAATTTTGTGATAGGTTGTCTCAAAACTTTAAAAGTGTTTAACATGTCTTCGTATTTTAAATTTATTTTACCTGTCAGATGGTTTAAGTCAAAACGGGTTTCAGTTTGAGGCTGTATTTGTGTTAAGTTACATATGTTCCAATAAACTGTTAATCTACATTGTGTTCCCAGGTAAACACAACTTTGTACAAAATCTAAAATAGCATTACATTTTTGCAACCAATATCGACCTAAAATTACATCTTCCGATAAGGCATCTACTACAGGAATATTTGTTTGAAATTCCTTTTCTTGTAACAGGATACAACTCCTAACGTTTTAACCGTAGAATTTTCATTTGCTAACCTAACCGTTGTTGTCTGATTTAAAATAAAATGTTGTTGTACAAAACGTTGGTGTATAAATGAATCACTAGCTCCTGTATCAAGTAACGCTTTGATTGAATGGTTATTACCTACAATTTGGATTCGTGGTAACAGATTATCAAAACAATTATATTGAACATTGCTAAGGAACGGTTCTCCTGGCTGCCGACCCCCATTAGTGTTCCTGTAAATCTTGTCTTGAGTTTTGATTCTCGGCTACGTCGTTGTGGACAATGTTTGTGATAAAGCCAGTCTCCACAAAATCGGCAAGCTGATGGAAGACCTAAATTTCGCACTTTTTCTACATCAGATACCTTATTTTATGCATCTTCGAGATCGTTTTCAAAAACAGTAGCAGCTTGAATTAGTTCCTCAAAATTCTTAAAAGTTCTATTTCTTAAATAAAAGTTGGTTTCATTAACTCAAAAATTCGAGTAATCATTTTCTTTTCATCCAGATCACGTTCAAGGCGAAGAAATAGATTTCTTTTCCTATTTAAAAAAACTGCACTTTGCTCATTTTGTTTTTCACTGTATAACTTGGAATATAATTTCCCTTTAACAGAATCTGAATTAAAACGCTCACACAGCCTATTACAAAATGCATCAAATTGTATATTATCTAATTGATATGATGAAAACCATGCTTTAGCAGCACCTGCAAGTGAATTATGAATGATTTGAACCTGATTTTCGTACGGAATATCTAACTTTTAAAATAATTTTTAAAGACCTTGATAAATTTAGTAGGGCATTGCCAATCTAAGCCAGCAAAAGTTGGCAACTGTCCTGGAGGCTGCTTAAAACTTTTTATTTCTTTCCAAAGTTCGAGGTTAAGAAACAACTTCTTTTAATGCATCTGTTCTAGGGCGCCAGGAAATTTTTTCAGAATTTCCAAACTGGAATGGTGATGTTGTAAACTCAGGGTCTTGATAGAATAGGTCAGAACTACCATCGAGTTGGGCGCCATGTCACCGGGTGGAAGCAATGGGGGTCATTATAGCAGTACCACCTGGTGAAAACCCCTTAAAGAGAGGAGTATTACGACGGTTATCTTTACATCTTTGCAGTAATGATGATAGGGGCGGACACTTACACTCTTCACTTTTGCTCTTGCGATTCATTTCTCCAAATAAATTAGCTTTTCGGGAAGTTTACAATTTATTTTTAGAGTAACAAATCTAAAGGGAGATGTCAAGATGCTCTCATGTCTTCATCATGACATGCTACCTACTAGCAACCTGTCAAAGGTAACAGGTAGGGAGCGTTCGCTCTGCGACAACGGAATGGTCACACTTTGACTGCCAAAAGAATTAGAAGCTTCCAAAACTCCCAGATCAGTTGTCGCACTTTAGTATGCAAATAAACCTTTATCACTTAGCTGTAATGTGCGGCTCATCCATTGAGCGGAGTTAGACTATCAAAGACGTTCCAACGAAATTTCATCTTCTTTACACCATTCATTGTCAAATTTTAATTTTGAAGGATATGTAAAAGTAATTCATCTTGTTTGCGATGGGTGTGGAGCACAAAACAAGAATTCTACACTCATTGCCATGTTGAGCTACTGGATTCAGTTTGAAGCCCCTAAGCAGATTGAAAAAATTGAGATGTTTCCAGTTGTAGGACACTCCCATATTCACCCTGATCGCATTTTTGGCCAAATTGAAAGAATCTATAAAAAAAACACAATAGTCAATACGATCAAAACATTTTCTACTGTCTACAGACTTGGAACTGAACTTGAGATTAAGGACTGGAGAAATTAATCCCAAAAGATTCTGAAACAACCCGGTTACTGGCATTTTAAGTTTCAACCTTCAAAAAGAATTATTATAACTGCGTGTCCAAGAGTTTATGCAAGAGAGGTAAAAATATTTCTCAAATGAATCCAAAGCTGTTGGAAATCGGTGTGGCTATTAACAAGGATAAGAAACAAATTATTGCAAGCAAGACAAGAGCCCCCTTGTTACTGATGAGGAGGAAGTTGTTAATTTTGCTACTTAAAATTGCCTTTTAATATTTTCTTGTATTAATAAAAAAATTAAACTTATTTTTCGGAAGCCTTAGATTTCCTAAATAACTTTTCTAATCATTATAATACATATTTCCTTACTTACAACACTCAGTAAAGGCTCATTAAGGTCAGAATGTTTTCTTTTCTGGACAGATATAAAATTCTGACAAAGTGTCAGTTTGGTTTTCAAAGGGGTGAGTCGACTGTCGATGCTGTCTTCTCTTTCCTTGAGAATCTTTACTTGGGTTTGAATGAAGAGGAGCTAACTGCTGCTGTTTTTTGTGACTTTTCTAAAGCTTTTGATTGTGTCAATCACACACTACTTTTTAAAAAAATTGATCACTAGGAGAACTTCATTACAATGGTTTCAGTCAAACCTATCAGAAAGAAGATAGTTTGTTAGGACTCCAAAAGGAAGATCAAATATGCAGCATATCAATGATGGATCCTATTTTCGTTGTACCTTAATGATCTTGCTTTTTTGAATATTTGGGGAACTTGTACTATTTTTGCAGATGATACAACTCTTCTCTGGAGGGGAACTGACCACAGCGCTCTAATGAATACCATTTGTGAAAATTTGGAGAGGATGAAAGAATGGTGTGCTTCTAATTACTTAAGTTTTAACTGTGATAAATCATCCATTCTTACTTTTATGTTTACATTGAATAACATAGACCTAAATAGTATTCAAATAAAAAACCAATCTGTCACAAAATTTTTGGGTATTCATATTGATAATGAATTAAAATTCTCTACTCACATAACCCTACTTAGTAAAAAAGTTGCTTCTGTGTGCTTTGCTATAAGAGTAATTTCTAATGACTTAGGTTCATCTGTGGCTAAGATGGCATATTATTCTTTAATCGAATGTCACATAAGATATGGGATCGCTTTTTGGGGATTTTGAAACCACCAATTGCTAAATTCCATCTTTGTTCTCCAAAAAAGGTCACTGTGCTACATATGAAAAGCTAAGTTTAGGGAACACTGTAAACCTCCTTTTATATGTGAAGAAATTTTGACTGTCATTTCTCTTTTTATCTTGGAGACTTGTTGCTTGATGCACAAAACATTTAGGATTTTTTCTAGACATAGTGCTTATACTACCCTTAACAGTAGCAGTGTTCCTCTCTCAATACCCAAATTTGCTTTAACTAAAAACTAATTGATTTATGAAAGTGTTAAGATCTACAATCACTTACCTATAAACCTAAAATTAATTACTGATGAAAAGTCCTTTAGACGGACTCTCAAAAACATTCTTAAGTTAAAGCCATACTACAACCTGCAGGAATTTTATGATAACCCTCTATGATAGTAGGTATAATATTTTAAATATTTCTGACTCAACATTTGTTTTCTTTTTTTATCTTTATATTATTGACTCATTTGTTATTATACAGATGTATAGTTTTTATTTTAATTATTGATTGTTGTCTATTGTTGTGTTATTATTATATATGTTTTATGTGTATATTTTTTGAGACCTTCAATGTATAGTTTACTTTTATTAACATAGTGTAAGTTATTCCATAAGGTATTATAGAACATTTCTATTTTTAAGGTTGCTTTGTCAATGAAACATGTTTTTCTCTGATGACAATAAAGCTTATTATGTTTATTTGTTTGTTTGTAACAGTATCTTAGTTGTTGAAAAAGACCACTTCATTTAATCAAATAAAGCTTTTATAAGTTTTTCTTCATTATCTCGAGTTTTACTTACATGGACCTGTCGGGTTTTGAATCTAGGCAACTGATATTATATTATTTAAGTTTTACCCATTTGGACACATTATATGAATCCTAAAATATGTAAAAAAATAAATTAAAATGTTCCAGCGTTTCTTCGAAAAACTAACCGGTTTTTAAATAAAAAAATATTGTATTAAGTGGTAGTTTCACCCCTTTGAACACCCTGTATGAATTTTTTTAAAATCCTAAAATATGTAAAAAAATAAATTAAACAACACATGTTCAAGTGTTTTTTTGAAAAACTGACCGGGTTTTAAATAAAAAATATTGTAATATTTAAGGGGTGGTTCCACCCCCTTGGCATTTGAGTTTTGAGAAATCCCTTTTTGTTAAACCTCTACACCACTAAAAGCAACCTGTGTTTATATATTAGACTAATGTAGATTTCATTCATTCAACTTACATCTTCATCAATAGGTAAAACTTGGTGTCCTCCATTTGTATCTACCAGTACTGGAGCATGTTTCATAGGACACACCAATAACCTTTCTAAATTTCTTGGCTCAAATTGTACTTTTAATACTGGACATGGAAACCTTAAAAAAATAATAATGAAAATTCTATAAATTTTAATCTGCGAAGACCGAATATCTCAGATGGAAAGCAGTTTTGGAGAAATTTTTATCTGGCAAACCAGCATTAGTTTTGTTTGGTTTCTTTGCACCTATTCTGAGATACCTTGTATAATATCTATGGGAAACTTTTATATTTACAAAGAATATTTCTTATTATTATAATATATTCTTCATAAAAAAAAAGTGAAAAATATTTAAAAAAAGCAAATTTGCTAAAACAATAGAACCAAGGAATTTATATAAATTAACTTATTCTTACCTGTATTTCTGCTCACATTCTCCAGTCAGTACATCCCAAATACATACGGTGTTATCTGTTGATGCTGAAGCTAATTTGTAACTATTCCTAGACCAACTTATACTACATACAGGATGAACATGTGCTAAAAACAGGAGGTTAATAATATATTAATAATAATATATGTATTTTTTCTTTAATACATGGCAGACAAAGAAAGTTTACTGTAAGGAGCATTATTCAAGTTAAACATAAACAGATACCTTTACCTATTAGGTATTTGAAAATATTTTTTTAAGCAAAACCAAACAATTCTTTTATATCTGGTAGATAAAAAATGCTATTTAAATTTTTGAAATAATAGATAAGAATTAAATACACTTGAGTGAAGCAAGATTTGTCCTTTGGCTGCTCAAAAACCTCAAAAAATAAACAGATAGAAATATTAATCAACTTATAAACACTGTTACATTTTTAAAAGTGGCATTTTTTTCCAGTCACGTTTTTTTAAAACAACACACTATAATTATTATAATTAAATATTTTAATAAAAACAGAATTACCTGACACAATTTTTGCAATGCCTCGAGTGAGAAAATCCCAAATGACAATTCTTCCATCATTACATCCAACTGCTAATAAAGTACCCCTTTTGTTAAATGCACATGTCAAAGCAATAGAAAGAGAGTCGAGAGTACCATCAAATTCCTACCAAAAAAACACAATTTTTAATAATAGTATAAATAGAATGGTAGCAAACTTTAAATATTTACGATTATATAATAAATTTAATATTGAATTTTGAAAAGTATTGTGAAATGCTGATTTATCTCCTGCATATTATAAAACAGAAAACCTGAAACTCTTGATAAGGCATTTATTTTTTCTCAAAACTATTGCAAATTTTACAAAAACCACATTCTCCTAATTATAGAAAATGATTATATGAAGAGGGAACACTGAAATGTTGAATATACATAGACAACTTAGGTAAAATAAATTACTATTATTTATATAGTTTATTTTTTTTGAACTTGATCAACAATATACTCTATAACTATTTTATAATTGCATATAATATGATTTTTGTTGTTTTTACACTTGGATATAAAAATTTGTACTAGTAACTTACATCAAGAAAAAAGTAAAACAATTGTGGACACTTTAAACATTTAAAACTGTTATTTATGATTGTTTCAAAGACAGCATGTAACATGTTAAAAAATATAAACTTTCAATAAATTGAATGCATCTAAGTAGTTGTGCTTATTTTTTTTTAAGATTATCCTCAAAGGCCACTCTAAACTTAAGATTAGTTTAGATATTTTGATTTCCTTTGTTTATTTAATTATATATTTATTATTACCTTTTTCTATATATAT
Source organism: Kuschelorhynchus macadamiae (assembly GCA_030620095.1). Lineage (NCBI taxonomy): Eukaryota > Metazoa > Arthropoda > Insecta > Coleoptera > Curculionidae > Kuschelorhynchus > Kuschelorhynchus macadamiae. Next base: position 1,475,303 of record JAUTXW010001345.1, read on the forward strand.
ATATATATATATATATATATATATATATATATATATATATATATATATATATATATATAGAAATATATATATATTAGGGTTCTGGCTATTATTTCTTTTATTTAGCTTTAAACACTTGCCTTAATATAGGGCCTACTACCCTGTATTTTTTTTACCATTACTAATTTTTTGGAATATACTGATCAGGTGGAGAGATGTGGCAGTCTGAGAGCCAAAATACTTGATGATTATAATGAGTTACATAATACATTTAGCGGAGGAGGCAAATTTAATATTATTCACCTAAACATTAGAAGTCTACAAATAAATTTTGAAGAACTTGTTGTCCATTTAAATGAGGTAAACCCAGAAAATATTGATATTTTGGTCTTATCTGAAACCTGGACAGGATAGAATTTCATCAATTCTTATTAAAAATATACATCTGCATATTTTAAAGCCTTTGTTACATATAATAAATTTATCATTTTCGACTTTCGAAGTACCATCTGACTGGAAAACCTCTATTGTAACACCTGTTTTTAAATCTGGAAATAAACAAGATATTAACAACTATAGGCCTATATCGCTAATAAATAACTTTGCAAAAATATTTGAAAAATGTTTAAAAGACAGATTAGTAATTTTTCTAGAAACTCATAAACTACTTTATCAAAGACAATATGGTTTTCGTGGGAACAAAAGTACAGAAGATGCAGTATTTGATCTAGTAAATTACATAACTATTAACTATCAAAATAAACAAAAGTGTTTGGCTATTTTTACAGATCTGTGTAAGGCTTTTGACACCAATTCACATAATATCTTATTCGAAAGACTTGAGGAACATGGAATACGAGATGAACCTCTTAATTTAATAAAAAATTACTTAAAAGACAGAAATCAGGCTGTTAAGTTAAGGTGAATGAGTCACTAAGTACATTTAAAACAATTGAATGTGGAGTACCACAGGGTAATGTGCTGGGACCCATCCTATTCTTGATTTACATAAATAATATTGGAAACATTTCACCAAACTGTAATGTTATTTCTTATGCAGATGATAGTGTATTTCTTTTTTCCAGTGAAAATTCGGAAGAAACTTATCGAGAAACGGGAATGGATCTCAGTAACGTGACAACAACCTACTAGTTTAAACCTCTCAAAAACTTTTTTTATTACTTTTTCGCCCACAATATCTGACCAACCATATAAAACCAACTTATAAAAACGAAATTCAAATTCACTCAGTGAATTGTAATGAGTTACCTATATGTAACTGTTAAAAAATAAATCGTTCTAATAGTATGAAATACCTGGGAATTATTATAGATAAACACCTAAAATGGGATGAACATGTTGCTTATTTAAATAAAAAACTTTTTTCAGTTACGTGAAATTCTTAATAAAAAATTTTTACTTATTTTATACAGCTCATTAGTCGAGTAACTTAGATAGTGTATTATTGTTTGTGGAGGCCTGTATGATTCTAACCTGAGAAAACTTCCTGTTTGTCAAAGTGCAGTATTAAAAATTTTGCTTAATAAGGACATTAGGTACTCCACTGACTTGCTGTTCTCCGAATGTAATATTTTTAATATAAGAAACCTATATATATTTTGTGCATTAATTTATATTTTAAAAATAGACCAGACTACTATAGCAGAAAAACTTAATTATTTAACAAGGTTTTCATCTCAAAGAAACATTTTTGTTCCATTCATGTCAAGTTCATTTTGTCAACGATTTATTACATATTTTGCACCATTATTATACAATAAATTTCCTAGTGAACTCAAGAAATTAAAACAATAAAGAAAAGTTTAAGTGTGAAATTAAACTATTCCTACATAAAAACCCTAATTATTTTTGTAATGCATTCATCTGATCTTTGTCTTTCCTCTGTCACCCTGTCACTCCGCCTCTCTCCATCCGACGTGAAAATAACGATATTTTGATGGCTCCAGACCTTACCTTTAAGTGTATTTATTTTTTAGAATGTACTTTTTCATTTTTATTATTCTTTTCCCTCTTTTTTTTCGTTTCGTTTTCTTTAAACTAAGATAAGCACCTATTTCATTTCACTTCACGCTTATATTTTCTGAAAGGGCATTAGCAATCAAGCCGTAAAAGGACTTTTTATGTCTTAGGCTATGCCCTTCCTCTAGGAAATGATGTCAGTAGACTGGTGAACATTTTTGTTATCAATAAACTTAGGCTTAGAACATGTAAACTGTACGATATAGATATGCTATAGTTACTAAAGTTGTATTGTGTAATTGATTTATTTATTGACTTCATCAGCAATATCATTGTAACTATTATTGAATAAATTGAATTGAATTGAATTATTATTAGGGTTATTCAGGTATCATGAGGGCATTCTGGGAAATTTGGACAAATTCACTTTCTTTCAAATTACAACTTTTAAAAATTGCTGGAAACAACCTCTAGTTCTAAAACTTTATTTAACTGAAAAAAGTTGTCAATCAATTCATCTAAAGTTACAAGGTTATGTCATACAAAAGAAATCACAAGTTTTGTTATATAAGTTATAAGGATATTAAATATTATTTAGCAAGACTGACCGAGTTATACCTTGTTTCAATGAACCAACGAAAAACGAATGAAAAAAACGACGAAATGAACTAACAACTAACAATAAACTAACAACAAATATATTTAAAATTACTGAAAACTACTTTTGCAAATTCTCAAAATGTCATCCGTCATTGTCAATACAAAGTTGAAATCTTTCCTGTCTCAACTGGGCTGCAGCCTCGACTTCAGCTATAGAGATAGTTTGGATGGGATTCATAATACAGTCCACCATATTGTTTCTTGAAGTAGGTCGACTCGCATATACTAAATTTTTTTATGTTTAGTTTTCAATAATTTTAAATATATTTGTTGTTAATTTAATGTTAGTTGTTAGTTCACTTCGTCGTTTTTTTTATTCGTTTTTCGTTGTTTCACTAAAGTAAGGTATAACTCGGTCAGTCTTGTGCTTAAAACTGCTAAATAATATTTAATATCCTTATAACTTATAAACAAAGTTGTCAATCAATTCATCTAAAGTTACAAGGTTATGTCATACAAAAGAAATCACAAGTTTGCTACTAAATTTTTTACGCTAAGCAGTTTTCAATAATTTTAAATATATTTGTTGGTAATTTAATGTTAGTTGTTAGTTCATTTTGGCATTTTTTTTTTGTTGTTTCCACTGAAGCAATCTTTTTGCCCAAACCGATCTTTTTGTCGTGCCTCGCCCTAGCTTTAGCTATTTTATTGCCAAACTTATGTTATTATGAGACTGAGTTTTTGTATTTTTTGTTTTGTTCCTTTATTAAGTTTTGTTCTTTTCAGTCTGTAAGATTACTAAAGTTTCTATTGGAGTCTACTTTTCTTCCAGTTTTCTGGCTTTTTTAAAATTTTATGATTAATTGAAATGAGAAATAAAAATAATTTCCGCTTTGTCACAGTCACTTTTTCTCCTCTACAAAACGCAAGGTTAATTTTTCAATCCGACGTTTCGGATTCGAGAGACCATCATCAACTTTTCATTCGTTATTAAAAATACCACTAAATTTATATTTTGTACTTAGATTGCACATATATTTTTTTATTGTTATTGATATCTGCCCATATAGCACTGGTTTAGCAAATTTTTTCCAAGATAGAGGGGCTTTTAAAATTTGCCTGCAACAGCAAAATGTCTCAAGCTGGCACTTGAGTGGCACTGCTTTTAAGCTTGTATGTTTGAGAACAGGACCTATTCTGAGACCAATACAGAAAATGTATTGAAAAAAGCAGAAAATGTGGAAAATATAAAATTCCAGCAGCTAAAATCTTCAATATGCTTATAGAATAGAATGTAGAATTAATTTTGACAAACACTTACCTCAGGATAATTTTGGCCAAAAGATTCTAAAAAACAAAAAAAAATGTATTCATTACTATATAGAATATTTATGAAATAATTAAATTCTAAAGATTCTAATAAGGGATAATATTCTAGACAATGAAGTATCTAAGAATAAAGTTATCAGATATGAAGAAATATTCTTAGGAGCTCTAAAACTTACCCAGAAGTTCTAAATTCATATCAAAACGTTTTATTTACACGAATATAAAACAATTACATTACATTCACAGTTTTATGTATGTTTAAAACATGTTTGATTTTTAACTATAGAATAAAAGTTTATAGGCGAATATCTAACGTTTTAAATGAGTTTTTAAAGGGGTTCCCGATCCAGAACTTTTGTTTGTTTGTTTGTTTATATGTCATTGTCATGAGTCATCTGTCCACGATGTCGTTTGTCGTTAACTTTTCAATTTAGACAGGAACGTAATTGGCTGAAGTTCCTGAAACATAAAGCTCTCATGAGCACTTTTGCTTTTGGTGTCCTTAATCCTTACTTATCACATTTTATTGGTAAAGTTAAAATACCTCCAAAAATCTTATTATATATACCTTTGTTGCTGTAGACTTTACTAATAACGTTGTTTGAAGAAAACTTCTGTTTGTAAGTTTCTAAATAATAGAATACCAAAAAAAGTCTATAAAATGAAACTTTTTGCGGACGCTTGGGGCCAAATCATAAATAGGCTGGTAACTTTACCAAGCAGATAACTGACAAGGATACTATTGTTGAGATAATTGTAATTATGGTAAATATCGGTTTGGTAAAATTATCAGCCTATTCATAATTTGGTCCTTAAGAGCTTAAGCGGAACTATAGCTTGGCTACATCTCAGCTCCGCCACTGGAACATCTCAGTATGTATGTGAGGTAACTAAAATAAGATGGCACCACACTTGCTATTTGTGTATAAGTTTTATTTGGTTGCCTATCTACATTTTTAAATCGGCTGTCTTCGTCGAACATCCGACGGAAGCTTCTTGTATTTCAAACAAATGCCGGCCGCTGAACTTAGCCGGCTTGATTCCGCTGGATTTTATTAAGGCCAGTTTGACGCGTTCGTTAGTTGGGATTAGAGGTTTTTCATTGTTCGAGAATCATCTTTTTTTTACGACTTTTTTAAAGGAAACTTTCTGGTTTTTCGCGGTTTTATGACTGAAAATGGTGAATATAATAAGGGAATGTCCTTATTTAGTGTAGAGTGAAGACTTTTTTCTACTTTGGATAATTTTTTACTAACAAAATGTCTTGGACCAAAAACGTTTTGATTTTTTCTTTTACGTTCGGTGAGTAATGTTTGCGGTGTATTTATCAATAAGGCTGTAATTATATTTTTTCAAAATGTATTATTAATTTTAAATATATTTGGAATTTCTAGGTACTCATATTTAGTATTCAAAAACCTTATTTTGCTTTGCTGTAATTTTTGATAAGTAGGAAACATTTTTGGGGGGACTACTTTTTGGGGGATAATCTCAAGATTTTAGGTTCAGTTTTATTTTGGCTATAATGTGATATATTCATAAAATATATATTTTTTGACTGCTATAAAACCTCTTAAATGCGGTTCTCTGCGGAAACTCAACAATTTTTATTTTATTTATTTATTTATTTAGGTATTTTTAACTTTTTTCTCAATTGAATGTGATACATTCACAATATAATTTTTTTGACCTCTGTAAAGCCCTCTGAATGTGGAACTTTTAAAATTTACTGGGGAAACTGTATTTTATTTAAGTATTTATTTACTTTTCAAGTTTTTTTTTAGCTTAAATGTTGTGTATTCATAATTTTTTTTGGCTTCTATAAAGTTTTCTGAGTAATTAAAAAAAATTCTCTGCAGAAAATTCCAATTTATATTTTATGTATTTATTTATTTTTTAAATATAATTAATATAAACACGGACTAGGTTATTTTAGGATGGAAATGTAAATAAATAAGTTTAGAAATAAGAGTTTTTTTAAGTTCCACGTTTAGAGGGCTTTATAATAATAAAAAGAAAATATGTTGTGAATGTATCATATTTTAGTAAAATATAAATAAATATATAAAATAAAAATTAGGAGTTTCCGCCGAGAAATTTTTGAATTAGCGCATTCAGGATGCTTTATAGAAGTCAAAAAAAATTGTGAATATATCAGATTTCAGCTATTAATCTAAAGTTTACAAAATTTGTTCGGAAAATATTTCGGCAGAAACATTTTTGCATTTCTTCGTCAGAAAATTTTTTAGAATGCAAAGCAAAGTTTCTATGTAAATGTTTTCAGTTATTCTAAAGTTTGGAAAATAGAAATTAAGTATGTATTCCGCTAAAAACTTCTAGAAGGCGAAAAAAACTGTTTTTTGTGATTTAATTTTTTAAATGGTTCTCTATGGTTTTTAATGTAATGTAAGTAATTTATGTACGCAACTTATAACAACAAATAGGTATACCTATTAATAATTGTTCTCAATCTAGGTATCATTAATGAGTTAATAAAGGTGGTTTCCATACCATTTTTATTCCTTCATACTTTTTGGGAGTTTTCTCAATTTTATTTTTTAGACATAAAGTGTACATTTTAAATAAAATGCTGATCTTTACAATTTTTATAAATTTAAAATATTGTTGCTATTTTTTTTAGGGGCTTTAAACTGCTTATTTTTTTATTTTATCAGACCATTTAACAAAAAAAGTACTGTTTCCAGATAATGTAATTGGCCCATAAAAATGTACTTGGCTTCTAGAGTTTGAATGTCCTCATTTTTTTATCTGACCAGAGATCCAAGGGGGGTGTCGATTGCCACCCTTTCGCCTTCTGGGGCCCCTCACTGTGAAAAAAACCTTTATTCGAAAATAGGCAAGTGATACAAAACAAAATTCATTCATCAGTCGCTAGCGATGTATTTGCAAAATATGCCTAATAATGAGCCCGAATAGTGTGATGACGTTTTTTGTGTACTTTTTATATTTAAAAGATCTTTTAGAGTAGTTGTACTTCCTTCTGGCGCCCCTATTATTTTGCGAAAACGTGAAAAGTATAAACAGAAAAATAAATTAAATAAGAAAAATATTTTCGGCTTAAATAGATAAACAAGTTGGAAAGTATGAAATAATGCATTTGCAAATCAAATATGTATTGGTGTAAAAAAAACAAAGTTGGGCACAGTCAGGCTGAGTGTCGGGTCCTGACTATGGGACCCTAGGTCCGGGTTTTCAAAATATGAATGTGGAGGTGAGTGCTTTAAAAAAATATATTTTGAATTTTTTTTGAAACGTCCACATTTTGATCTTGTCGCTTCTTCACTTTATTTGCCTTCTGAAATCTATGTGTTTATTTTTATTTCTTCAGAGGTACTGCTTTTGATGCTGATTCGGTTGTAGCCCAATCTTTTCCAGCTTTTTGGTTGGGAATTTTTTCACATAGACTTGCATGCTACGTTTTTGATCGGTTTTGGTCACTGTAAATCGTAATGGCCTCCGTTATTACTAAGGTTACTAGTTCCTATTGTTTGGATGAGTCAGTATAATGATGATTTTTTCACAGACAATTTTGTTCCCGGAATATGTTGATTCGTTGATTTCATTGAATGAATAAATGTTTAGAGTTCCACTGGATTTGGGTGGGAAAATTGACGTAATTTAAATGTCTTAAAAAAAAGAATGATTTATAGCAATTTTGAAGAATTTTAAGTGATTCCAAGGGATTTTAAAGAATTCACTGGATTTTAACGGATTTCGCAAGTGTTTGAGAAGTTAACGGATTTTGGAAAATTTTTTTGAGGATTTCTGAAGATGTGTACACAAATTTTGGCGGGTTATCCGCCCTTAATTGTTCCGAAACGGGCATAATTCATTCCGGACGCTTAAGATAGAACCACAAAGTCAGTTGATGGCTCTCTTTTTCCTCTATGTCCCTGGAGAATTAGTCTAGTTCACAAAGCGATCACAAACTCAAAATGGTGTTAATTCTTACTACCGCTAGTAAAAATATGAGTGAGGGCTCATTGGATTCGAAATGATATCTAGAAAAATGTTTCAAACCCGAAGATAAACAATTTCAAAAGTTATTAACTAATTAAGATTTACAAAAAAAGGAGTTTAGTTTTTTGCAAATAACTCGGAAACTATTCACATTTAAGAAATTAAAAAAAAAATCTTAAATAGGAAGAAACTAATAAAGAAAGTCTTGGCTCCCTCAGCTATATCTCTGTTTTAATTAATGTTGAAAATAGAGCTCCGCGCAGCGAGCGGGAAGCGAGGCACTAGGACGCTACGATGTCCCAAAACCCGTAAACAATTTTTTTTATTCGATTAAATATTAATTTAAAAATTAAAGAAAATTATCTACACACTTGAAGGAACAATAACCCGCTGACACTTCATTTTCTAAAATTTTTTTTAGCTTTAATAATAATTCAGAACTACTAGATTTATCACAATAAAAAAAAAACAAAAATTTCTTTTACCCGGAAATTCCCTCGTTATTAATCTTTCCTTTTATTAGGAATAGTGAAGTGTGACCCAATTTAGTTCAGTACATAGTGATTTAGTAACCCATATTAGGTACTTATATAGTATCTTTTCAAACATTTTTATTCTACGCCATTTTCTTCCATCATATTAGATTCCTACCTCGATTCTTACCAATATTTTACCAGTTTCTATCTATTGTGTTAACAAACACCGCCATTTTGTTACGTCATGTTGAAATCGTACCAGTTTATCCCCAGAATTTTTCTGCAAAATTTAAAGTCAATTGAATAAGATTTTTTTACGTTAATTTTTTAAAAACTTTATTTGGCCGTCATTTTGTTCTGCTATCTTGAATTTGTATCATAATTTTACCAGTTTATCTCTATATCACACTTACTTAAAGCTTGTACAAAATTTGAAATGAATCTAATAAGTAGTGTTTTCAGGCTGATTTTTTGAATATTTTATTAGGTGGCCATTTTGTTTTGCTATTTTATATTCATACCAAAATGTTACCAGTTCATTCCTATATAACACTTAATTTTTGTGTAAAATTTGAGGTAAATTGGATAAGTAGTTTTTTAGTTAGATTTTTTAAACATTTCATAGGCCGCCATTTTGTTTTGCCATATTGGATTTTTACCAAAATGTCATCCTCATATGAGATATTTTTGACCAAAATTTGAAGTCAATCGGGTAAGTAGTTTTTCAGCTATGCCTTGAACAGACAGACTGACCGACAGACAGACCGACGGAATTGAGAAGACATGTTTTTCGGCGGACCCTAAAATGTAAGAATCTCAAACAAATCTCGGAGGGTGATTTTTTCACGATTACAATACTTCCCTTTTATGAGGGAAGTAACATGGCAATGCCATGATCTCATATATAGTATAGTTGCTAGTATAAAGTCTCCACGAACAGAAATAATTTTAGCGGCTTTTTTAACAATTATCCGACTTGAAATATAAACTAAAACTAAAAAAAATTTTCCGAGTTATTGGCCAAAACTTAACCTCCTTTTTTTTAAATTTTAAGTTGTTCATAATTTGTTTATATGCGTTTTTGAAACTTTTACATATTTCCCTCTATATTTTCCTATATAGATGTCACACCGAGGGGCCAATCAATATAGAAGATGGAAAAAATTGTAAAAAATAGATAAGTAATTATCCATTATTTTCATTAAAATAATAAAGTCGACAAGTGGGCGCTGAACGCCCGATTAATTTTTATTAGTTGTCTTTATTTGTGACTCGTTTTGACAGGTCTAAAACTTCATTGCTTGATGTATCAAAATCATCAGTTTATTATCAAATTAAAATTTAACACTTTAGCAATTGTGTAGTTGTGCTTGTAGTTTGAATTTGTAATTATTATTATAATGACTAAAAGTGGTACAAATAAGGAAACAAAAATCATTAGTTATTACTATTTAACCTTAAAACTAAAGACGTGACTAGTTAACAAGATCCTTTTCATAATTTTTTTAAAAATAATTTTAAAAATCTAGAAATTTGATTTGTGCCAAAATTTGCCAAAGCGTAGAAATGGAGATTTTTTTATTAATTTAAGGTTTCTTTTTATAATATAATTAATAATAAAAATTAGGTGCCCGTTTTTGCCCCTTTTTGGTATTTTCAAGTTTTTATACAAGTCATAATTAAGTAAAGTGAGTAGGAATTAGATTAGGTTCTGTTAAAATTAATCACTATTTTTTTAACCGATTTTAATGAAACCAAAAAGGCTTAAAAATTGTAAAATCTAAGCAATATTTCTTGTAACTATTCCTGTCAGTTCAGTGTTTTATAAGCTAGCGAACTCTGAAAGTTCTGCATGGTCTAAAGCCTAATACGCAGCCATCTGATATCATCTAAATTTCCCAGTAATATACAGGGTATGTCAAAAAATGTGAATTTTGTTCAAGAGTAAAATACTTCTTTTTGACAATATTTGAGCACCATTTTTAATTTTATTTCATTTTTTTCCAGAACAATTTTCGACATTGTTAAAAAATTAGGGTAATCTACCTCGTAATCTACTCATGAAAAAAAATCATATTTTTTGACAAACCCTGTACCTACATGATTAGGAAATTTCGATATCTGATTGTTGCGTTTTCGATTTTTGACCATGCAGAATTTTGTATAAATAATATCTGTTTTTGTAAAATTAATAGGTAATAAAAAAGTGTCCCATATGTTGCGAACTTTAGTAGACACTCAGTATAAAAATATTAGACGTCCTTAGATATAAACATTTGTAACAATAATCGTTATTCCGTAAATTAGTTCTTAACCTTGTTGACTACAATATAATCTTTTTTCTCTTGTTGAATAGTTGGTTAAATAAGCAAAATGTTTTATTTTCAGATTTTTGTAATTTGTTTATTTTATTTAATTAACAGTATGAAGTTTATTTTTCAACACCCTATATAATAATTTGCTAATGCAGTACGTTATTAAATTTCAATAAATGTTACAAGCCATGTGTTTCTCACTTTAAAGAAAATTCAACTTACCTGCTGAAATACTTTGTATAACCCCTGTATATTGTAGCTTTATTCCATTTAAATATGAACCTACATAGTAAACAAAAAATATATCGTTCAAAAATAAGTATACACTGTTTAATTTCAATGATTTCTTTAAAATCAATAATTTTAGCCATCTGTAAAGGAAATTGTTTAGTCTGATTTTGATACACCCTGGAAAAATGCATCTGGAGTTTACCATAACTCTCCATTATATGTATTATAACTTGTCTTCTAATATTAATTAAATTTCGTCTGGTTTCCATTGTTGCGGCTTATATAAATAATATTTTCCGACATTAGATGTAAATGGCCCCACTGTGCGTCATTCCGAATGCAATGAGCCCTCACTCATATTTTTACTAGCAGTAGCAAGAATTATAGTCAAAAGCAGTGTTATCGTGCTGGTCATACGATTTATCAACAACAAACTTTTTAAGTTTATTTTTCTTTTATTACCTGTAATCATATTCTCCGCATAAAATCCGGAAGATGAATTAGATAGACCTATGATATTTTCATATGAAAAAAGAGGATAAACATATAATTACCAGCAGTTGCAAAAATCTTTGAGCGATGTCACTTCAAAGTCAGATTGACAAGTCAGTTACAAAATGAGTAATAGAAAACAATTTGCGGTTTTTTTGCCTCCACAAGCAAAAAAAATGGTATTAAATCTAATAAAATATTACGAAAATGAAAATTCACCGGCCAATATCCAGGAGACAGTAGCAAAAGCTCTGGGAATCGGTATAAGGACTGTGTAGAAAATTGTGCATGAAACAAAGCATAATTTACTACCGAAGAAGATTAAGAAATGTACCGGGTGGTCGAAATTGGTCTGTTTTAACAGAGAAAACCTATTTCCTGACTAGATAGAGCAAAACTGACTTAGGTGTCATGGGCTCGATTTCTGAGAGATGTTTAATGGCAAAAACCGCCTGCCGATATTTTCACTGCCAACTGAGATATAGGACGTTTTTCAATTTTCGGCCATTTTGAAAATTGTCCATAACTTTTTTATTTTGCGGAATATTAACATTCTGCAAGGACATTCTAAAGGCACTTTTTTATGTGCAATCCAGTGGCGTACTCAGATTTTTTCTATAGTTGTCCGTTTTATCATAAATAGGCAAAACTTTTTTTTTTCAAATGGAAATCATAGTTGGCTATAAATTATAAAAAATGCTCGCGTTTAGCCCTTTTCAGTGATATAAAGTTGTAGGTACTTATTTTCAAAAATAACGAAAATATTAGGTGTTTTTGGTTTACATCGAAGTAGGCCTTGGAATAATGACGCGCGTTCAATATTTTGAATATATTGCTGTCAGATTACTGTAGTCTGGTGTAATTATTGCGTTTTGGTGTTATCTTTATAAAGTTGTGTTAAGTTGCTGACAAAATATGTTTGAGAATTATGAAAAGTATGATATATTAAAATGTTACATATTATCTAACGAAGTTCCTGAAGCAGCTAGTGAATTATATTTTAATACATTTCCCGAGCGACGTCAACCGGATAACCGAATTTATCAAACATTAAAAAGTAATTTAGTAAATTACGGAAGTTTTAAAAAGTTAAGAACAAGACATTATGAACTAAAGGAAGAAAAGGAAATCCAGCAGCTAAATATAATTGGTGAGGTATTAGATCATCCTGGCACCTCCTCTCGAACATTGGCTAATATAACGAATGTTCCAAAGACCACCGTTTTAAAAATACTCAAAAAACATAAATTCAAACCGTACAGAACGAGAAGAGTTCATCAACTCCGTGAAGGGGACGCCGCTAGAAGATTGAGATTTTGTCAGTGGTATGAGCAAAAATTCATGGAGAATGAGAATTTTCCATTAAATATTATTTGGAGTGATGAATCCAGAGTAGATACTTCTGGTATATTTAATAGATATAATTCATATCACTGGTCCACTGAAAATCCACACGTAGTTGTGCAACAAGACCGGCAAGGTCGGTGTGGATTCAATATATGGGTGGGGATATTCCGAGGAAGATTTGTGGGACCTTATTTTTACGATGGAAATTTAACTGCAGATGATTATGTAAATATTTTGCGCACATATATTGTCCCTTTGTTGGAAGACATACCTTTAGCTGATGCCAGAAATATCTACTATCAACAAGATGGTTGTCCCCCGCACAATGCAAGGATCACAACTGATCTTTTAAACTTCGAATTTCGAGAAAATTGGATTGGTACGTGGGGCCCCATACCTTGGCCTGCTAGGTCCTGTGACTTAACTCCCTTAGATTTTTTTTTGTGGGGAAGATTGAAGGACTTGATATTTAAAGGAAGAACCTTTCACACAAAAGAAGAATTGCAAGAGGCCACTAGGCAAGCTTTTGCACCTATTAGCCCAGTTGAATTAATAAATAGTTGCAACTCGGTACGCAAAAGATGCTTAGTTTGTATTCAACAGGGAGGGGCTCAATTTGAACAACTTCTCTAAATATATTTATCAGAAACCTATCTAACTAAATACCTAGATTTTCATAATTATTTTTTATTTTCACTTGTAGCTGTAAATAGTAGTTTAGTTTGTTAATTTTGTTCAACTTTGCTATGTAAACAAAAAAAAAATAAAAAAAATTAATAATAAATAATTAAAATAACGTTAGCTAGTGTTATTTAAAGTTGTGTTTAAGTTGCTAACAAACTATAAATCTTAACAATACATAATTGAGATATTGTCATCACAAATCAAAGCCTACTTCGATGTAAACCAAAAACACCTAATATTTTCGTTATTTTTGAAAATAAGTACCTACAACTTTATATCACTGAAAAGGACTAAACGCGAGCATTTTTTATAATTTATAGCCAACTATGATTTCCATTTGAAAAAAAAAAGTTTTGCCTATTTATGATAAAACGGACAACTATAGAAAAAATCTGAGTATGCCACTAGATTGCACATAAAAAAGTGCCTTTAGAATGTCTTTGCAGAATGTTAATATTCCGCAAAATAAAAAAGTTATGGACAATTTTCAAAATGGCCGAAAATTGAAAAACGCCCTATATCTCAGTTGGCAGTGAAAATATCGGCAGGCGGTTTTTGCCATTAAACATTTCTCAGAAATCGAGCCCATGACACCTAAGTCAGTTTTGCTCTATCTAGTCAGGAAATAGGTTTTCTCTGTTAAAACAGACCAATTTCGACCACCCTGTACACGAAAAAAGCCAAAGGCAGAAGACTTAAGTGACAATGTAAAAATGGATGTTCGTAATGCAATTTACGATTTATACACATCAAAAACTAATATAACCCTTCAAGTTTTAAAAGAAGCTTTAAAAAATCGAGGCATATTGGAAATTAAACTAAAATCGTTGTCAAAATTAATCAAAATGTTAGGTTTTAGATATAAAAAGGACTGTAATTGAAGATTTTTATGCGAGTTGCCACATATAGCAAGTCAGCGTATCCAGTTTTTAAAGAAATACACGGAAAATGTTAATTCAAAATTTAGAAAAGTGGTATTTTTAGACGATACTTGGATATTTTCTAATGGAAGTGGTTCGAAATCTTGGCAGGACGAGTCTGTAAAAAGTGTCAAGAGAAAAAAGGGATGTAGGACGGGAAAACGGTTCATCATTTTGCATGCAGGTTCTTCAATAGGATTTCTCCCAGGTGCAAGTTTACTGTTTTCTTCAACATCCAAAAGTATGGATTACCATGATAATATGAACTGTGAACTGTTTGAAAAGTGGTTAAAAGAACAACTGATTCCAAATTTAGATGCTCCATCTTTAATCATACTGGACAATGCTTATCATTCAAGAATCTTAAATAAACAACCTACTTCATCCTTGAAGAAAAGTGATATTTATAACTGGCTAATAAAACAAAATCCTTTACCCAATATGCTGAAACTAGAACTTAATGGCAAAATCTATTAAAAAACCAACAATATATGCCGTAAATGAAATATTACGGGAAAATGGACATGAGGTTTTACGACCGCCGCCATACCATTGCCAGTTTAACGCAATAGAATTATTATGGGCTGGGGCAAAATCATATTACGAAAAACACGTGAACGATGGTCTTACATCAGATGAAGTGCAAATTGTTTGGCAAGATTCATTAAATTATATTACGCCGGAGTACTGGAAGAAATCTGTGGAACATACGGAGAAACTAATATGGGATTGGTGGAATCGAGAACGAGCTCTAGATGCCGAAATAGCACCAATGATCATTGCGCCATTTGAGGACTACTCAGAAGATGAGGACTTTTTAAGTGATGATGATATTTTTTAGTCTATAATATTAGAAAGTTTCTGAAGGATTATATTAGTCTTTGACGTGTATAAATCATAAATTGTATTATGAATATCCATGTTTGCATTGTACCTAACTTAAGTCTTTTGCCTTTGGATTTTTTCGTGTTCATTTCTTGATCTTCTTCGGAAGTAAATTATGTTTTTTTTTCATGCACAAGTTTCTGTACATTTTATATATATATATATATATATATATATATATATATATATATATATATATATATATATATATAAAAGAGAAACAGAAATTTCAATTTCTGTTTCTCTTTTATATATATGTCGATTCCCGACAAAATGGTGAAGGAGTAATCCTTACCGTTACTGGTTTCGTTTTATATATATATATATATATATATATATATATATATATATATATATATATATAGCCTGTATTTTTCGCATGCATGGCCCTTAATTTTAGACTGAAATTTGAAGAAATCGGATAAGTAATTTTTTAGCTATGCCGCGAACAGACAGACTGACGGACAAACATACCTACAGACAGACGGAGTTGAGGGATCCTTAAACGTAAAGATCTGAAAAAATCTCACGAGGGAAGTAATAACTAATTGTCTTGTGATAAAAAAAAATCTCACTTTCATTAAGTGGCTGTATAAACAGAACATATCCTGATTGTTCCACTGATTCGAACCATATTAAGTACAAATATTTAGTATTTAAATATTTTAAACTTAGTTTTAAATATGTAGTAATCACCCTAGTTGTTGGCTAGAAAAAAAAAACGCCTTAATCAACTTCTGTAAATGTTATTATCTTCAGTCCAATATGAAGGTCAGTCTCGTAGAGACTTCATATTTTTTGTGGACATATTACTTAAATGTAAAAATGCACAAATCAGAATGAAACTCGGAACAAAATTTGTCTAGGTAGATGTCTTGGCATCACTGAAACCAGAGGCCATCGTCTATATGTTCAGATACGGAATTTTCTTTAAACATTTTTCGATACAGTTTTAGTCAATGATGTATAGTTACGAAGTTTTTATTGAGTTGTGAAGAATCCAAAAAAGAAATGCATACAAGTAAGCAAGCATAATTTGGGAATAACAGTCACTCAGTATATAGATAGATATTGGTAATTTTTAAGAGAAAGATCTCGAGATGGGTTAAACGTTTTTTAACAGATGAAGAATCCACTCCTTAGAGGAGTTTCTGACCTAGGTGTGATTTAGAAAAAAAATATTTCTGGTACTTATTTGTTTATTTACAAAATTTTACTTTCGGTTTTACTATTTACAAATTGGGGATGAATATTAGTGACGGATTTCATACATTGTTGGTTTAGTTTAGATCGAGGTTTAGGTTTAGATGATATGTCATTTAGAAATAAAAGTATTTTGGTATTATTAGTACTTTAATTAATTCATTGTTCTTTTAATTAACAAACGAACAGGGCGATTATTGCTTGTGTGAATTAAATTAGGTACTTCGAGTAGGGTTGACGTGAACGTAGGCCCTGCCTGGAGAGTAGAAAACCGGCCGACTGGTTTCTTGCACTCGTTTGTCTGCCAGTTCTGCCACGCTGAAATCAAGGCATATGGCGTATGAAAATGCTAAACGAACAAATAATGATCGCACGGGTTAGGATTGTTTTTTTCTTTTGGAATCCTTGGCATCCTACATATTTTTTCTTTTTTTTTTTTTGTTAGAAAATGGTGCATGGTTGTGCTATAAAAATACCTATTGGCATTGTTCTGAGAAGTTGGTGGGTAAAAATAAAATGTTTTGGTATCTTTTCTGAGGTGAAAAAGCTCTTTTTTTGGCATGGCCCCTTTTTAAAGCCACCTTTTAAAGACATGATTCTTTAATTGATTTTCTCTAAATGACAATGCATTGGCCTTTTGACCAGTGGCGTAACTACAAACTTTCGGCCCTCCACCTCCAGCTTTCGCGAAAGGGCCTCCTATATGCTCGTATATAATACATTTCAAAATCAAAAAAAAACTTAATACTGTCTGAACAAACGTTTCAAAAATATATCTACCTATATTACTAGAACACAAACACTAATTTAAAAATAACGCAATACACATATAAAAAGAAATAAAAATAATTAAAAGTTTTTTTTTCTAGTTTTTCTTTCCGCAAAATCAGTAATGGCCTGATTTATAATGAGGTCTCACGCCAAATCTTTTTCTATCGCTAAAAGAGACAGAGAGTCTAATCTCTCCTGAGAAATACTATTTCTAAGATAGGTTTTAATAATTTTTAATTTTGAAAATGACCTTTCTAGGAAAGCTAGATTACTATTAACGAATATTTTAAAAACTCAGGTATGCTTTAATATTTTGATTTTGAATATATCTACATATCTGTTATTTCTTATGGCAACTAGTTCAAGGCCCAGAGATTCTGATTCATTAAAATCAATATTGTAAATTTTTTGTAACTTATCCCCTTTTTTAAGAATAGTTTCTGGTGTTAATAAAAAGAAAAGAAAAACATTTTTTTGGGCAATTGTGAATTTTGTTTGTTTTTTTACACGCATAGATTTAAAAAATTTGTATAGCCATCTCTGTCTAATACATCCTCCGTGTGAGAATTTTCTTTATTATAAATTTTTCGGGAAAGTGCGATACATCATTGTATTTGGGAGGAATGAGCTTAAAAAAATTAAATAGAAAATCTAGGTTCGTTTAAAAAAAATAAATTAATGGGGGTGAGGGGAGGGGCAAAACCAAATATCGATGGTGAAATTTAAAGGTACCATTTTGTAGAGCGAAAAAAAATTAACCTTTCAGATTGAAACTGTGTCCCGAAACCTTGTATATAAGAAAATGACATAAATTTCGCCACAAAAAAATTGTGAATGATTTTCAAGAAAGGCGTTTTATTCTAATTTAACCGACCGCGTAGCACTTACCGTCTTAAATATACTAATGGTGAGCATTGAAATTGTCACCACCCTGCATAATTCTTCAACTCAATTTTGTGATGTGGATGTACAAATTGATAATTTTACAGTGATTTTTTTAGCGAGGTTCGTGGGTTGTTATGAACATAGGTTTTTACTTTTTTCCTAAATCAGTGTGGCACCCAACATTACATACAGTAATGTCCGCCTATAACGAACCCGCTTATTGCGAACTTTCGTTTATAACGAACCAAATCTATAGGTACGAACTTCGGTATTACTAAACGTGTGTTAATTTTTTCGCAAATAACGAACCCTTTCAAAACGATCTTTCGGATAAAACGAACCTTAAATTTTGATATGATCGTTAGATTTTTCTTTTATAACGAACCTAAAACTTTTATGACAAACCTAAAACGGTATTTTACCGCTGGCACTGGGGATTCCTTGAGTTCTTTCGATCGCACGTTTATAAGGAACCTGAAACGGTATTTTACCGCTGGCGCTGGGATTCACCGAAATCTGTGAGTGGCCGCCGTCAGTTCGTTTCGTCAGTAATAATAATCGTTATTCTGTGTTATGAGTTGAAGACGTACGTACAGTCGTCAATATGAGTGACGCAATTTCAAAGAAAACCCGTAAATCTCTTATTTTGAATAATCAACACAACATTGTTAAAAGATTGCAACGAGGTGCGAAACAAAGGGAAGTTTGTTTGGAAATGGGATTAAGTAAATCAACGTTGAGTACCTAACCTACTGCTTAGCATATTTTATTGAATTTTAATTTTTACTCTCCCGTCTATCGTTTATTAAAATTCGAAATTTTATTTCCAGGTTGGTACAATTTGGAAAAATAGAGAAAAAATATTGAAAATGTTTGAAAAAAGTATAAACGAAAATGTAAAAGAAATCAGAAAGCCTACGAATGTTGATGTTGATTAGGGGCTTTTTAAATGGTTTTCTCAGCAAAGAAATAAAAGTCTGACCATTAGCGGTGCTATATTGCAATCGAAGGCTGAAGACCTTGGAAAGAAGCTGGTAAAAGATAAAGAACCTACGTTTAGTAGAAGCTGGATCGAAAGGTTTAAAAAAAGGCATAATATAACCAGTGGAAAAATTGTTGGAGAATATTCTGCTGTTGATATGGACGTTGTAAACGATTGGCTGCAGAACAAGTCGCCAATAATTGGAAAAGGCTGGGGTGGGGGGATGAGGACGTATTCAATGAAGATGAAACCGGGTTATTCTACAAGCTTACACCTGATAGAACATTGAGATTCAAAGGTGAGAAATGTGAAGGTGGAGAGCTTTCCAAAGAAAGAATCACTGTGCTGGTAGGGCAAATTTAACAGGAACAGAAAAAAAAAAGCTATTGGTTATTGGGAACTCCAAAAACCCTAGATGTTTTAAAAATGTCGTACAGTTGCCAGTAAATTACAAATCCAATAAAAAAGCATGGATGACCTCAGAGATTTTTGCGAATGAATTGCGGGAAGAATCATATTGTTAGTGAACTTCTGGACTGCATCAAGTTACTGTTCATGCCACCAAATACCAGTTCCAAACTACAACCTATGGATCAGGGTATCATCCATAGCTTAAAGAGCCATTATCGTCTACTTCTTCTTTCGAAAATGGTACATTTTATTGATAGTGGTGGTGAAAAATTGTTTTCAACACGGTGATTTCCTGAAATTGGAAAATGATTTGGATTCAGAAGATGACTTGACGGTAGCCGAATGGCTGAAAAAAGTTGGACAGGAAGATGATAACAATATTCTAGACAATCTTCCTTGTTCTGAAAATGAGTTTAATGAATTTGTCCATATTGATGATAATCTTGTAAGTGTCGAATACTTGGATGATGATGCCATTGTCGCTTCTGTGTCTTCTTCAGTTTATATTGATGACGATGAGGAGGCGGAAGATGAAGAACCTGTGAGTACAGAATTGAGACCAGTTCCAACCACATCAGAGGCACTTGATAACGTTCGTCATTTCTTTCAATCACGAAATACTCCGCAAAGTGTTCTTAATCAATTAGCCGAAGTAGAATTACATATTAATGATATTCATTTCACAAAAATAAAAAACTAAAATTAAAAATTTTTTTAAATTAGACTCTTAAGAACAGTTGTTAATGTATCTACTGTTTATCAAAAAATAACGCTTTTATTTTTTAATAAAAATAAAAGACGTATTTTATATTTATACCTATACCTACCTTTACTCTTGACTTTGGCCTAACTGAAACAGTAATGGTAATGTAATTAATTAATTCTAATAACCCATTCAATAACTGGTTTTTGTCCTTAGCGAATGTATTTATTGTATTTTACAAGTTCCTATATACTATACCTACCTAAGCACACACAAACAATAAGAAATATCGAATCGCGAAGAACGAAAATGTAAAAGAAATCAGAAAGCCTACGAATGTTGATCTTGATTAGGGGCTTTTTAAATGGTTTTCTCAGCAAAGAAATAAAAGTCTGACCATTAGCGGTGCTATATTGCAATCGAAGGCTGAAGACCTTGGAAAGAAGCTGGTAAAAGATAAAGAACCTACGTTTAGTAGAAGCTGGATCGAAAGGTTTAAAAAAAGGCATAATATAACCAGTGGAAAAATTGTTGGAGAATATTCTGCTGTTGATATGGACGTTGTAAACGATTGGCTGCAGAACAAGTCGCCAATAATTGGAAAAGGCTGGGGTGGGGGGGATGAGGACGTATTCAATGAAGATGAAACCGGGTTATTCTACAAGCTTACACCTGATAGAACATTGAGATTCAAAGGTGAGAAATGTGAAGGTGGAAAGCTTTCCAAAGAAAGAATCACTGTGCTGGTAGTGGCAAATTTAACAGGAACAGAAAAAAATAAGCTATTGGTTATTGGGAACTCCAAAAACCCTAGATGTTTTAAAAATGTCGTACAGTTGCCAGTAAATTACAAATCCAATAAAAAAGCATGGATGACCTCAGAGATTTTTGCGAATGAATTGCGGGAAGAATCATATTGTTAGTGAACTTCTGGACTGCATCAAGTTACTGTTCATGCCACAAAATACCAGTTCCAAACTACAACCTATGGATCAGGGTATCATCCATAGCTTAAAGAGCCATTATCGTCTACTTCTTCTTTCGAAAATGGTACATTT
Source organism: Kuschelorhynchus macadamiae (assembly GCA_030620095.1). NCBI lineage: Eukaryota > Metazoa > Arthropoda > Insecta > Coleoptera > Curculionidae > Kuschelorhynchus > Kuschelorhynchus macadamiae. The sequence goes on from JAUTXW010001345.1 coordinate 1,496,535, forward strand.
TATTGATAGTGGGGGTGAAAAATTGTTTTCAACACGGTGATTTCCTGAAATTGGAAAATGATTTGGATTCAGAAGATGACTTGACGGTAGCCGAATGGCTGAAAAAAGTTGGACAGGAAGATGATAACAATATTCTAGACAATCTTCCTTGTTCTGAAAATGAGTTTAATGAATTTGTCCATATTGATGATAATCTTGTAAGTGTCGAATACTTGGATGATGATGCCATTGTCGCTTCTGTGTCTTCTTCAGTTTATATTGATGACGATGAGGAGGCGGAAGATGAAGAATCTGTGAGTACAGAATTGAGACCAGTTCCAACCACATCAGAGGCACTTGATAACGTTCGTCATTTCTTTCAATCACGAAATACTCCGCAAAGTGTTCTTAATCAATTAGCCGAAGTAGAATTACATATTAATGATATTCATTTCACAAAAATAAAAAACTAAAATAAAAGATTTTTTTAAATTAGACTCTTAAGAACAGTTGTTAATGTATCTACTGTTTATCAAAAAATAACGCTTTTATTTTTTAATAAAAATAAAAGACGTATTTTATATTTATACCTATACCTACCTTTACTCTTGACTTTGGCCTAACTGAAACAGTAATGGTAATGTAATTAATTAATTCTAATAACCCATTCAATAACTGGTTTTTGTCCTTAGCGAATGTATTTATTGTATTTTACAAGTTCCTATATACTATACCTACCTAAGCACACACAAACAATAAGAAATATCGAATCGCGAAGAACAGAGAACATCCTGACAGCGGCAGGGCCAACCAGATTCAGATTTTCTGATTCTCAGAACTCAAATTTCGTTGTTCGGTGAATCCCCGATAAATACAAATTACTACGTTCGCGATTTACAAAGCCTTCACTTCTATTTTGAAGTGGTGTTTTTTTTTAACTTTTACTGCTAGTTGCTATATCAGTTTTATTAGATCCAAGTAAAATTATAGTGTCCCTTGGGATCCATTATCACCGGGCCCTTTGTATCCGTGGACCCCCCCGCACTGCCGGGACTAGCGGAGGAGGAGAGGAGTGTAGTTACGCCACTGCTTTGGACTCCAAATTTTCATATATAAATGCATTTTTATCTCGTTTTTTGCCTTAAAACTGCTCCCTATTCCTTTTTTATTCAATAAAATAAATTAAAATAAAGCCTTAAATAATGCGTAATAAAGCGCCAAACCGTTAAATTTTTCAGTATTTATACAACATTCATAATAAGTTGCTTAATCAAACGAAGAGTATGGGGGCACAACCAAAATACACATAAACCTCCACAAAATAACAAAAATTCCAAATAAAAAATTAACAAGCCGTAATTATAACTAGGGATGGGCGATATTAAATTTTGCCTATCGATAGGTGATGTGCTATATATATTTTATTTATCGATATGTCGATAGTTATCGACTTAGGTAGCAATGAACTATGGATAGTTAGGAATACCTAGCGATAGTTCACTGTTACCTATCGGTATAATTTCGGAAAATTATTGAAGAGCAAAAAAAAGTCCTCATACGAGTCCTCATATTTGTAAATATGTAAAATCAACGTTCGATATTTTCAGCTATCTATCGGTATAAATCGCCCATTTCACTGTCAAAACGTTGTGAACTCGCTTGTGAATAAGAAAAACAAAGATAATGCAAGAAGCTTTTTTCCTTATAATAAATTGTCTATCACTTTCAAAGGACTGTACGATTTGTTTCAGGTGTTTTCTCGGTTTGTTCCAACGCGAACGAGCTCTACTTCGTGAGAAGTCCCAAAGACGTTTCGGTCGTCGAAGGTTCATCGGTAACCTTACCGTGTGAAGCGACCCCTGCTGATGGTGTCATTTACTACTGGGAGCTAAACGGTAAGCATAATAAATTTCTTACATTTGATTAAATATGCATGTTACAAATATTGAAATTAAATTATTATAGACCAAAGCTCAAACGGGAATAACTGGAAATGAAAAAGTCGATTTGATAGCGATTTAAATATTAACCAAGATCTAACTCTTAATCAGTGTCGGTTCGTAACCTTAGAAAGTAACCGGTTATGCAGTTTATGTCGAAAATACGATATAATACATACATAACTAACTGTTGGCGTTCTTGATGATCAATCATTCAATATACAATATGCCTCGCAGTATTCAAACAAAGCCAATAAAATAAAAAAAACTGTTCTTGATTGTCTGCACTCTACATAATAAAATCAGTGGTAAACGATTTTTTTTTAATTTCTTTTAAAAACCAAATCAGTGCGCCTACTTTTTTTGCGGCAAACTTGTCAATCACTCTTTCGGCCAAATCAGGAATAGACCAAATAAGTTTCTGTGCAACTGACAAACCTGCTAAGGCATTAGCCTGTCTTAACACATGGTACTCCTTAGAAATGTCTATCCGTTTTGGAGCAGAATCATTTCTCTCTTCTACCGTCGTCACCGGTTGTGTTATTACTATTAACAAGTACTTTTAAAAATTTAATTGTCCCTTGAAAAACTTCCTCAAAATGATTGTCAACTAATTCGGAAAATTGACTAGTACCAAAGAAAATAATAGCTAAAGCGTAAGCTATTATTTTCTTTGCTAGTACTGCACTACTTGAATAATTTCTGTATTCGTTACTGAAATACAAAACACTGAGGTTAACCATTGGGTAAGACTTAATTGAGGACCTAATTGATTATTTAAACAAATAAATAAATTTGCTGCATTTAACTGGTCAGTATATTGAAAACGGTCCTCCGCAACATTAATTATGTCATCGCAAATTTCAAGTGCTGACGCTTTCCAATTTTGTTCGTTTTTGACTAGTCAAATCTACTTTGATTAATTTTTGATATTTTAACCTGTTCAAAAACAAATTACAATACTTTTCGGCTAACTTAATATATAGGCCGATCGGAATAACACATTTAGAGGTAAAAAAAAGAAACTGTCACCTAAACCTTTATAAGTCCAAATGGTAAAGTAGCTTTTAATAAACGTAAAAAAAATAATTGTAATCCGCGAAAATTGACGTCCTATAAGAAAATATTCTATACAAAAGTTGTAGATAATGCAAACATCTTCAACTTGTCTAGAGATCATTTGGTTTTTTTCGGTCTTATTCCACGGTGAAAAACCATTAATAATTTGTACAAATGAAAAAAATCTTCGAAAACTGTTAGACTATTCAATTATATGGAAAAAAATACAAAAGAAACTATGTTGTATTGTTTGACCAGAAGCTATTTAAGCTAATTTTGTACAGTATTCCTATAAACATTTGAGCCGAATAATTTTGGACAAAAAAAACAAATTATCAACAATTGCGGAAAAATTCCTTGTTCATTTTTTGTTTTTTGCCATTTTCAGCGTGTTTTTGAATTGTGATTATTTATGTCTAAATCAAAAAAGCACCCGCCAAATTCTAACAATGATCTTTTACCGTAGGATTTTGAAGAAAAAAAATTTGGACCGTAAAAAAGTTTGTGGTTATTTAGGATATAAAAAGATATACTTTTACCTAGTCCGTTAAAATTAAATTATTTTTGTGGAAATGAGAAATAAAAAATCGGTAAATTTTCTTTACCCGGAACTTCCCTCGTTATGAATATTTTCTGTTATTAGGAATAGTGAAGTGTGAACCAATTTAGTTCAGTACATAGTCTTTTCAAACATTTTTATTGAACGCCATTTTGTTCCTACCAATATTTTACCAGTTTCTACCTATGCCACACTTGATTTTGGGCATAATTTAAAATAGATTCAATAAGTAGTTTTTTCATTGACACACACCGCAATATATATCAATATCATATTTAATTTTTCTCCAAAATTTACAGTCAGTTGAATAAGAAGATTTTTTTAATATGTTATTTGGCCGCCATTTTGTTCCGCTATCTTGAATTCGTAACACAACTTATAACAATATCACAGTTATTGCTTGCATAAAATTTGAAATTAATCTGATAAGTAGTTTTTTTCGGACTGATTTTTCAAATATTTTATTAGGCCGCCATTTTGTTTTGCTATTTTATACTCATATCAAAATGTTACCAGTTCATTCTTATGTAACACAACAATTGCAAAATTTGAGGTAAACTGGATAATTAGTTTGTTTAGTTATACTTTTTTAACGTTTCCCTAGGCCGCCATCTTGTTCCGCCTTATTGGATTTTTACCAAAATATTACCCTAACATCTTCATATGAGCCTTCATTTTTGACTAAAATTTGAAGTCCATCTGATGAGTAGTTTTTAAGCTATGTCGCGAACTGACAGACAGACAAACAAAGCGACAGGTGGACCGACGGAATTGATAAAACATATTTTTTGGCGTCTAGGGACGCTAAACCGCGAAGATGTGTAAAACCTGCTAGTGATTTTACAGATTACATACATTTTTTTTGGCCGGCATTTTGTTCCGCCTACTTGAATTAATACCACAGTTTTACTAGTTCATCTCTACACTACAATTTGAAATCATTTTATTAAGTAGTTTTTTCAGGCTGAATGTTTAAATCTTTTATTAAACCGCCATTTTTTTTTCGTTGCGAAATTTTACCAGTTGGCTCTTACATAATATTTGATTTTTGTGCAAATTGGATAATTAGTTTTTTAAGTAATAATTTTTCTGACGCTTCATTATGCCGTCATCTTGTTCCGGCATATTGGAGTTTTACCAAAATATTACCAGGTCATTCCCATATGATTTTTCAGATTACACAATTTTATTTGGCCGCCATTTTGTTCTGCCATCTTGAATTAATACCACAGTTTTACTAGTTCATTTCTGTACTACAATTAGTTATGCTACACAATTTCAATTTTCAACATCAATTAACTAAGGAGTTTTTTCAGGCTGAATGTTTAAATATTTTATTAAACCGCCATTTTGTCCCGCCATCTTGGATTCGTACCCAAATTTTACGAGTTGATTCCTACATAATACTTGATTTTTGTACAAAAATTGAGATAAATTGTATAATTAGTTTTTTTAGTAATCGTTTTTTTAACGTTACACTAGGCCGCCATCTTGTTCCGGCATATTGGATTTCAATCAAAATATTACCAGGTCATCCCAATATGATCCTCAATTTTCAATTTCAATTCAAACCGACGGACTTGATAAAACATATTTTTTGACATCTAGGGACGCTAAAACGCGAAATATGTAAAACATGAGATGGTGATTTTTTCATATTACAAAAATTTTATTTTTGTAATATGACTTACTAGTTCATCTCTATATTACAATTAGTTATTGCGCACAATTTGAAATCAGATCATTAAGTAGTAAAAACGAAAAAGAAAATTTGAACGAACTTTTGCAATTTTTTTTTGGAAATTTGAAAAGGCAGGTTGAAAAGTGATTTCTGCAAAAGTTGTAAATTTTTGCATGATTTACAACTTTTCTATAGGATATTTTTTATAGGACAACAATTTTTGCTGGAAATTGCAAAAATACCATACCATCTCTGAGGTTGCAGTTATTTTTTATTAAAAGCCCTTTTACCACTTGTATTTATAAAAATCCAGATAACCATTTTTTTTGCTGTAAATATAAGTTAGTTGGTTTAATAATTAAAAATGCTGTAATATTAATATTGAAAAAGGTCTTTATTTTAAATAGTACAGATATTTTTAGTATATAAGTAGTAACAATAAAAATATTTTGTTGATTTGTTAAATTTTATTCTTGGTATAAATATATATAATATATTCTTTCTATTCTTAAAAATAAAACTTCAACTTTTTTAACATGGAATATTCGAGACATTAGAATTATCTGAAACTTAAAAATTCTTTTTTAGATACCTGGTTAGACAAAAAGCTTAAGCCACCCTGTAGTTATGCATTTTTCGATAGATTTCCTTGCGTGGTCTCCTCAGATTTCCCTGGATATCTCCGAAATCTGCCTAGATATCCCCGAATCTGTCCGTATCTCCTTGGATATCCTCCGAATATCCCCGTATCTCCTCGGATATCCTCTGAATATCTCCGTATCTCCTCGGATATCCTCCGAATCTCCTCGGATATCCTCCGAATCTCCTCGGATATCCTCCGTATCTCCTTGGATCTCCCCCAGATTTCCTTCCCTTGGGACAAAATATCCTCAGTGAGTACCCCCTCGTGATTTGTGCAGAACAAATGATTTTTCTTGCAACAATCTTTGTATTGTGCCCGCCTAGTATTTCTGCGACATGTGTTTAGAACCGAGTACCACGCAAATACGACATACGCCTATAAAACGAAACAGCCCGTAAATTCTTTGCAGTTCCGCATTTGATGTAAAGCTTGTCATTTATTGATCGTTTCAAGGTCACAACGCATATCACATGTATTTGCTGCAAGTTGCTATTGGATGGGCCGAGACGAAAACGCCACTTGGTAGTGCGACATCTCTTGCTTGACGTAGTGTCTGTAGAAAGACAAATTTACGAGGGAACGGGGATAATATATTATGCAGTGTCTGTGGTATGTTGTAAGCACTTTGCCGGAGTAAACGAAAGTATGCACATAAAAGTTAAAGCTGCATTGAAGTTTTTTTTTATTTGTAATCAGTGCTACAGCTCTGCAGCTCTTATTAACAAACCGCTCTTATTACACAGGATTACTATTCATTAATGAAACAAAATGTATATAAAAATGGAATACCGAGTGGCAAACTTATGGAAGTAACAATAATACTTTCTATTTCAAAATACATAGGATTATACCAACTAAACCTTGGTACCTATTATAATATTTCGATGCTCAAAAAATTAAGGCATATAATGACTAAAGCTGGATTTATCCAGCAAATAAAATAAGAATTAAAATGAAACAAGGAGATCAAATCATGCAACTCCCATAAGGCGTTTATACAGCAAAATAAAATAAGAGATAAAATAAAATAGGAAATAAAATAAGAGCTAACTTTTATACTCTTATTTTATTTTTTTTTATTTCGAAAATACGCGTGCGCATTGCGTCTTGGAACATCTGATATTGACAATTTCACTGAATATTTTTTTATTTGGATGAGTTGTGTGTATTTTTAAATTAAAGTTGTGTTAAAAAAAAATATTCCAATAGGTATAGCATTGAAAAGCTTGGAAAAAAATATTGTGGCACAGGGTTTGACAGCAATTGTTCTAATTTCTTATTTAATGTTATTTTCTGTATAAACCACCCCCGAATCCTTATTTCTTATTTTATTTTATTTGCTATATAACCCATTTTTTTTAATTTTGCTTCTAATTTTGTTTCCTAAAATAAAGGTAATACATTTGGTGGTCTCTGTACAGATTTTTTTTAGTTTTGCTCCTAATTTTGTTTCCTAAAATAAAGGTAATATTTAAAAATATAGCCGGCAAGTGGTCCACTGCGCTATCGTTCCGTTCACTCTGACGTTGGTTCCGGCGGATCAGGTTCGAATCTTGGTGGGTGCGTAGAGACTTTTCTAAGCCTGGAGGCGATATTAGTGGTAACAAAATCCAACACAGACAAGTGTAAAATGTATCTATTTCATCAGCCACCCTATGCACGCTGATTGACGCCGAATGTGGGTGAATAGGCGTTGTTGATGCAGATACATATTTGTCAGCCGGTAGGTCACTTGATAAAGATCAAAGGCTATACCGTTATCCGAGAGTTAACCTGTAGGGCCCGTCCAGATTGGTCAATCCCATGACGGAATGGAGACGTTAAAATATTAAAAAAAAATAAAATATTAAAAATAACGAAAAGGTTAACGATGTCAAACATAACATCGGAGTAGGAGTAAATTAGTGTTCCTGTTTTTCTTCCAAGTACGGAAACTTTAGATTAAATGCGTTCTTTGGTATTCCGGGGTTGCAGAAGTAATGGGATACTTTGTATATTATTTGTCCCTCAAATGGGCCTCTTCTTGCAGTTTATAATTGTATCTGCGTTCAAAGACACCCGAGAAATTTAAGAAAAACCCTACCATAAGAGGCAATGTGTTAAAGAGAGACAGATAACGCTACATTACGTAGTAGAGTCGATGGGAATACATTGCTTCTTGTGGCAGGGTTTTTCTCAAAAAGAGACCCATTTGAGGGACATATAATGTTTTATAATAATCCTGCAATTTGTTTTTTGTTTGTTCATATGGCTAACTTTAAAACTAAAGGAGATATGACAGGTTAGAATGTTGTCAAAATAAATAGCATTGTACTTTGACATCTGATTAAATAAAATACTAATTTACAAATTGTGAGTTTAATAAGACAATTGATATTTATTAAATTGCACAGAAAATATTTGATGATTATGATGATGATGATATACACGGTGTTCCAATTAAATTAAGAAAGCTGGTGCTTGGAAAAACGAATCACTCTGCGGAGAATACAAAAAAAACAAAAATATCTTTTCTTTCACGTAACTTTTGTATTTTATATTTTCGTATTCAACTATTTAATACTGAAAATAAAAATAGGTAATATTTAAGTTTTGAATACTGGGTAGATTGGTTAGCAGATATTGTTTAATTAAAGTACATTATTATACTCATTCTAAGTAGTCAGGTTTTGTGTTTTTTTAATAATTTAGATTTGTTTTATGTTTATTTTTCCTGAATTAATATAAACGTCTCGCAATCCGCAGTCGAAGTAAGATGCTCTATACCAGACTAATAATTATAATTTGCAATGAAATTACGGAGGAAATTACCAACATATTATTATACGTAATGGAATTCAAACAAGAAAAACAGAGGTAAAAAATGAATCTTTTATACCTGACCTGCCAGAGATTCGTAAAAGATAGGTTCTTTTAACCCATGGTGCGTTTTCTTATTTTTTCAACTCGGGTTAATTACGGGATAGGATGCCATTAATCTGAGGGGTAATTAAAATCTGAAACCGGGCGCCGACTGATGATTTATCGCCGAAAATGTAATAATTATGAATTCGACCGCCGCGACTGAGGGCACGTTTATTTATATTATTAAAAGGAAAACAATCAGCCAGTTGAAGTTCGCAATTGAGATGCAACGTTCTTTTTTACTTGTTTTGTTCAGTTTTTATTCAGTTTAACAATGAGCAGTTAAAACATGAGTTGGCAAAGTCGAGTATTGTCGGTTATTGCCATTTTTCCAGGGCATATCTCAGGGCAAGAGAGGCCAATTTTTAAATATTATGATTAATACATATCTTCATCTTCTCATTTACGCTTTCATCTTCAGGAATCATTATCACAAATTCAAAGGTTAGGAGATTACTATGCTAATCAAAAGCTTGAATACACAGTCTATTGATTGTATTTGATATTTGATTACTTTTAAAATAAATAACTACCCTTGGGAGAGGGCCAGTATATGGGTAGAGGTATAGGTAAAGTGTATCTAAAGTCAATTGAGACAACATAAAAACTAAATATCCGTCAACAGTCAACAGAAATTTATTTTTGTGAAACATAATAATTATTAGTACTTTCTTTTTATTATTTATTCGCATTTAACAATTTTTTTCAATCAGCGTTTTTATTTGAGCTGGTCAGGGTATGGGGGCGAAATAGCTAGGCTAAATGGAAAAAAATGCATTATTCGTAAATAAATCGTATAAAACGTATTTTTATGGGTTTATGGGTATAGAGATTATTCCAATTGTAACCTACTTGATAATATATTTACTTTGCCATTACATATAGGGGAAAAGGAGGGGATATATATATATATATATATATATATATATATATATATATATATATATATATATATTTCAATTTTAAAACTTTTTTGATTTTGAGGGGTTGAGGTAAAGTGACTAAAAGTCAAATACTTCGTAAAAAATTAATTCAGAGAGGTTTTTCAATTTGCATATTTCAAATTTCAAATCACTCTGATGAGTAGTTTTTAAGCTATGCCGCGAACTGACAGACAGATAGACGGATCGACGGAATTGATAAAATATATTTTTTGGCATCTAGGGAAGCTAAAACCTTAAAATAAGTAAAACCTAAGAGACTGATTTTTTGAAGGTTACAAATATTTTAGTTGGCCGCTATTTTCTTCCCCCATCTTGAATTAGAACCGCAGTTTTAGTAGCGTATCTCTATACCACAATTAGTTATGGCAAACAATTTGAAATCAGTCTATTAAGTAGTTTTTTCAGGCTGGATTTTGAAATATTTTATTAAGCCGCCATTTTGTTCCGCCATCTTGTATTCATACAAGAAATTTACCGGTTTATTTCTACATAATACTTATAACTTTACTAGGACGCCATTTTGTTTTGTCATATTGGATTTTTACCAAAATATTACCATCCCCATTCCCATATGACTCTTAGTTTTGACTAAAATTTGAGGTTGATCTGATGAGTAGTTTTTAAGCTATGCCGCGAACAAACATACAGACAGACAAACCGACGGAATTGATAAAACGTATTTTTTTGACATCTAGGAGCGCTAAAACCTTAAAATATGTAAAACCTGAGAGATTGGTTTTTTCACGATTACAAATATTTTATTTGGCTGTCATTTTGTACCGCCATCTTGAATTCGAACCACAGTTTTATTAGTTCATCTTTATACCACAATTAGTTATGGCACACAATTTGAAATCAGTGCGTTAGTTGTTTTTCAGGCTGAATTTTTAAATATTTTATTAAGCCGCCAATTCGTTCCGCCATCTTAGACATAGACATAGACATAGACATAGATGGGGAGCCCGACAAGGGCAGCACTTAGGCTCACTGGGGCACATTGTACTATCCCCCCAAGTAGGCGTGTCAGGCCAAGAGCCCACTCCTTTTTAGAAAAGAAAGGACCCTTTCTGGTCGCGCACGTCCCATAAGCTCGGGTTCCACGTAGGTGTCACCCAAGCAATGCAGTCTAGCATTGACTAAAGCGTCACATCGACAGACTAGATGCTCAGTAGTTTCATCTACCTCAGCACAAAACCTGCAGTATGGATCGTTGTCGAGTCCAATCTTATGCAGGTAATATTTCACTAGCCAGTGTCCAGTTAGGACCCCGGTAATAGTTCTAAGTTGACTTCTGTTTAGATTTTAAAAAATTATTTAAAAGTCTATTAGACTCAGAACGGCTATAAAGGCCTGATATGAAGACCTTAGACTGTCTGAGTCCTGCCAGCTCGTGCCATTCAGCACGGAATTCCTCGACAGTGCGATTCTTAATCCTAGCCTTGACAGCTGAAGCAGCAATTCCAAGAGCAGATTCCGGCCCAGTGAAAGCAGTGTTGCTACCTTCCCGAGCCAGCTGATCCGCCCCTTCATTACCCCCAATGCCCTGATGGCCAGGCACCCAAATGAGGCAACCCTATTGGACTCACACAGCCTCTCTAAGGCTTTCCTGCATCCAAGTGTTAGCAGCGAATTGACCCTGTTCGAGGACAGAGCTTTAATCGCGGCTTGACTATCACAGCATATATAGATATGCTTGTCGTGGTATCCTCTGGAAAGGTTTTCCTGTACGCAGTCCAAGATTGCTGTAATCTCAGCCTGATATACAGTCGCATACCGTCCAAGAGCAAGACTAATTCTTGCCCTGGGACTCTCCCCATAAATTCCCGCCCCAGATCCCTCCTTCATTAGAGAGCCATCTGTAAACCAGACAAGGCCCTCCGGTTTGAGGAAGGATGGGGAGGAATCCCTCCATTGTTCTCTCTCAGGAACAATTACACTCATCTCTCCTTGCTAGGAGAGGGTCTGATCTGATCAGTTCAGTCCAAACTCGCGTATGCCCAAAATTCCAGTCTCTGTGTATCCAACGACCCCAGTCGTTTAAACGAACAGAAGCTTTCCGAGCCTCTTCCTCTACAAGCAAGTGCAGAGGACTTAGTCCCAGAATAGCCTCCATAGATCGGGTCGGTGTGCTTCTTATGGCTCCAGTTATGCCCAGACACGCCAGTCTCTGGAGCTTGTCAAGCATCCTTCTGTATGTGGTCTTGCGAGTGGCGGGCCACCACACAAGAGCGCCATAAGTGATCATTGGCCTTATCACCGACGTGTAAAGCCAATGCACAATACGAGGTTTTAAACCCCAAGTTGATCCGAAGGACCGTCTGCACTCCCATAGACACGCTGTGGTCCTTTTTGTGATCCTTTCAATATGATCCCTCCAGGGCAGTCGGGAGTCTATTAAGACACCCAGATATTTTACCGACCCGGAAGGTCTCAATTCTTTCCCAAAGAGGGTGAGCCTCTCAAGGTCCACTTTTCTCTTATGGGTAAATGGTACCCTTTCGGTCTTATCTGGATTAACAGACAGGCCGTGTTTTTGGCACCACTTTTCCACCATAGCCAAAGCCCTCTGCATGAGCCTTATAATGGTGTTTGGGAACTTGCCTATTACTATAATGGCAAGATCATCAGCGTAGCTTTGAGCATAAACTCCGCTCTCGTTGAGAGTATGAAGCAGCCCATCCACAACCAGACACCACAAGAGCGGAGAAAGAACTCCGCCCTGCGGACATCCTTTGACCACGGACGAGCATACTGTCACGCTCCCAAGAGAAGATGTTATGATTCTGCTTTCAAGCATGACGCGAACCCACCTAGTTACAGCCCTATCCACGTCAAAACTCTCAGCAGCCTCACTAAGGGAGTCAAAGGTGGTGTTGTTAAACGCCCCCTCGATATCCAAGAACACACCCAGAGCCATCTTCTTGGAGTAGACCCCCACCTCCAGTCTACTGACTAGACTATGAAGCGCCGTCTCCGTCGACATGGCCGTCCTGTAAGCGTGCTGGAATGGGTGCATAGGATTTCTACCCAGTGCGCCGTTTCTTATATAAGCATCCACGATCTTCTCCATGGTTTTCAAAAGAAAAGAGGATAGACTGATGGGCCTAAAGTCCTTAGCAGTTTCGTAGCAATTACGACCCGGTTTAGGAATAAACGCTACCCGAACCCTGCGCCAGCGTTCGGGAATATATTCCAAAGCCAGGCAGGCCCGAAAAAGGCGCAAAAGATATGGGATCAGTAGTTCCTGACCCTTCTGAAGAAGCGCCGGGAATATTCCATCTGGTCCCGCACTCTTAAATGGGCAAAACGAAGATATTGCCCACTTAATAATGTCTACTGTAACGACCTTAGCGGCCGTTTTCCAGTCAACCGGGCCTGCCCCTACTTGGAGAGCCTGCCCAGTAACCTCATCATTAGATTCCGGACGAGAGCCTGGAAAATGAGTTTCCAGGAGCATTCCTAGAGCCTCCTCTGTGGTGGTGGTATATCCACCGGTCGGAAGCCTTAGAGCCCCCACGCTCTGCCCTCAACCTTTTGAGAGAATCCTTTGAAGTCTAGCGGTTTCCGGAAGACCTTCTAAGCTTTCGCAGTAGGTCCTCCAAGACCCTCTCTTTGAACTGCGTATCAGTTCTTTGTACCTGCGTTGAGAATTCCTATGTTCTTCCCAGTCAGCAGGTAATTTCGATCGCATGGCCCTGTTAAAGAGCCTGCGTGTATCTTTACGAGCCTTTTCAAGATCCAAGTTCCACCAAGGTGTTTTCTTGGTACCTCGATAGGTCCGCAATGCACAATTCTCCTCATAGGAGTCTATTATGGCTTCCTGTATAGAGTTTGCCACATTTTCCACTTGCCTTACTCTACAGCATGGCATTAGTGGCATATCTAACCGCACTTTAAGCGACTCCACATAGTGAGCCCAGTTGGTTGTCCTCGGGTTTCGAAAACTACTGAGCTCCATGTCATGCTCAAGGTTTAGCTTAAAGAGGATGTGTCTATGATCCGATAAAGATGGCTCATCAGACACCCTCCATTCCCTAACAACCGGAACCAGCAAAAATGATGTCAGAGTTAGGTCAATAACCTCCTGCCTTCGTGACGTGATAAAAGTTGGAGTGTTTCCCCGATTTAGAATTTCTAAATCAGTTGAACTGAGGTACTCTAAAAGACTTGCGCCCCTCGAGTTGGTGTCAGTGCTGCCCCACACAACATTGTGTGCGTTGGCGTCGCATCCAACAACAAGAGGAAGCCCGTTGTCCCTACAGTATCCTATTAAGTCAATGAGTTCCCTGGTAGGTGGGTCCTCTCTTGAGTCATAGGGAACATAGGCTGAGCATACTACAATGGGTTTGCGATGCCCTGCCTTATCCTTAAGAATCAGTTTCAGAGCCACTAGGTCCCTGGAACAAAATTCCGGTAGTGACAAGGATTCAATACATCTGTCAACGTAGATGCATGTCCTTGGGTTCAGGTGGATGTCCCTTTTATAATGTAGGGAACTTTCTATCTGCCCCAGACCTCGCACATGCCCCTTGTAAACCCAAGGTTCCTGTAGGAGGTAGATGTGTGTTTGCCCCACAGCTATGTGACGGCCTATTAATGAGGTCGCCCCTCTGCTGTGCTGCAAGTTACTTAGTAGGAAGAGCACCCCTTTGCCCATTGGAACGAGCTAAGGGTGATCCTCCGTCATCCGGGAAGTTGTGTCCTCCGACCCAGACGCCGCGCTATGCACGTCTATCTGAGACAGAAGCTCAGCAACTTCCTGCTCAGCGTCAGACTCGGGGTCTAACCGCTGGGCTGGGTTTGACGGGGGGATAGGTCTCCCCTCTGCTCCGGCTTTGGTGTCGGTGGAAGTTTCAGTCGAAGTTGGAGCCTTTACCTTCGTCTCAAAAGTGACGTGGGAGACCCCAACATACGCCTTAAACTTTTGACGTGACAAGGCCTCAAAGGAAGCCTCATCAATGCCAAACTGCCAAGAATGAGTTTGTGTTTCTCCTCCTTGCGATAGTATGTTCTCCAGAGATTAGTTCTTAGTCCAAAGTTCTGTCTCTGAAGACGTTTTAGAGTTACGTCCGTACTGTCCTGTGGTCCATGGACAACGGCCACAACTTTTATTGTCCTGGGAACGTGTTTCTGAATTCTCAGAGATGCATTATCCCATGGCTTAATGATTGGAATGGTCCCCTCCAACCAGTTCAGGGACCACTGATCTTCACAGTTCACCACAATGGCTCCCTGTTCCATCAGCCGGAAACCGCTGAATCTGGGGAAGGGCCCCTCCACCATGCCGTCTACGACGGTATTAAGAGATGCCAAGACAGCTCCATATTGAGTCTCTGAGATGACCACATCCGGATATGCCTCGGGTATAATGGTCACCCTGAGACCTGCCGCTGCCGCCTGCCCGTATGTGAGAGTGCCCGTTTTCCGCCATCTTGGATTCGTACCAAAACTTTACCAGTTGATTTCTATATAATACTACTTGATTTTTGTACAAAATTTGAGATAAGTTGGATAAGTGGTTTTTTAGTAATAATTTTTTTAACATTTCACCAGGCAGCCATTATTGGATTTTTACCAAAATATTAGCAGGTTATCCCCATTGATCCTTAATTGTTGGCTAAGATCTCAAGTCAATCTGGGTAGTTTCTAAGCAATGTCGCGAACTCTCAGACAGACAGACAAACCGAAAGATGGACTGACGGAATTGATAAAACATATTTTTGGGCATATAGAGGCACTAAAACCTGAGAAATTGATTTTTTCACGATTACAAATATTTTATTTGGCTACCATTTTGTTCCGCCATTTTGAATTAGTACCACAATTGTACTAGTTCTTCGCTATACCCAGTTATGGCACACAATTCGAAAATGAAATTAAGTATTTTTTCATGCTGAATCTTTAAATATTTCAATCGTTTAAGTCAAGTCAATCGGTTAAGTAGTGTTTTAGCTATGCCGCAAATAGACAGTTCGACAGACAGACCGACACAATTGAGAAGAAATGTTTATCTAGGAACCCTGAAACGTAAAGATCAGAAAAAACTCGAAGGGTAATTTTTTCACGTTTACAATTCTTCTCTTTTATAAGGTAAGTAAAAACATTGAATAGAATAAGAGACCCGAGATCTCTGAACAAGTGCAGGCGACGCAAATATTTTAAAATATATCTTTTTTGGCATTTTTTGTTAAATCAACGCCTCCAAAAATCTAACCAATTGAATTACAAATTTTATAATCAGTCCACGTTGACTGTGTCACGAAGGTCCGCTGTTTGTACGGTACCTATCAACTGAATGCATATAAAAGCATAAAAGTGACATATGACATAGCGAAGTGATTTTACAAAACTAAATGTATAACTTCTGTACAGAAGAGGACCCAGCAAAACATTACTTCTCAATGTCTCTGTATGGCAAAATGTTTTTGTCATCAACTGTGTTAACTATTATTTATTATTCTAACCTCCTCTGTGGTGATCAGGCCTCTTTCTCCTGGTCGCCCTTCTCAATATGTTCGCTCTTGGCATCCTCCTCGGCACCCCATTGTGTAATAATAACAGCAATGTCTATTGTTGCTTCCTGGGCAATAAAAACAAAAATTTTAACATTAAAAATAAAAAAATACATATTTCTAAAGTTCGAGTGCAACGATGAGAAAAGACCACTCTGTATCGTCTCATCTATCCTGGAGAGAGAAATTTACTCTTTTGTCTTGACGAGACGAGAAACGAGAATCTCTCGCCGCGTTTACCATTAAAGCAATAATTGTTATATAGTTAATATTTCTAGTATTGTAGTCCGGATAGAATTCCTCATGCCTTTGGAAACTCTTTTAGACTATTATTAGTACTTTCAGGTCTTAAACAACTTTCGAATACTGTAAGCTACATATCGTTTAATTTTTAGGTTCTAAAGTGATAAACACTACTCGACGGTTTATGCAGGGCAGCGACTTGCATATCACCAGAGTTGACAGGGAACGAGACACCGGTGAATTTACGTGCATAGCTGAGGATATTACACGCCGAAATCTTCCTGTCACCAGTTCGCCTGCCTCATTGCTTATCGAATGTAAGTACTAATTTTTATATATCAAGTCAATAAATTGTTGTAACGGATTTAACCATATTTTTAACTGATACTTAATGAGTATTCAGTTCTAATATTAATTAACATGACTAAATGGGACGCGCATACCCATTTCTATGTCAAGCTAAAATTTAGGGATCACATTGTAGGACTTAATGCCAAGTTTTCCTCAAGTTGCTAAGCAAATGGCATAATTTCAAATGAACTAGGAAGTAGCATGGCAAGATTTTTACTTCAGTTTGGCTGAAGCTCTATGTTGTTTCTTTGTGGGAACCTGGGGACTCGGGGATTTAGCACCTAAGTTCAATTTCTATTGAGTGTTTATTTTGCAAAAGAGAGCACTTCAATATATATGCCAGGTCAACGATACGATATCCCTTGTTATTCGCTGAATATGAATCGTATGAAACAAGAAACTCTAATCTTATATACCCTTACTTGTTTCCTAAATCAGAACTCACCGAAAGTTAATTTTCCATAAGATATATAACCATCTTCCACTATGTATTATACAAATAAGGAAACAAATTAATTAATTATTAATATTTTGTATTAACATTATACACTTTGCAAGAGTTTTATGTCGTCAACTTGTGACTCTTCACTTTATTTTGTAATGCTGTAATTTTGACTGTTTTATATTAATAATCTTAGTATGAAAAAAAAACGAGACTAAAAACAATAGAATTAAACACGACAAAGGCAGTTTAGAAGCAAAATTTATTGAAGATCAAAAAGTTGATGTTATCAGGTACCTATCCATGTTATCAACTACCTGTGGATATTATCGGATACTTGTCGGCATTATTGCACATCTGTCGGCACTTATCGATATTTTATATTTGCCTATTATTATGTGATATGTCGCTGACCTATCGATAACTATTAACATATCGGTAAACGCCCATCCCTAGCCGAGACCTACTTACTCCGTTCCTGTTCATCTGCAAAGGTTTAAAACATTTGCCAACATTTTTATATATGTTTTACTCAGTTTGTAGACATATGTTTAAATGTTTTTGGGCAAAAGTATGTAGGTCTCGACTAAACTTTATTGTTTTAAAGTTGTCAAACTCTCGTTTAAAAAATTCAAGATGGTGGCTTGTTATTTGTGGCGCGATTCAAACAAAAATCGATATCTGGGGTATATAAAGGTTCATCTTTTGAATTTTTAGGCAATAATTAGAAATGGTGGTCCAACATGACTGACGAATTTTGTCATTTGTGCACGTTCAACTAAAAGTTGATACCTGTGAAAATTATGAATTTTTAGTTATTTGCAAGACTAAAACAATTTAAAAGTCACATTTTTATAAAGAGAACTTAAAAGTAAAAAATAAAATTTAACCTTTACGTTTATGGTAATAAGTTTTTGGTTATATATATATATATATATATATATATATATATATATATATATATATATATATATATATATATATATATATAATTTTTTTACACGAGAAAAGCGTAGGGTGCCAGTTATATTGGTGGTAAGTGATAGTAATAAATTTATATATCTCTGCTTTAAGGACATTTCTTATGGAAAATGGTTTCCGGTTTCTAATTTTGTGATATAAATAATGCAGTTCTTGATTTCCTGATCAAAAGGTGTCTGTACCACAACACGATCCTATGACCAGATTTTGCGATACCGTAATATAAAATATAGGGAAAATGGATGATACGAAATAAGCTTACCCGACTGCACATGTAAAGTAGGGTAATATGCTATGTATGTATGTATGCATGTATGCATAGTATCCTTTGTCTATTACCACCTATAAGCTAATATTTCATGAATGGAGCAACAGAATATTTGTGTAATTTCTCGAGTTCTGTAGCATTTAATGCCTACACATTTTGAATAACTTATTCAGACCTGCGACTGGTTCTTGTCTTGGTTGCTATTTTACATTAAGATAAATGAGTCCCCAGTTTATTTTTCTGTGACGACAATTCGTACGATTTTGGAATTTTCAACATTTTTAGCAGTTACAGAGTTTTGTATAAACGGATTCAGTTTCAAAATCCGTAATCATAACAGTTTTCTTAAGAAGCCTAAGTCGGAAAACCTACATTCAAAAAACGAGGCAAAAAATAATTACAGTCCCATAATTCGCAAAGTCAAAAATGCCTCCAAATCATGATAAAAAGCAGAATTTTTTTTCCATGTGGTATCAATCTTTTTGGTCGTTTGTCAAAAATATTAATCAAAACTTCTGCGAAAGCTGCTTTCCACCCCTGATGATGAAATCGTCTCCACGTCTATGGCAAAATCTAAGTTTTTTGCAAAACAATTCACCGCAAATTCTAGTTTAATCTCTCCTCTTCACTTCTCCTTTGTCTTACAATATGCACGAAATTACCTTCAGGATTAAAAAGGTATAACAAAACACTTAATACCAAAAAGCCCTCTGGTCTTGATGGTATTCCGGCCACAGTTCTAAAAAAATGCCCTTCTTAATTGGCCCCTATCCTCACCAGGTTATTCCAAATGTCTTATGACAAGGGTATTTTTCCTAAAAGTTGGAAATCTGCTCGTGTACAGCCTATTCCCAAATAGTTATAAAAAAAATTCCCTATAAATACAGACCCATATCCACTCTCCCAATTATGAGTAAGGCAATGGAGAAGTATATCAATAATGCTCATTTAAATTACCTTGAAAGGTGTAAAATTATACACGACAGGCAATACCGCTTCCGCCACCAAATATCCACAGCGGATCTATTTTCGTAACCCACAACTGGAATAGGTCCAGGTAAATTATTGCCTTCGACATATCCAAAGCATTTGACGAAGTCTGATATGACGCCCTTCTTAACATACTTTCTGCCTATGGTCTTCCTCAAAAACTTTGTACTTGGATTGACAGTTTTCTTTCCAACAGAAGTATTTCTGTAGTGGCTGACGGTCATTCATCAAACTTTCGCCAAATCAAATGATGATAAGCGTAGAGTAATAACTTTATCCCTAATCGAGGATCTCTTTAAAATTACGTCAATTGTCACAGCAGCCGCGAAGAAATTGAGTCGAAAATACTTTTCTTCCGCCAATTTGTTTACAAATCAGACCCTGCCTTGAGTATTGCTCGCACATATGGGGAGCAGCCTCTCCTTCAATCCTTGATATCTTTGACTCTGTCCAAAGATGAGCTATTCGCCAGATTGAAGATTCGAAGATCACAAGGAAGCTTACATCACTAGAGCATCGTCGATTTCTGGGTGATCTGGCCTCTGTTTTACAGATACAACCACGGATTCTGTTCTGACGAATTATCATCCATTTTGACACCCTTAGTTATTCTTGTTAGGAAGACACTAGCATCGACATGCCACCTTGCACCGTCCAACTGCAAAGACCAAGGACTGCCCACTTTGTTCGCTCCTTTATTCCCAGCTTGTTCCGATTATAGAATGTGTTATCAACAAACGCCTTTCCTTCTTCTTCTCCTAATCTGCTAGTCTTTAGATCTGGCATCAGTGAACTTTCCCTGTCTTTGTTTAAAGCAACCAGGGTACCTAGTACTTAGGCCTTCAGCCATCGGGGTCTGCTTATAGATAAAACAAAATGTTATTCACAACTTACGAGGCAGTGGCGGCTATTCAGGTGAAGTAGGTGAAGTGCTACTTCACCAGGAAAAATAAACAAGCAAACATTAACTATATTTATTATATATCTCTTAAAATTTTAGTTTTTACATTCATTTATTCACCTAATTGGTAAAAAATTAACTGTACATCTCGAATAAATATTTTACTTGACCGTTGGCGGCATGTCTTTTTAAAACTTTCAATCGAACTTTATTATAACAACTATAACAGTGGCGCAAACCGCTTTGACTTTGCTGGAGGTGCTATGTTTAGTTTACGATTTTCCTACTGTGTTGCCATGACAACGCGTACGTGATGACGTCGAGCCAGGCGCCATACAACGCTCTCGGTGAATTGCAGGCGCAGTACACTACACTCACGTGTCATTCCGTTTGCGGTGGTTGTTTACTTTTATTCTCGCGGATTTCGCTGCAACCGGTGACTTCCTTTGCAGTTAACTTGACTGTTTTGTGTTATATTTATTTATGTAGTTGTTACAACTTTAAATTCGAAGTTAGTAAATATGATTGTTTAAGACTGAAATAAATTAAAAGACGTCTTTGAATTTATTACAAACTGTGACAAATCTGATGAAAAATCAATCCGCCTTGCGAAAGGATTTTTAGGTGAGATGAACGATTTTGAATTTACGTTTCTGGCATTAGTGTTTAATGACATTTTCTCAATCACCGACATACTATTTGACGTTCTCCAAAAAAAATCGCTTGACATTCATTTGTGCATATCCAAAATAAAACGCTGTCGTGAGGCGCTCTGTAAAAAACGAAACAAACATTTTTTTTAATACCATGTTTGATAAACCAAATTCTATTACAGAAATAAATCATTACAAACGTGAGCTTGCTAAGCTTTCACCTGAAGAAATTAGGGCTAAGTATAGAACTCTTTTTTATGAAATATTGGACCATATTTTAATGAAAATGACACTAAGATTTCAAGACTATGAAAAACTTACATTTTCTTATTTGGCAGGTTCTGCTAAATTTTCGGAATATAGTTAGACTGGCCCGTTTGAAAATTTGATACAGTTATATGGAGAAATATTCTCAAAAAGTCAATGTCTTAAAAATGAGCTTGGTCTTATTTTTGCCAATTGGAATATATCGCTGCAAGAGCAAGTGAAAAAAATTAATAAAAATAAATATATTTTTACCGAAGCATAGGTATAAATTGTTTTCCCTTATTTTGACAATACCGTCGACAAGTGCTTAAGTGGAAAGAAGTTTTTCTTGCTTCAAATGTGTAAAAACTTATTTAAGAAATACAATATCTCAAGAAAGACTTACTTCTCTTGGCAATATTTCAATTCAAAAGGAATTTCTGGAGATTAGGGCAACCCATCCATTTTATGAGAATGTTATAAATAAATTTGCTGCTATGAAGGATAGGAGAATTGATTTAGTATGTAAAATTTAGGTAAGTCGTAAAAAAATATTCTACCCCCACCACATATAAAAAAATTCTTGAAAAAAAATTACTGCGATATGTTCTTGCTTCATTTGCACTTCACTTACCCGCGAGCCGCCACTGTTACGAGGTAACTTAGTAAACTATAAACGTAATTTTGAACATTAACTTTAACATTTTGTTATTTCGTTATAAAAATATCGGCTTGATATCTCCATGCATTCCGATAAAGTAATTATGGATACATGATTCATTTTTTTTCTAGCCACCCGGTATTTCATGCCGAATTCTGTTTTTCAAATGACCGAAATATGAGTCGAGTCAAACATAACATCGTAGTTAGTGCTTTCTTCGGTATAAAGTAGTTTTATTTATATTTTTTGCCTTATACGGGATACGGGGTATCCATATATAGTAACGTAGTGGAGTATGTTTTGTGCTTTCTTTTCCTATATTAATATACGGGGTTTTCATTTATTTTTTCTAGGTATATAAAGTAGCATGCAGCTGATTTTGGTACTTTTTGACTCATTTGCTTACTTCTGTGCTTATGAAACAAAGGAGTATGTAGAATGTGGATAATTATTCATGTATTTTATATTTCCGTGCAGGTAAGAAGTAAAGTATTTTGATTAAAGGTCACAAGAGCTGTTCTGTTGTACTGGAATAATATAGATAAGATTTTATAACTATGTGGACATTTTCGATTGAGAGCTGGTGAATTTTAAACCACTACATGGCCATTGTATTAAGATATTAAAGAAAAATCGAGTGATAATCTACTGACGAAAATAGTGTACAAACTCATGAAAATACCAAGAAAATACTCTCAATTCTAGATAATACATGAAAATAATAAGAAAATACAAAAAAAATCCGAGAAAATACATAGAAAATTCAGAAAATACTCACATTTCTTGAAAATACATGAAAATAATAGGTTAAGTAAGACAAATTAATTTTAGACAAAAAATCTGTTCACCATCTAGTATTTCCACTATTTTCCTTTTGTTGCATTATTTTCGGAGTATCTCTTGCTATACTTTCAATTTTTTTTTGTGTTTAACCAATTTTTTCGTACATATTTTCTCGAAAATTCTCCAAAAACGTTTGAATGAAAATCGGAAAAATAAGATCAATAACTTTCGACTGTTAGGTTTTGCTTATGTCAAGTCATGTTTTGTAAAATTGACATTTAGACAAATTATTTTTTCTATTGTTGCATACATCGCCTTAAACCTATGACTGTCAAGTTAGTACTGATCCAAATTTAAACCCCTTTACTGAAATCGTGTCTAAGGCTTAAACATGTCCCATTAATCTTCTACATGCTCCTAACGTATGAGCAGAAAAAATACTGCTTATGATGTGCTAAATTTAGTAATTTTTAACAAGGCTTAAAGATTTATTAATGCAACAAAATATAGTCACTATTACAATAATTGTTGTTTGGGTTGCAAACTCATAGACTTGAAAATGTCTTAATTTTAACTACCGAATAAATTTTAAACGAAAAAAAGTAAACCTATTTTTGAAAACTCTATTGTTATTGTAGGAAATACGGTAAGTAGTGCAGGAGGAACCGGTGCCTAGTTTCGAAAAATATCAACTATATTTTTTATAAACCCCTTTAAATGATACTATTTATTAAATCATTACAGTGCATGTTAAATCCTTCATGTTTCATTTTCTTTTTTCTTATGAAGCCATACTGGGGAAAATGCCAACAAAAAATGTCATATGACCTTTTGTGATAAAATAATTATTTATTTAGTTGTACATTTTTTATAGATGACAAAATAAATAAATAGGTTATTTCAACTATTAAAAAATTGACATTGCCTATTATATATTTTTTACAAAAATAAGTATTTTTTAATTTTTAGTTTTTAATTATTTATTATGGGCGTTCACCAGTATACGAAGCTCTGTCAAGGTAAAAAGATGTTCGATTTTTGTTCTTTGAAACTGTATGTAAGACTTTTTAATATTTAAAAAATAGAGAAATAGAGACTAAAGATATATATATATATATATATATATATATATATATATATATATATTTCCTATAATAGCAGTGGGGTTTTCAAAAATATATATATATATATATATATATATATATATATATATATATATATATATATTTCCTATAATAGCAGTGAGGTTTTCAGAAATTTGTTTATTTTTTTTTTGTTTAAAATTAAAACATTTTCAAGTCTAAGACCCAAATATAAGAATTATTGTAATAGTGACTATATTTTGTTGTATTATTATTAGTCGTTTAGCCTTGTTAAAAATGAATATTATTTCAGTAAATTTAACACATCATAAGCAGCTATTTTTCTGCTCAATACGATAAGAGCATGTGGAAGTGATTGAAATACATTTTCCAGCTTTTACACTAGATTAATGAGACATGTTCAAGACTTAGACCCGATTTTATTGTAATGCAAAATAAAAATGTACAGCTCTATTCAGTAAAAAGAATTGGTAAAAAACAAAAAAAAATTGAAAATAGACCAATAAATACTCCGAAAATAATTGTTACTATAGGAAAATAGTGAATATACAAGAAAATACTTTAAATATAAAGAAAATACAACAGAATAGGAAATACAAGAAGATAGTTCAAAAATAGAGAAAATACGGAAAATAAAAAAATGGTGTACAGATATATATATATATATATATATATATATATATATATATATATATATATATATATATATATATATATATATATATATATATATATATATATATATATATGTCAGTGGATTCCCCCTCCAGAAAAACACTTATTTGCGAGCCTATTTTGTTAGATATTTTTTATTTAAATCAAGTTAAATTTCAACAACTTAGTACCCTTACCAGTGTAACTGCTTTCCCTAATATTACGAGATGGTGAGAGTCGAGTTTTTAGTAATCTTTGTCTGTTATTCGGTATAACCAGCGACCCGAATAATACCGAGCCTTGGGTAAATAATGGACCGGACCCCATTTTGGGATAATCCCGTCCCAACCTGGACGGAACAACCCTAGTTAAAGATCCTTTATATATGTATTTGATCCTTCGTTTTTAATTTTTTTGATAAATTATTTAATTATTGTATAGTCGGTATATCTTCAAACCCTAGTTCTGAGCTGTCAGGTTTTTCATTAAAAGACATGACAGGTCAGCAACAAGAATAAATCAATACTTTTATTGTTCTTTCGTCCATTCTTATCTCAAGCCGAACAGCAACATGATTTCCGCAAACAAAAATAAATTACGACGGTATAAATCAGGCTATGTATTCTAACCGTGCCGTGATTCTATTTTCTTAAAACTAATAAACTTTTTCATCGCCCATAAAAATAATGAAAGCCTCGCCCGGGACCACCCTACCTTAATTGTTTTTTCTCATTTTACGTCTCGTTCCCCTCTTCCGTAATCTATAATAAAGGCCCGTATATACACATAATAAAATGTACGTTGGCAGTCATAAACTTATGAGCAGTAAACTCGGGAAACTGAATTATTTTATATAAAAAGCCTCGCAAAGGTACTCGACCTCGACAGAGATGAAAGAGCTTTTCTTTTGTGAAACATGCGTCATTTCAAGCTCAAACATTTTTAATAAAATTATGTTTGAATTCGGTTTGATATTTAAGATTAAAGAGCAGTAAATCAAGTAAATCAAATCTATTATTAAAATGTCCTGGAGTTTTGGATTTGCAAAACAGAATAAAATAAGAATTTGGCTCCTTCTATTTGTATCCGTACAGAAATATCCCGCATCCTAAGCCACCAACTTGCCCATTCTTACAATAAGCCGGTTTTATTTTTACTACTTTTAAAAATTGTTCTAAAATGAAAAAGATTATTATATTAAAGTCATAAACTCCGGGTAAGATAGATTATACTCTGAAGACCACAGATGGAAAATTAAAGACCCCGTCGAAAAATCCCAACTTTGCTCATTTTCATTGAACATGGAGTTCATTGAGAGATTTCCAAGTCCAGAGTTGCCAGCCCACAACACCCTTCGATCTGCTGGATCGACTTTGATTCGACTGTCTATGCACCTAAATCGTTCTAAGAACAGTGAACTCCTAGATGTAATACGATCAGTGAGTTGAACTCTATATTACGCAACTGGAACTCGCCCCCTTCTCTCCCCCAACTGATAAATGGTCTAAACAATGAAGTAGGGGCATCAGACAGAGAGAAAGCGATGAAGAGGTATATAGTTGCGCCGCTAGTTCTTTACCCATACGTCATCATCCATATTCAAATGAATCAAATTAAAACTTACAGGACGAAACTATAATTAGTAAGGTTAGATAAGATTGACTAGAACTATTTAAATTAATAAAGAAATAATTACTAATTAATGGCAATAAATACTTACCAGCGACAAAAAATAGAATAATAGCTTCATAAAATAACTGATTTAAAGATTTGATTAATAGACTTTACGTCACAAAACTGTACAAAAACACAAATACGACCAAGCTTAAATGTAAATAATAACAAATGTCAAATCTAACTATTATAAGTATAAATTGAAAGTTAAAATAGGCATTATGAGTCAATCCATGATGGCTAGCTCTCTTGAAATCTTTTTCTGGCACGTTATATTGCATGTATTCAGGTTCGGAAGACAATATTTCAAGTTTCATCTTTTTCTTTCATTATTGATTTAGGGTATTATTAATCGATAAGAGCAATACGATGTTTATAAAGCACGTCTTGATATTTCATAGATTGATGACGCACGGGTAAAGATCCAACGGAACAACTGTACAGGGTTTTCCCATATATTTTGGCACCTACCTAGAGAGTTTATTTGAATAGATACCAAAATTTCATAAATAGAGAAGTTACAGGGTAAGGTGGGAAATTACGTAGGTCATTTTGCCACATTTATCGACATTGCATTATCCTTGCACTAAGCGAAGTGCATGTGTTTCTGAGTAAATATTTAGCCGAAGTTAGCATAGAAAAATTAAACTGGCCTGCATGTTCCCCGGACTTAAACCTTATAGACCATGTTTGAGATAAGCTAGGAAGGCGCATTAGAAGTCTAGAAGTGGCGACTTCGAGTACGTACCACAAACGAGCTTCATGTGTCACTTCAAGAAGACTAGCAGGATATTTCTCAAGGTACGATTGGTGAGGTTATAATTCATGGCATGCATTGTCGATCGAATACATGCGGTAGTTTGGGTTAGAGGAAGCAGTGTTAAGTATTTGATACATCTCTAAAGAAAAATCGTGTTCTCAAGAAGTGTTTGTTATGTTTCTTTTACGAAAATTATGGTTTTTTATTTAATATACACATTAAAAGTGTGTCTTTTTATATGCCCTGACAGAATTTTTGTTGATTGAACAATGATAATAATTAATGTTGGGGCAGTTTCCTTCCTCCTGAGTGGAGACAAATCCATATATTGGCATGAAACTAAAAAGACAATGTAGAGAAAGGTGATTATGAAATTTTTATTATTTTTAAATCCATGTCCTACTAATAAACAGTTCGATTAACCTTGTATACAAACGATTTTTTAAAATCTGAACGTGGCAGGTTTAACAAGTATATATACAGCTCATTAAAAAAAATCTGAAACCGAACTGCAGTTAAAAAACTTATCCAGTCATTATCATGTTAAACGTTCGCAGACAACACGTATCTTTTGATATTCTTCTTTTTTATCGCTTATATCGAGTGTTAATGTTATGTGTATGATCAGTTTTTGCTTAACATTTTGTGTGAATAAAAGATGATATCAGTTTGAGAGGCAGTTAAAAAAAAGGTGATACTGGTGTAAAGTGTCAATACATCGCGGTTGAGAAAAAGACGACTCGTCGGGCATATCGTTCACGAGCAGTTGTACTGGTTTTACTTAAATAGACATGTTCCGTACAGCAGGTCTGTGAAAAATCTTATTATTGTCTTTGACATATACCATGTGCTCGTAGCAGCCTTTCTTCAGGTTAAGCTATGCATGTATAGATGATTTGTTTTTGAATTTTTCTCTCGTAAAAAACATGTTTTCGAAAAATTTATTGTTTTTTTTTGTTACTATTGACGTCTATTATTAATTAAATAACCTCAGATTTTTAAATTTTGCATTTAAAGAAGAAATCAGTAGCAATCTAGCAACGGGGACTTTCCCAGGAAAGTATTTTTTGTGCTATAAAAATATTTTATAGGGAGAACTGTTTTTTGTTCATTCAATATTAAGCTAATCATGAGACATGAAATAGAAACAGTTAAGGAAATGACTTAAGGGGGAACTGCACGCAGTATTATGGATCATTTGCAAGCCTTCCGCCGCTGCAATAATATGTTAAAACTATAAGAGATGTGTATTAGCTTCAATGTGATTTCAATAGGGAAATATGTATAGTTGGGCGCTAAATGCGATTTTTTATGAAAAAACCTAATCTAGAATTATAAAATAGAAGTAGATTTGTCCATTTTCGACCATTTTTCGACAACTTTTTGACGCAAATGCCGTCACATATAATTTTTTTTCTACAAAATGGCTCTTTACTTTGTCTTTGTATTTCTGCAGCGCGTGAACCCTTTTGAACCCATTTTTAAACGAAATGTAATTTAAACTGCCTATACATAACACATTTTTTGACGTCGGACGTGCAGGAAATCTTTTCTAATACGTAGGTACCTTTTCATCTTACTTTGAACTTGACTAGACCTTGTCGCTAGTTTTTCACTTTTTGCGTGCAGTTCTCCCTTAATGCCTACTAATCTCAAAAAAGAAAAGCACCCATTTGGTCTTTTACATTTTTGTTTTTTTCCTTTATATTTCTTATGAATATCTTAGAGTTTGTAAACAAATAGAGAATTTAAAAGCGATACAATTATATTATATAACTACATACCATTACATTGCTACCATTCTATAGTTCCAGCTAACTTTGTTTGTTTTTTTTTTTGAAAATTGATAAATTTTTGTTATTTATTAAAAATACCCTGATCAAATAAACTCGAATCGCAATAAAAAGAAATATACCGATATGTTGTTGAACAGTTACAAATATTTGCCGTAGAAATTTTTACAAATGTAAAAAAGGTAGCAAGTATAGATCGTTGGCGCTAACAAAAAAGTGTCAGAACAAAAAATGATAATTATTTTAAAAATATATTGTTTCTTTCCAATATTTTTTTTTGTTTGAAACTTACTAGTCTTGTATGGATTTGTTTGAATAATATAGTCGTTCAATGTTTCCCGTTTTCAATAACCCGTTTTAAAAACTCGACAATTTTTAATACGTATACCATAATATATTGTTGGATTCGATTAATTACTTTTTTAGGAAACTGTAGCGGCAGATCAGTGACGTTGCCAAGGGCCCTTGTACTCCTGTCGCCCCACTGTGACAAAAACAACATTATTCATAACTGCCCAAGTAATGCAAAACAAATTTATGATGACTTTTTTTGGTCGTTGATTGTTTTGCCTACAGGTTATGGCGTAATGGCTTTTTTTTGTCGTTTACTTGTTTTTGCTAGGTATCTGTCTCTTTTTCTGTATTATTTATATATTTATTTAGGAAGTCCCAAGAAAAGTATCTTTTTCTAAAATAAATATGAAATTTTTAGTACTATTTTATTGATTATAAATTTTATTACTACTACCCTCAAAAAGTCCAGAATATCCATTTTGTCCTTATCGTATCCCAAAGGTAAATCGGGAAATAAATATCTCGTAAGATATATAAAATGGCAACGTTGCGCTGTGTTGATATGGCTCTTAAGGGCCTGGTCGGAAACATTAACCTGATGCAAAATTATTCTATTTGGAGGAGTTTGTATGACTGTTAAGAGTTTCCTCGGTTTAATTGTTTCTGTTTTTATCAGTGTTGTGTAGTTTTAGTTTCATCGAGCCCGGTTAGTCATTATCGGACTAAGATTAGGAGGAGTTGATCTATTCAAAGCTTTAAAAGTTGAAATATACTCCAATGCAAATGCTACTAAAAATATTAGGAAGCTCGAAAAGAAGTAATTTGTAATTATCCACACCGTCACTCGTTTGCTATTATATACACGTTATATAAAGCCCTTTGGTTTCATTACGTCAGCATATGTAAACAGCATTCTAAGTTTGTAAACTTTGTATTTGTCTAGACTCTAGGTTTAGTTTCGTCAGCAGAAATTAGATATTAATTTTGCGAATATGAAGAAAATGTAGTTTGCAGGTGCCGGCTTCAGAAGCTGACGGGCCCTAACCCGCAAATTGTGATGCCCCCCCTACGACATGTAGAAATGTTAGTATCATATATTCTCAAAAGTATTTATACGGTTCATTATTTCATATACAATATGTTTACGGATAAAGTAAAAAAGGACAAAACGACTACTAAAAATATCATTTTTCGAAAGCATTACTCTTAAATAAAATCGGTACATTTCCTTTACTGGGAAGTTCCCTCATTATAAATCTTTCCTTTCATTGGGAATACTAAAGAGTAACCCAATTGAGTTCCTCACATAGTCATTTAGTATGCTATCTTTTCAAACATTTTTCTTGTGCGCCATTTTATTCCACCTTATCGGAATCGTACCAATTTTACCAAATGCTACCTATGCCACATTTATTTTTTTGGGCATGATTTAAAATAAATTGAATTTTTTACACTGATATTGAATTTGTACCAGTTAATCCTTGTATCCCATTCAATTTCACTGCAAGATGTTAAGTCAATTGAATAAGATTTTTTACATTGCTTTTTTAGACATTTTATTTGACTGCCATTTTGTTTCCCTTCTTGAATTCGTACTATAATTTTATCAGTTTGTCTCTATATCACACTTAATGGATGCACACAATTTAAAATTAACTTAATACGTAGTTTTTCAGAGTGATTTTTTAAAATCTATTTGGCCGCCACTTTGTTTTGCTGTCTTGGATTCATACCAAAATATTACAGGTTGATATTTCACTAGGCCGCCATTTTGTTCCGTCATAATGGATTTTTACCAAAATAATAATAATTAATAATAACCAGTGTTTTTTACCAAAATTTGAAGTCAATAGGGTAAGTAGTTTTTAACTACGCCGCGCACTGTCAGACAGACTGACAGACAGACAAATAGCATTGAGAAAATATTTTTTTCTAGGGATGGTAAAATGTAAAGACATATAAAACCTGCATTTTTTTTTACGATTACAAACATTTCATTTGGCTCTTTGAACCAAAATTCTACTAGTTAAATACTACCTAATGCTTTGTTGTGCAATTTGAAGTAAATTGATTAAATGTTCTTTTAGTAATAATTTTTTTACGTTTCATTAGGCCGCCATCTTGTTCCGGCATATTCGATTTTTACCAAAATATTACCAGGTTATCCCAGTATAACCCCAGATAAACCTACACCAGATGCGAAACTTAGACAAGTAGTCAATTTTCTTTGGCCTCGGCGCGAAAGACATGTATGGCCCGCACCAAAAATTTTATCGGATATTAAAAATAATTAATAAATTAAAAATAGCATTACCCGCACCAATTAAATTTTTTTGGAAAAAAAATGTTATGAATATTTAGGTATTATAATATGTAAATTACTGGTTTTGTAAGGTCCTTATTTTTGCTTTTACTGCGATATAAATTTGATTTAATCTTATTTCACTACAATGAAAAACTAATTATATTAGTGTTTAAAAAAATGCCAAATGCTCATATTCTTGCACTATTCAGAAAATGGTGTTTAAATTAGGAAAAAGACACATTTTTAACTTTTAGAAATATATTTATTTATGCACAAAATTATAATATATATATATATATATATATATATATATATATATATATATATATATATATATATATATATATATATATATATATATATATATATATATATATATATATATATATATATATATATTATATATATATATATATATATATATGTAATATATAATAAAATAATTATAATATTAAGCAATTACATTGTAAAATGCCATCATTTTATGATTTTTTTTAAGTAAAACCAATATTATCGGCATCCACAAACAAGGTTCTTGGGTAATATCTAAAACAAAGATAAAATAAATAATCTAATGACAAAAAACGATGCATTGGTATAACGTGCTATAACAGAGAAAATCAAATCATATAGAAGTGACATAAACTGCTTTTAGCCATGGCTGCTCCTCCAACAGAAACGTATTATGTAAACTGTTTCATTACTTCTTCTATTTTTTCAATTACTTTATTATCTCCTTAATACGAAATTTTTAGACTAGATTATAATAGGTAGTTGCGTTACAGTATTTTAAAATTACTTTTTATTGTTGATAAAAACCAATTGTTTTCATGTCTTTAAAGACAATTACTTTAACGTTTCCATTTTCTTTAATTTTATCCGCAACTATAGTAATAAACTTTTTTGCGTAATGGATGACCTTATTCACCTTCATAAGGTCTAAGATTTGATTTTCTCTGGCCCTGAGCCACGGCAGTTGGGTTATTTCAATCTTACCGGGATTAATATGATTATCGGTACCGGTATTTAACAATGCTGTCTTTAACAATAAAATTACCTACCTGATAAAATTATGGCCTTTTTCGGAGGTTCTTCGAATAACAAATCAGATCTGCGCTTTGGTCTAGGAAAAATTGTCGGTATTGCGGTATCATACAGGCCCTTTAAGCCAACTGTTAAATCTAAAATTATTATATTTTTATACTATAAAAAAACTATAAATTAGGCTACTGATAAAGTACCTACTTGTTAAAAACATATTTTGCGTGAACCTATTAAACTTACTATCGGGCGTAAAAATTATAAATGTTAATAATAAAACCAACATACTTTACAGGATCTTGAGGTAATTTAAACAGTGATTTATTGCTCCCACTTCAATTTGAACAATGTAAATAAAGGCACTTATATCCAGGCATTTTTACAACCACAAAAATAAAACTGTATAAAAAATAAATGTTTGAAAAATTAAATAATAACATAAGCTCTCGCACGAGCAAGCACTTTTCCGTGCGGATTTAAAATATCAACTGAACCCCTTACTATGTCTCAGATGGCTGGACATCCGTAGGAGGCGTAAATTCGCTATGCATGCGTCAGATAGGCACATTCGCATTTGGTGTAGGTTTATCTGGGGTATAACACTTAAAAGTCAATCTGATAAGTAGTTTTTAGCTATGCCGCGAACTGACAGACAGATAGACAAACCGACGGAATCGATAAAAGATATTTTTTGGCACATAGGGACCCTAAAACGTGAAGATATGTAAAACCTGTAAGGGTGATTTTTTTACGACTACAAACATTTTATTTGAATTAGTACCTCAATTTTTCCCTATCTCTATATCACAGTTAATTATAGCACACAATAAGAAATCAGTCAATTAAGTAGTTTTTTCAGGCTGAATTTTTGAATATTTTATTAAACTGCGGTTTTGTTTCGCCATCTTGGATTCGTACCAAAATTTTACTGTTTGATTCCTATATAAAACTTGATGAAACTCTTTCAACCCAAATGTTTTTTAACTGAAAACTACCAATAACTTTGTATTTAATACTGAGTAGGTAGTAGTAATAATAATAATAATAAACCATTGTTAAATAGAATACATCTTTTTTTTTTATATAATTATAAACACCCTTTTCATTATTTTATTGGATTCGGTGGTATTTTTCAAGTATAACGAAAAAATTGTCATAAGCCCTGATTGAGGAAGTGGTGGGTAAATGAGAAATTAAACCGTGTATATTTGAGAAAAGTGTTATCAAAATAAAGTCTGTTATTTAAATAGTTCGCCTATAAATTTAAATTAGAAACAATCTATCATTAAAAAAACGTCCATAAGAACCAACTGGAAATCTGTTGATTTATTTATTGATTTAATTATTATTCATTAAAACTATTTCACTATTTATTACCATATGGAAGTGTTATGGTGCAAGTATTGCAATCTGAGTAATAATAATTACCTTAGAATAGCAGTATTTATCAGTTTGTTTTGGACATTGGAATATTCCTAAAACGGGTCGACTTTTTAAGGTCTTAATAACCGACTTGAAGTTAATCTGATAAGTAGTTTTTAAGCTATGCCGCGAACTGACAAACCGATAGACGGACCGACTTGAATTGA
This sequence comes from Kuschelorhynchus macadamiae, assembly GCA_030620095.1. Classification (NCBI taxonomy): domain Eukaryota; kingdom Metazoa; phylum Arthropoda; class Insecta; order Coleoptera; family Curculionidae; genus Kuschelorhynchus; species Kuschelorhynchus macadamiae. Next base: position 1,530,488 of record JAUTXW010001345.1, read on the forward strand.
TAAAAGATATCTTTTGGCACCTAGGTACGCTAAAACGTGACGATATATAAAACCTGAAAGGGTGATTTTTTTCGCGACTACAAACATTTTATTTGGCCGCCATTTTGTTTCGCCATCTTGAATTAGTACCACAATTTTACTAGTTCATCTCTGTATCACAACTAGTTATAGCACACAATTAGAAATCAGTCAATTAAGTAGTTTTTTCATGCTGAATTTTTAAATATTTTATTAAACTGCCGTTTTGTTTCGCCATCTTGGATTTGTACCAAAATTTTACCAGTTGATTCCTACATAAAACTTGATTTTTCTGCAAAATTTGAGATAAATCGGATAAGTAGGCTTTTTACCAAAATGTTACCAGGTCATCCCCATATGACCCTTAATTTTTGACCAATATTTCACGTCAATCCGGTAAGTAGTTTTGTCGCGAAAACATTAATGACATTAAATATAATAATTAAAAGTTAATAACAAAATAAAATATTTATTTTGTAATTAGAATTATAAAAGAAATAAAGAAACACTTGATGTCAAAAGCAGGACCATTCCTAGGGGCTAGACTAGATTAAAAATGCCGCTCTTTATGAAAATACAAAAACAAACATTTTGTATTATGTTTTATTCAGTTTTAAGCTATACATTGAAACATAAACTGCAAACACAAATGTAGCTCTTAAAACGATAATTTATAAAAAATCTAAATGAAATGACGACATGAAATATTAAAGAAATATTTTCATAACCTTTGTATTTGCAAATTCATCTATTAGAGATTCATAAATATCATTCTGTAATGAAATAATGTATTTTAACCCCTTCAGGGTGGAATTTCAAATTAACCCTCTTAAAGCCTCATGAAGTTGATGAAATATTGTAGAAAAAGTAATTTATTATTTTACGCCTTTTTACCCTCTTAATGGTGCAATCCAGAAATTATTTTTAGATTTTATAATAAATATTTTTAAAAGCCGTTATCATCTAAAATCTCATTTATTATAAAAATATTGTAAAAAGAATAAGTTAATTTTTTGCTCCCTTAAGGGTGAAATTTCGAGAAGTACGGAATTGGTTTCTAAATAATTATTTTTAAAACCTAGTGACAAAGGAATTATCTTAAAATCACATTTAGTTGAATAGATATTTTTTAGGTACCTCCTTAAAGACGTAATTAAAAAAAAAATCAGAAATTTATTTTAAGATAATTATTTTGAATAGCCCTTAGTGAAGAAATCATTCACATTTAGTTAGCACAAATAAAAATATTTTTAGTACTTTTTTACCCTATTTAGCGTGGAATTTCGAAAAATCCGGAAATCCGGTTTTCTGTTATTATTTTTGTGAGGCTTTGACCAAAAAATTCTCCTAAAATCTTATTTAATTCAAGGGGTTGTTAAGGAAGTTTCAAAAACTATTTTCTGATCTCTTGCCTATATAACACATTGATTCTAGAAGAATAACAAACCAAACTATTTTCTGAAGTCAAAAATTGAGAAAATAGCCGTTTATACAATAAATAAAAATACTTTAAAAACTAAACTACTTTACTTTTACAGTTAATTTAACAAAGGAAAAAATATTTAATTCACAAATATAAAGATTCAGAATTTTATCCGACCCAAGGGTGTCTTTGTGCACAATGTGCACACCCCTAAACTGGCCTTGATCAAAAAGTTCAGTCATCAAAGAAATGTATTTCTTACTGGATTTTTATTTTGCAAATTAATTGATATATTTGTTAAGCCCGATTTCTAAAGACTATAATATTCTATCAAATATAGAAAGTAGTATCAAGCCTTTCCTAGATAATAGTGGCGTTTCAATAATGTATTATCGGAAGTAGACATATAGACATAGTAAAAAAAACTAGGAAGAAAAGTTAGCACCCGGGACGGGCTTTATTTAAGGTGCGGGCCTTGGGCGGCCGCTGACATTCCTTAATGAATAAAAAACCACTGTGTATTTGTTTCAATTGCTCGGTTTCAACTTAGATACGACTAATGAGAATCGCATGGATAAATCTAGAAGTTGTACAATCTCTTAGACTGTCATGCCGGCGGCACTGATTTTTACGACCGGTGCCGAGGCAGACGTGGTGGCGGCGTCCAATCTGAGCGTCACGACGGCCGGCGTCGCGCCACTCCAGAGACCGTAAAACTTTACGAGCGCCGCCGCATCGATCCGTTGCTAGGGGCAACGCGCAACGTTCGCTCGTCAATTGTTCATATGTTTAACGTTTGAAACCGAAATTAGTTTTTGTTTATTATCTGAATCGACAAATCGTTAAAAGTTTTTTTATTTTGCTATTAAGTGTCTAGAAATAAAAAAGTTATTTTTTTTACACATGAAAAATATTATAAAAACACTTGCCAGTAGATTGATGTCATTTACACTGACATATCTAAGGCGTTTGACAGTATATGCCATCAGCTCCTTCTAGTAAAATTACAGCAGATTTGCTTTTCTGCGGAAGCAAGGGAAGCAATGCTTCCCAAAAAAAAATTACAAAACATCTTCTAAAATGTAATTTTTGAAATAGGAAACCATTAATTTAGTTTATATTAAAAATGCTAAAATATTATCTTAATTATCAAGCCCATAATAAATGCGGCCTTGACTACCGAGCCACAATAGAAATCGAATAGAACCTATGCGGGCCGCTAGCTTCTCTTCAGCCGAGTCCTGTATGCTTGATTTCCTGTGAATCGCGCCAGATGTTATTGAACTTTCCACCGGCTGTTTGCAATTTTTGCATTTTAGCCGCGTGTTTTAAGTGGGGGCGGAAGCTATCGTTGGAGTAGGTTCTTTGTTTGAACGGCTCTCCGTGTGCTGTGTGATACGTACGTCACGTCGTGCATGGTGTGATATGGAAGACGTGTGTGTGAATGGGTGGTGGGTGTCTTAATAATAAAGGGATTTTCAACATTAAACTTAGCTGATAAGCTTCAAATAATTTCCAAAGGAAGGGCAAAACCGCCTATGAAAATTTTAACCACAAAAATGAAAAACTGTATTAGACATTTTTATCCGGAACAACAATACGAACAATTTAAATGGCTATAGGTTTACTTTTTGAAAATGAAAAAGGTCTCTGGAATAAAACTGGTTTTTCCGGTTTAAACAATTTCCATAAAGCTGTAAAAAGACACATTATGTCCAAAGCGCATTTGCAGGCCGTCATAAAAGAAAAAGTCTTCGGCAAAACCAGAATTGAACACGCCCTTAATAAACAGTTTAAAATTAGTCACCGCCAACACAATGAACTAGTCGATAAAAATAGGCAAATATTAAGAAGACTTATCGATGTTGTTTGTTTTCTCGGACAGCACGAATTGGGATTCTTCAAATAGAGGAAATTTTCAAGATTTACTTAGTTTAATGGCTAAATATGATGATTGCTTAAAAAATCATTTAGAGCAGTCTAGCGTTTTTCGCGGAGCGTCGAATCGAATCCAGAATGATTTAATTTCCACTGTTGCAACCATTTTTCTAAAAAAAATTAAGCAGGAGATTGCTATTGTTCTGGACGAAACAACTGATATCACTAATTTTAGCCAATTATCTATAGCAATACCCTACGTTAAAACAGACGGAAGTATTCAAGAGCGATTTTTAGGTTTTAAGAATGTGTCCGAAAATCGTACAGTAGATGCATTATATACCGTAGTTTATAACGTTACTAAAGAAATTAATTGAGAAAAAAAATTAGTTGCTCAAAGCTATGATGGAGCTGCAGTAATGGTACAACAATTGGGGGATCTGCAAGCTAAAGTTCGAGAAACTTTCCCAAGTGCTGTGTTTGGCCATTGTTTTGCTCATAAATTAAATTTAGTTTTTTCCAAGTCCATCAACCACATTAAAGAGTGTAAAGTATTTTTCATTACTTTAAGTGACATGGCTGCTTTTTTTTCCAAGTCAATAAAACGTACACAAGCTTTGGACTCCATTGTCCACAAACGATTGCCCAAAGTAGCTCCTACCAGTTGGAACTATAATGGAAGACTTGTGTTAACAGTATCTGAAAATCGTGAATCACTGATTGAACTATTTGAGAATATAATGAAACGTGGGACTCAGAAGCAATAAATAGTTCGAGGGGGGTTTTGGACTGTTTGAAACGAGATTTTAATTTTAATTATTTGTTGAACATATTTTCAGAAATATTTCCATTCTCGGACAACGTTTTTAATATATTACAAACTAAAACAAATGATATTGCTTTTTTGCAGTGGATGATTTTAAGTCCAAGTTAAGCCAAAAAAGAGATGACTTTGACCTATTTTGGGAGAAAACGATGACGTTAAATGTAGAGCCACAAGCCAAGCGTCTTCGAACAGACAAGGTCGGAGATGTTCAAACATCATACAGACTCCTCTTTTATGAAATAATCGATCAAATTCAGCAACAAATAAACTATAGATTTAACGGTTTAAATGATTTTAAATTCCTCGAGCTCTGCAATTTTGATGCATTTAAAGGAAAAACTTTTCCAGAAGATGCGTTTAAATCTCTTCTTCTTCATTATGGCCAGTTCTTCGACTGATTGTTACTGCGATCTGAACTAAAAGTGATTTACGAAACTGATGACATTAGCGCAAAAAATAATGCTAAGGAACTAATGCAATTTTTAAAAGACAAGGACCTGGAAGATGCCTACACCGAAGTGTCGAAATTGTTTGAATTAGTATTGACAATACCTGGCACAAGTTCATCAGCAGAACGAAATTTTTCAACACTTAAACGAATAAAAAATTTCGTGAGAAATTCAACGGGCAGGGGAGACTTTCGCATACATCGCTGTTGTCCATTGAAAATAAACTTCTCCAAAATATGTCGGAGCATCGACGTTTTTATGTTACGTCATTGAAGAATTTGCAAAAAATGATCGAAGAATCGAATTACATTACAAATAGGTAAGTTTCTAAAAATTGCTTCCCTTTCTTAAAATTTCACCGCAAGCCCCTGGATTTTATAAATGCAATAATCCCATACATTCCACCTGCTTTATACACAACATAAGTTTCGAAGTTGTTACTAACATGACATTCAATGTAGAACGAAAGCTTCTACGTCTTTGGTCAATTAAGAAATGCTGGTTCTTGGATTAGACCGTGTAAAATTGGAACTACTATCCGATGTTTCGCCTTCGATTGCACGATTTGTTTTCAGGGTCTTTACTCCACGAGATCTGAACACTGAATAAGCTTGGACACATTCAGACGGGCTGTTATACCCGACTTGTGCTCGCCCAATCGCGACCCTGTCTTAAGATCCATTCCCCCTTATCCCTATTTACATGAAATCGTGGGTCTAAGGTGTCTTGCTGATACTGACATTGTCAGATTGTCATTATCATTTAACTTCTCTGTGTTGGTTTTGCCCAACAAAATGGGCTTTCCCATTGAAGGCAAGGCAAATTAAATATAATACGCTTATATTATGTCAGTAATATAAACCCTACACACACTCAATGGCTTTCTGAAAAATAACCAATCTTTTTCCGTGAAAGTCTTACTGGTGTCAGATATCTTCAATATCTGGAAAATGATATAGAACAGCAGTTAGATATCATTCTTTTAAATCGGAGATTTACATTCATTCGGCAACAGGATGGCGCTCCAGCGCACAATGTTTTAAATGCTGCTCAACTATGATCTGTGGATTGGAAGAAATGGACATATAAGCTGGCCAGCAAACAGTCCAGACCTGACGCCGCTTGACGTATTTCTATGGAGTTATCTAAAAAAAAAAATAAAATTAGATCGTAGCCCTTATCTCTATTGAAGTTTTTTGTATGTTTGAAAATTTTAATAGATTATCTAATTTTTCGTTTATAAAATCATGGAACCGACGCACAGTGGCAAGCCATAATGCTATTTAGTGGCCAAATCCTCCAAAATATTGTTCAAGTAAAACTCTTTACAGATATTTTTTATTTAAAGTTGTAATATCTATTGTTAAAAAAAAACCTCTAACCCGAAAATAAAGTGTAATTAGGTTGTATATAGATATAAGGCCAATTCAGGAAAAATGGAATTCGGAGTCGACTCTGAAATCGAAATAATTGGACCGATATCTTTGTAAATTTCATGAAAGTAGAATTGAGGCAATAACTTTTTTTTATTTCATGTAAAAGTAACCATTACACTTTTTTAGAGATAATATACAGTAATAACAACATTTCCGTTTTTATTTAAAACACTGATAGTTATTAAAGTGTTTGTTTCTACACTAATCTTCTGTACTTCAAGTTCACTAACGAAAAAAAAAATCACTAGCGAAGTGGGGCGAAGTTTTGCGATAAGGCCAGAAGGTAAGGCTTTGGTATGCTTATTTGAAAGAAAAATATCTGGCTGCCCAAAGTTACCCGTTTACTCGCAATAGCAATTTTTTAAGTAGGCTCTGTGTGACGTCAGAAAAATTGTGACAAGGTGCGCCTTTTTGTTGTGATTATTGTCTAAGAAGTATTGTTGTGCGTGTTAAAAATATGTTTGCAATAAGTCGAAAGTATCTTTCTGATAGTTTTATTACTCGTTGTAGTGAGCAAGAGTTTTTTTTTCGTTTAAAAGAAGACTTTGAGTTATCTCCGGCGGGCTATACAATTGTGAAGCGTACGATACACAAAACATATTTGTGTCAATTTAGGCAAAAATGGAAACAGGTTAATAGAGTGTTTTATAAAAAAATTTCAAAATTGGTTGACAGGCGGAATGATATTTAAAGAAATTGTGAATGTCTTAAAAGTACCACACCCCACTGGCGGAAGACCTATAAAAGATCTTGAAACAAGTTCAGAAAGAAGTAAAAGAGGGAAGTTACCAAAACTGGAAAAAACATGTGATATGACAATCTCAGAGTTACAAGACCTTTTGGTTCCAAAGTTAAGGTCAGAAAGGAAAAAAGAGGAGGCAACCCTGATGAAATTCTGCTTAATCAATAGAGTAGACTTTTTATTATGGCTTTTCCGTGTATGAAAATATTTGTCGTTTATTTACGAACTTTTATTCATATTAATAGTACTCGAGGGAACCCTTCTTAGATTCTGATGTTTAGTGTCTTATCTAATAATAAGAAAATCAACTTGATTAATGTTTTCTCTATGCGGAATTTTAGAAATTAGTCCTTTCCAAAATAAGCTCTACAACTAATATTTCTCCTGAAGTGATAATTTTACAAATGTAATACAAAAGTATGTTCGTTCACAATGTTTAAATATAAATAGCCGCCATTTTGTTCCGCCATATTGGATCTTTTAAAAGTTGTTATCAAATTATCACTTTGTGTTGGGTAGTGCCTCTATCAATTTTTGTTAAGATCAAAATAAAAGTTTTGGGATTATGTCCGTTTTTATGTTCTATATGTATAGCCGCCATTTTGTTTCGCCATTTTTGATTTTTCTAAAAGCTAATAGTTTTCGAGCTATTATGTTTACACATATACATGCACCTTGCACACACTATACACGCACCTACCCACATTCGCAGACGGACAAACAGGATTTTTTTTATTTATTAAGGACTTCTTGACCTAAAACATCGATATTTGACCTACAAAGTGGGAGCTAAATTTTTCGCCGTCAGACGAATACTAATGTTTTACCCTGTATATCACAAGATTTGAATAAAGGAACATCCTACGATGGTGTTCCATTATTCTATGTTCAAAAAACAGTTGCCGGATGATTACATAAGACCTCACCACTGTGCGACGCCAGTGGTGTGCTGGTGTTCAGCTACATCAGATTGAATAGTTTGTTTCTTTTTAATACATCGTTCATGTTACTTAAATCTAGTTGATATTGACATAGCAGACATATTGGAACATAATAATCTTGATAATTACCTAATAGACCTATTATAAGCTTGTCTTACATCTATTTAGTTCATTTTTCAAGGAACTTTTTATGAACAAACCTTATCTTTATGGAGACCTTTGAGGATTTTGCTTTAAAATCGGCTCCACTAAAACCCAGTTCAGGTATGTCGATGAAACTTTTGTTGTTTGGTCTCATGGATAGGAAAATTTCTTCATATTTCTGGACCACCTTAATCAACAACATCGCCACATTAAATTCATAATAGAAAGTGAATCTAATGGAACGTTTTAGAGTACTTCATATCAGTGCTACATCTATAGAGTCGAAAAAAAAAAAGTTGAAAATAAATTTGCAAAATATCTTTTATTTAAATTTAATTATAAATTGTATTACAACAGTTGTTGTTCGCGGTCTGCCTTGTTTGTAGTTCTTATTAGGAGAACAAGACATTAGCAGCTGATTTTTTAAAAGTTATCACCGTACAAATTGTGGATTTAGTGCATTTGTTGGTCGCCTATTACAATCGTCACTTTCCGGAATACGACATTTTCAGACTCAGTGCGACCCATGAATCGGCATCTTTTGTGACCTCTCCTTAATCAACCGCTGTTCGTATCTATCCGGTTTCGAAAAAAATATCGAAAATATTTTCGCCTCGTTATATATCCACCTTATATTGTAAGGTACTTGAAAAATAGACATATCAATTCTATTCGATCCACAAGCAATAATCGTCCTCTGCAACTGTCGCCATCTGTTCGCTTCTCCAACCTCCTTATTTTTTAACGCTGTCGTCCTCCAGATTGCTTGTCGTTATTGCTCATTCCAAGGGCTTCATGGCCTAACTCTTTTCCTCTTTTTGGTTTTATAATAGATGTGGCTAATAACTATTGAGACAAACAATTAGTTTTTCGCGTTCGGGTGTGGTAAACCAGTCCCCTTTGGTTACTTGGAGAACCCAGATATTTATACTGCTGCATCTGTTTTCTTAAACATTATCACCTTGGAGTTTGTAGCCGAATTAACAGCTAGGAATTGTGTTTTAGATAGGCCAACCTGAAGTCCCCAATTTACTGTATGTTTCATACAGTCTTCTCAACATAAACTCAAGGTCAAAATAGTATTGTACCATTATTACCTGGTAGTCCAAGCAGCCAGAGTTTGATTACCTATTGGTATTCCCAGTGTTCCACAGTTTCTTCTCCTTTAACGCTATGTCAACATACATATTATACAAAACTAGAAAAAAACTAGACTCCTGCCTCGGACTTTTAGTTATGACAATAATTGATGGTGGCTTGTTTCTTCCTTTATCTTTATCAATTCTCACCTTTTAATTTTCTTTTAGAAATCTGTTTCAACCTAAATGTTTTTTACCTTAAAACTACCAGCAACTTTTTATTTAATACTGAATAGGTAGTTGTAGTAATAATAATAATAGTAATAATAATAAACCATTGTTAGATGCAATACATCTATTTTTTTTATATAATTATAAACATCTTTTTCTTTATTTTATTAGATTCGGTGGTATTTTTCAAGTATAAGGAAAAAATTGTCACAAGCCCTGATTGAGAAAGTGGTGGGTGAATGAGGGATTAAACCTTTAATTAAAACAAAATATAGTGACATTTGAGAAAAATGTTTACAAAATAAAGTGTTAATAAATAATTCTCCTATAAATTTAAATTAGAAACAATATATCGTTAAAAAAACGCCCATAAGAACTAACTTGAAATCTGTTGATGTATTTATTGATTAAATTATTATTCATTAAAACCAGTTCATTATTTATTACCATATGGAAGTGTTATGGGGCAACTATTGCAATCTGAGTAAAAATAATTACCTTAGGTTGCAAATTTAAAGATTTACACATGTCGCTAGTATATCTTATCTGTTTTATAATTTAAACATAATAGATATTCACACTATAAGGAATGTTGGAGATACTTCGAGATTGGTCAAGAATACGACATACCAAACTGAGAAGTAAACAGCATTTTATTTGGATTTCTAAACTTAACTTTTGAATAAAAAAATATTTTATTAAAAATACAAATTGTGACATACAGGATATAGATACTAAAGAACTAGGTTTTAATTATATTGAAAAACGGTTTTATGTAATGGACTACTGTGCCTTTAACTTCTTTAAAAAAAAACTGGTGGTTTATCGGGCAGTTTTTGAACTATGGATGAACAAATGGGCAATTCGAGAAATATTACGAGTATGAATGGGTTGCTTTAATGCTAACACGCTGTTTAAAATAATAAAATTCAGTAGAGTGTGCCTACGTAAAGTTATTATGCATATTTTAAGAGGAAATTGGAATATTTCTAAAACCTGTCGACTTTTTAAGGTCTTAATAACCGACGAAAAAAACAGTTGTTTGTTTATTGAAAAACTGTAGACACTCCGATATTCTATTATTAAATTTAGATACGTTTTATTTAAACTTTTCCACAGCTATATTTTTATTTTGCTAGACGTCGCCGGCTCGTTCGCAAGACTATTGGGGTTTCTGCCGATAACCCACATGGAACTGTTACACTGCGGATATCATGTGATTTATGTTACTTACTTCACATTGATACGGAATAGCGGCCAAAACATTAGATAAAACTATAATCTACATTCACATTCACATAATAATACAGCCTTGTAAGAAACTGAATCCAGGCAGATTGGTCGTTCCCGTTGCTACATTCCGGGTAAAAATCGTTATGATCCGTCTTAGAGCACGTGCTTGGGGCTAAAAAGTGGCTACTTTCCGCTCTGACTGTACGTCAGGGATTGACATGTGCTGAATGCTGATGCGGCTGCCTAATAATGAAATTGTCAAGAACGACATCTAAGATGATTTTTTATATATAAATCGATTTTGTGCTAGACAATTAGGTCTGATTGGCCAGTGATAGTAGTGGATCTCACCCTAATACACTAGGGTTAGAAAGAAACATACCGATAATTAGATTGTCAACTTAAAACAATTGGTTAGTTATATGTAGTTGTATTTTAGCAATGACATTATACTTCGAATAGACGATACATCCAAGGTAAAATTTAATAACCCTAAGTGGATCCCAACTTTATTATATCTGATACAGTGGGGATCTATAGAGAGATTTATTTATTTATAGTTGAGATCTATCTAAAGTTAGTTTATTTGTGCCTGACGGACTGTCTATGCTTTTGCTTTTAAGAGGTCGATCTATTAGTTATGTTCTCGGGACTGTTTAATGTATATGGTTAAAAATAGTCCAGTAATGATAAAAAGCTCAGAACCAAAATGCGAAGTTTTATCTTTTAAGATGTTGCCCCTCTTTTAATTAGAATCCAAATTCTCTTACTCCTGGCGTTTTTTATGTTACAGTATACAATATGCCCACAGCACTAATTATTAAGCAGTGGAGAATTTTTGCTTGATTGATATACTTTTATTACAAATTAATTAATGTACCCATATTTTTGGTTTTATATGCTGTGGAAAATTTCTTGCATACGAGATATTTGATTTTTTTTAAATATTGTGTTGTCAATGTAGCGAGACTATTTAAATACCTCCTATATTAAATACTCATAAAGTTACATATGTTCTTATTACGTTTACAGGTCTAGACATAACTATAAATATCTGCTTATCGAAGTCTCTATTATTTATTTGCGGTTGGCTTCCTTGTCCAAAAGGGTACACTTTAGTGGCCTGTGCTGATATTTTTATAACAAATAAATATAGGGTGATCAAAAACTGACATTATAAATATACTTTAAAAAATCGTTAAAAGTTACTTTTTTCAAATGGAAACCCCCAATTTTTATAATTTTATCGTATTTAACACTTAAAATAAAGGTGACTTTGTATAAAGTTGTCTATTCCAAAAATTTACACGAAATATACCTAGCATTTTTCGAGAAATCCAAAAATTCGATAATATACCGGGTGTTCTATTTAAAAAAACAAAGTTGTCGTCTACTTCCGGTATAACCGGAAGTGCCGTTATCTTGAAAATATTTTGCACGAATTGCCCGACTTTAGTTAGCTGCCAAAATTTCAAATTTTTCCAAAGCCTACTTTCTGAGAAATCGATCGCCGCAGTTCGTCGTGGGACACCCTGTATAGTTCCCCATATATAATGTTATCTAATTTGGAGCCACTTTCACCTTTGATTTCGGATTTTGTATAAATGAAAATACCTTAATTCACCTTATCCTTAGACAAGACTTTCATCAATCTTTGAAGACAATTTTGTACACTTTCAGTGTTACCTCTTGCTTTGAAATTATACGTACATAATATATATGCTTATGTTTGAAATGGTACCCTAGATACTTTATTATATGAGTTATCAAAAAACTTTGAATACAATTTTTTTTTGGGTTTTATTGTACGATTGTTAAAATTTCCAAAAAAAAAAACAAAAAAAAAGATGATCGGAAAGTGAACCACTGAGCAGCAAGTTCGTTTTTTTTAAATGAAACATCCTGTATAATAGATGTTCGTCAAATGGGTCTCTTTTTGCTGTTTATAAATATCGTAGGAAATCATGGCTCTTGGGATTAGACTCAGATTAGAGAGATCTGAACACTAATAAGCTCAGAGACATATTGGAACATAATAATCTTAATAATTACTTAATAGACCTAATGGAAGCTCGTTTCATTTTTCAACTTTTTATGCACAAACCTCTGGGGCAGCTATGGGATCACCTGTGGTAGCGGATATCTTTATGGAGGTCTTTGAGGATATTATATATAAACCAATACTTTTGTTGTTTGGTCCCATGGACAGAAAAATCTCTTCGTATGTCTGGACCACCTTAATTATAAGTTCACAATGGAAATTGAATTTAACGAAACTATTCCCTTTCTAGATGTATTTGTTCAAAGGAAGGAAAATGGTACATTAGAACATTATATGTATAGAAAACCGACGCATACAAATATATTCTTAAAAGCAAATTCCCACCACCCTCTAGCCTAAAAGAAGTCGATTAGTATTTAGAGCTACATTCTCTAACATCGGAAACAGCGAAACTGACCGAAGCTCAGAGACGAAATGGCAGTTGCACTGAAGATATTACGCGTTCAACTAAAAGATATAGTAATCAAGAAATCCAATTTCGTGAAAGGAGAATGGTAAGGAGCCACTGTTAGGTAGTGTTGGACAATGCTTGCGTTCCCGGAAAGATGTTGTACCTGTTCAAACAGATGAAGTTTATAAAATTCCTTGCTCCTGTGGAGGAATGTATGTGTAAGAAACAGGTCGCTCAATATCCACTAGACTTAAGAAACATAAACTATGTATTAAAAAGAAACAAATTGTTTAATCTGCTGTAATTGAACACCAGCATACCACTGGCCATATTATAAATGTAAAGGAAAGCAAGGTTCTAGCGTTGGTTCAAGGATTTTATAAACGGAAAATTAGAGAATTTATTGAAATTTTTAAACATTCAAAAAACGTCAATAGTGTTGAAATTTCCAACCAAAAACAAACTTTTTTGCGTCAATATGCCAATGACGAGAACTTAAAATTATCATATCATAATAATAATAATAATAATATAAACTCCGGTGAGTACAACTAATTTAAAATGCTTGTTGCGAGGCTTTTAGAAAAATGATACATCGGAAATGATAGTGTTGGTATGATTAGATGCTACATCTCGCGATAAGCTTTTAAAATTAGTTATCTTAACGTTGAGTTTCACGTCACATATGACTTAGATATGATAATTTTAATTAAGAAAACATGGTTTTTGGGTTTAGACCTTGCCAAATTGGAATTACTTTCCGATGTTCCACTTGCGATTGAAAGAGGCATCTTCAGGAATCTTCGCTGAACAAGTTCAAAACACTGAATGAGGTCCTATGAGCAGAGTTCAGGTATTTATAACTGTGGCCATCGACGCGTAACTTACTGTGATGATTGGTTTCCACGCATGATGTAGCATATAGTCTGCGTCACTATTTAAATTTTCGGGGTGCTTGACAATTTCAATAGATTCTCTAATTTTTCGTTTATGATAACCCGAGACTGATGCAAGAACCTTGGTATCTTTTACATTAATCTTGTGTCCTGTTGAGTGCTGGTGTTCAGCGACAGCGGATTGAACAATTTGTTTCTTACTTATACACATTTCATGTTCCTTAAATCTAGTAGACACAGACCGTCCAGTTTGACCTATATACATTGTACCGCAGGAACAAGGAATTTTATAAACTCCTGACTGCAAAGGAATTACATCTTTTGGTGTCCTTAGGCATTGCCCATTCTTTTTGGGTGTATTAAAGATTGTGCGAATTCTTGCAATTTTACCTGTGGGACCCTAAATAAAAGGTAAAACTGCACTACTTAATGGTTGAATACCCAATACTGGATTTAGGTCTGGGATTATTATAATACTTAATCGAACCCAATATCTTCAGTGCAATATCAGTTTGATTTTAAAGCTTTAGTCAGTTTTTCTGTTTCGACCAGGATTGAATTTGTATAGCATATTGACAAGCCCTAAAGACTAATGAATTGATAACGGATTATTTTTGAGATGGCTGATTGTGAGAATTAAAATATTTAGAGTTTTTTAATATAAGAATTAGATCGTCCTGTGAAGGGGTTTAAGATATTGGCTAAACATTTACGTATTTCGTAAGATGGGGAATCTATTGCACTGACGATGGAACGTAACGGTACATTAGCTTTATGTATTTTTGAACGGCCGTAAAATCGAGGAATCTTCGAACCGCTTGACTTCAATTTCTTGTGCCACTTAAAAATTCCGTTTCTTTGTATAAAATTAAGTTAGTTACTAATGAAAACATTTGATTCCCATTCAAATTTATCATAAAAACTAATTAAAAACACTTAATATATTACTGAAAATTTGTATGGAATTTATGTAAAAATACCGGCTTTCTCAGGTAAAATCATGGTACAGAACATTAATTTATATAGGTGTAATCCCTGAACCTCTGTACATTGTTATAACCTATATTTGAAATATTGCAAAACTCGTACTTCACTAAATATTAATGATATCAAGCGACCGAGAAACATTCCGTCAGTTACAATTTTAGTCTACAATGCTAGATACGCGGTATTACCTACCGTCTGCGTCTGCTGAAATCAAGTTTGATTTTGCTTTCTGTGTAATTCTAAAAATGTTTCTAACATGAATATAAGGAATTAATTGTGATAGTTTCATTATTTTCTTGGAAACAAAAAAAACACGATGATTAATTAATTAAAAACTTATCCATCGTTACATAAATTGCAAATATTGACGCACACAACTATAAAAGTCCATAGCAAAATATTGTTTCCATAGCACCCTACTCACAATTGATGATACTAGATGCCAAACCCGTTATAAGGAACTTTTTTTTCTGAAATCGTAGAGGAAATTGAAACGTTAAACTCGCAGTCACGGAGTAGTAAAAAAAAACGTATATAAAATTAAAAGAACGTAATAACCATTCTCAAAGAAAAGCAAAAAGGAGGTACGAATAATGGCCTTTTATACGACGCAGACAGATTTTATCAAGATTGAATTCCATTTGGCAAATGAGTAAATGCTTGCGCGGCTCGTCGTGAATGAATCGAAGTACACGTTTTCGCTTTTCGTCAATCAGAAAGTTTTTACTGTATGCTCTTCTGTTGCTCAGTTTCTTTAGAGTTTTACGTAGAAAGTAATTTTGTTTCGGTAGTTTCACTTTGAAAACTTAATTTTCTTGTAATAAACACTACACTGCATGTAATACTGTGTGCAATACGTCTTTTAGGCAGAGGACTGCTTGTGGGGTTTGAGTTTGGAGGGGCGCACCGAACCATATAGGCCAATAACTAGAAAATTGCCTGTTTTATTTTTACTTCTCTCCTAAGAAGAAATTATTGTAATCTGGAAAAAATCACCCTTCGAATTTTGTCAGATGTTATGGTTTTAGGGTTCCTGGCTCTCGAAAAACATGTTTGCTCAATTCCGTCAGTCTTTCTGTCAATCTGCCTGTTCGCGGCATAGCTTAAAAACTACTTCCACGATCAAATTTTGGTTAAAACTAAGGGTCATATGAGGAAAACCTGGTAACATTTCCAATATGGCAAAAGAAAATGCCGGCATAGTGAAATGTTTAAAAAATATTACTAAAAAACTACTTTAACAATTTATCTCAAAATGTACACAAAAATCTAGTATTATGTAGGAATCAACTGGTAACATTTTTGTGCGAATCCAAGATGGCGAACCAAAATGGCGACTTAATAAAATTTTTAATAATTCAGTTTGAAAAACTACTTAATGGACTAATTTCAAATTGTGTGCTATAGCTAATTGTTTTTTAAGCAAGCATAAGAAATTATATCATTTACCTAAGTTTTTATAGACACATAGTAGTTGTACAAATATTTTCATTCTATCTGGACCCATCAGTGCTCCGATTGTAAGAGAGAAACATTAAAGTAACGTAAAAATAAATTAAAAAGAAATAAAAAAAATCGGTTTACTTTACTTACCACTTCCCTCGTACAAAGTTCCACCTCGCAGAGAACACTTTAAAACCATATATGTAGTTGTTTGGTAATAACTTAAAAAAATTACAATTTTTTAGGATTCGTAGAAAGGTGTTGCCAAATAATTATAGGCGTATATAACCCTTAATCGGCTTAGTGACACAGCTTTATACAAAATGCGTCCTGGAGTCCCAGGGACTTGGAAATAAAAAATTTCAACGACATCTTTCAGTTTAATGTGATAACACAATGAAAGTCACATACATAAATAAGTTTTTAGTATATACCGTAAATATAAGTTAAAGCCCAACACAGATTTAAATTCTTAACAAAAGTAGATTTTATATCAAAGCACATCTTTTTATCATCATCATATCATTGTTTGACCAATATGGATTATTCTGTCTGCTGCAGTGCAGGGCATGATCCAGACAGGTATCATAGTATCCTAGTTATGATGTTGGAGTACGTGGAATTAAAATATATTAAAATGATTGCTCCCAGTGAAAGTCAGGAGTAAACAGTACAGTTCCGTGCCGTTCGTGGTATTAGGCAACCGAGTTTTCTGTGATTCCATTTTGTGCCTTTGCCTACACGGGGATCGCTAGTTTATGGCAGCCTGGTGAGCTCTTAAAAGCGTGAAATCGCGATCGTAGACTGACCAAATGGATCATTGTGTCTGTTGTAATGAAGGACATGTTCCACTCAGGGATCATAGTGTCCTTGTTATGACGTTGGTGTACGTGGAATTAAAATATATTAACAGATCTATTGTAACTTCATTTGACATACAAATTAATAAACCCTAATATTTGGCATTTGACGTAACATGAGAGCCAGTTTAAAGTAAAATATTTAGAGGCATTATGCTTGATCATACCTGAGGTAGGAAACGATTATGCATATCGAACCTGATAAAAACATGTACTGAAAAATATACAGATTACGGTACAGAAAACAAATGTTATCATGCCCGGAAGAATTTTAAAAAATCATAGAAAAGAAAAATAAAATATCTCAGTGTGTACCAGTTACCGTGTAAAGACAATTTTGAAAAAAATACTTACATAACATTCTGACTAACACATTTTTTGTAAAACACTACATTTACGACCTCCATGCCATAAACTGTATACGCTGTACGAAAATTTGCACGTATATGTTCGTCTGTCCAATAGTTAATTAAGTTGCATTGTGTAAAAGTGTTTTTTAATGTATGATCTAATTCTGTAGATTTCTTGATTTTCAGAGGCTTCTTTATCGGGACTTCTCAGAACTAAATCAAAAGTACTACAGAACTAACACAAAATTAATATTCTGATTAATGTTTCGTTTAAAATTTTGCCACATTGAGGCAATCATAGAGGAGGATCAGTCCTCCCTTAAATTTAATTTAGAATAGTGTCATGATTTTACTTCTATTGTAAAAAAATTGATTATATTCAAGCTTGAAAAAAATCACCGCTCAGCAGCCAGAATCAATGACAATAATTATTATTTCAAGACCAGATTGTTACTGTCTCATCTAGCAGCCTATATATTATGATTTATTAACATGGGATTTTATACG
This sequence comes from Kuschelorhynchus macadamiae, assembly GCA_030620095.1. Taxonomy (NCBI): domain Eukaryota; kingdom Metazoa; phylum Arthropoda; class Insecta; order Coleoptera; family Curculionidae; genus Kuschelorhynchus; species Kuschelorhynchus macadamiae. The sequence continues at coordinate 1,548,384 of JAUTXW010001345.1, forward strand.
GTTGTGGTTAAATGAGGAATGATGATTCTTGGGATCGTGTCACAATGAAATCACTTGTACCGACGTTTCGCCTTCAGTCTTGAGGGAGCTTCGTTCTACGGGATCAGAACATTGAATGAGCTCGGATACTAATTTTGAACTACTTTATTTTAAGCTGCTTATAACAGAAACGCGTATTACAATATTATATATATACACTAGAGGTTAATATTTGAGAGGTATATCGTTGATTTTACTTATTGATGTGGAAAATAATTTATTATTAGCAATTTCAATCTATAAGAGTTAGAAAACAAATTATTTTAACGTTATTTTCCGATCTTCAGGAAGAACCACTTGATTAAGTATTATTAATCAAGAACGGCTTATTACAGCCGGTATTAGTCATAGGCCCTAGTTTTTGTAAAAAAATATTTTACTCTCTTTTGTGAACTGATACATCTTCTCTAATTTTGATTCTTTTTCAAATCTAATTTAAGCTATACTAAAATAAAAAAAACACAGAGCTTTAAACAAAGCTAAGGTAACATCTTTATAATTTTATCTAAATCTGTTATAATGTTAACAAAATATATATGATTAAAGATAAACTAGATTCATTCATACAATAAAATTAGTTAAAATACAATGGCATGTTACAGATTAAGGTTGTATTCCGTTTCCAAACCTGGTTAACCGGTTCAGTTGATAGTAGTCTGACAGCGGTTTCTGAAAAACCTTTTAAAAAGGTATACCCGTCAAATAAATGAGAGTTCAGATATTGGTTATCCGACAACCAAGAAAATTCATCGGTCATTCTGGTGACACTGTTGACAATTATTTTCAGGAATCGGGTTCCGTAAATAATCGATTTTTCGGTAAACACGGAACACGAAACCGAAACCAACTTTATACGGCCTAAATATTCTTACTCAAGTCCAATTTGGTAGTTTCTTCACTACACTGTTGAAACTTCTTATTAAACTAGCAACACAGAAATATTACTATGGGTTGATATTAAAAATTACAGTTGGAAATTAGCTAATAAAAAGTTTACTTTCGTTTACTATTCAGACTTTACCCTTCTTTTACATTAATTAATTATGGGGTTGAAAAATACCACTCGGTATCTTATTGCCTTACACTTGGCAAAAACAACAGAACTTAATTGTAGTAAATTTAATGCAATCTCTTAAACTGGAGACTGACAATACTTGCAAGTTTCAAACTATAACATTTACTTCGAAACCAACTTACTTTATAAGATTCAATTAAACTTGAAGTTAAACTTTTTACGATAGAGCGTTTACCCCTTTTTAAAATAACTTTTTTTGCAATGGTTATACATAAAAATTCGCTTGTATTTAAGTGGACCATGAAAGCTGTTAACATTTTCAGACTTAATTTTTACACTTGTAATAAGTGGAGAACAAAGAAGTGACTCCGGTCGAACTTTACTTTGTACTGGTGATCGATATACATTTTTGAACTCGCAAGGGTCTGTCTTGACATTTGCCGTTATTTTACCCTTCTAAAGAGGAATGAGACAAAAATAGTACAGTTTGATTTTCGCAGTAGATTTAAGGCGTTAAAATTAGACACTGTATATTAACTAGGGTGACAGCCTTTGCAGCAATTAGGTGTCAGAAATCGTTGCAAAAAATTATTCTAGAAATATGAATATTCGCGACTTTGCTTTGCTGATTTCATAAAAATAACGTTAGAGTCGTAGTCTGTTAAGACTGGCTTCAGGAATATATTTTAATATTGATATATATAGATGACAGAACAACTGCTGGTTGGTGTTTTCATCGTTTTTCCTGTTACTTAGCAATAGTAATGTCAGTTAATAAGATCAAATTTTGTCACTGTCAATTTCTGTTCATAACTTTTATTATCTGACAATAATCATTTAAGAAACTTTAGATCTAAAAACGTCATTATGCCTGTGATATTCTCGCATCGTGAATATGCAGATATGATATTCGTCTTTGGCTTCTGCAATGGGGTCGCAATTCAAGCAGTCGCGGAGTACCAGCGTCGTTTTCCAGATAGAAGGGTGCCAGATAGAAGAGTTTTTCAACAAGTTTTCACTACTGCTGGAGAATCTGGGATGTTTCCAAGTGCGAAAATTGTATCTGAAAGGGAATCGGAACCCAACGTTGAAGTAGAAGAGGCTATACTCAATGCCGTCGAAAATGATCCAAGCATAAGCACTAGGCGGATTGCAGATACTTATCAAATTACACAATCGTCTGCTTGGAGAAATCTTCACATTAATTGTTTATACCCATTTCATTTACAACGGGTTCAACATTTGCAGGAGAGTGATTTTGAGTTGAGAATGCAATTCTGTAACTGGATTAATGAAGATCGAAGGTTGTATAGGTATGCTTTGTTCTCTGATGAAGCACAGTTCACGCGTGGTGATGGTATAAATAATCTTCACAATGAACACCGGTGGTCCTATGAAAATCCTCACGCTACAGTAGAACATAATTTCCAACATAAATTTAGCACTAATGTGTGGTGTGGAATGTTAAATGGTCATTTAATTGGTCCATTTAAAATCGACGGTAGTTTTACAGGAGAAAAATATTCAAACTTTCTTGAAAATCACTTGCGAAATCTATTACAAGATGTTCCTCTTAATGTAAGACAAAACATGTATTTGCAGCATGATGGAGCCCCGGCACACTACAATTTACTTGTAAGAGATTTTTTAAACCATAACTTTCCAAACCGATGCATTGGTCGGGGAGGTCCGTTTAATTGGCCACCTAGATCGCCAGACCTTAATCCTTTGGATTATTGTTTTTGGGGATGGTTCAAATCACTGGTATATTCCACTACAGTAAATACAAGAGAAGCATTATTGGATCGGATAACAAACGCAGCACAAACAGTAAGAAATGCGCCCGAATGTATCCACAGAGCAACCCGAGCTATACACCATACAGCTGACCTGTGCTTAGAAGCAAATGGTGGAATTTTTGAAAATTATAAAACGTAACCTAGATTTTTTTAAAAACAACTTAATAATAACAATTTTAATAAAAATTAAATACCTTTTGTTTAGTTTATGTCTGAGGCACTGAATACACACCTCAAAAAATTGTGTTAGTCTTTCATTTCAAAGCTTTTGTGCCAAGATGCGTTTAAATTTGGCCAAAATAACAAACTTTTAAAATTTTGCGATAAAAAATTACATGCACCGAAATTGTTTCAAATCCAAATATCTCAAAACCGGTTGCTTGTATCCACTTTTAACAGGTATACCTTTTTGACGTAGAAATGGCAAGGGAATAATTTGTTTGACTCAAAAATGTAATACAAGACTGTACCAAAAAGTTGTGATTGTTCGAAGGAGTAGAAAGACATGTAGGTGGCGCCCTCTACAAGTAAGAGCAATACTAATATTAGATTCGAATTTGTCATACCAAAAAACCCCCGTATATCAATTTTCACTCCATTATTTACATTATCATAGATTTTATTTAAAAAATAGGAAAATTAAATAAAAACTTTAACACCCCGTATCTCGAGAACTAAGGCCTTGCCGACACTTATTTATGTAGACTTTTATGTTAATTTTTTGGTCCTGAATATGAAGTATTGACATTTCCTCATGAATCACCCTGTATATATATATATATATATATATATATATATATATATATATATATATATATATATATATATATATATATATATATATATATATATATATATATATATATATATATATATATATATATACAACATCCTAAAATAACTATATAATCCAACCTCCCTTTGACTTTATATGATCACTCTTTCAAAATAAAATCGAAAAACCTTTAATTTTAATTTTCCATAATCTTGTCTGTATCAGGAATAAATAAACTTATATTAACTGAGCTGAATTGAAAAACCATAAAATACCAAAAATGCAAAACAATACAATTTTAGGTTTTTTATCAAATCGGAATAATATATTAAAATTAATAAAAAATATTAAAGATCTGATATAAATATCTAATCCAAGTCAGTCGAATTTTTAACTTTTGCATGTATTAATGTATGTGATGTTGCAAAACTAAATGTCGTATATACCGGGTGTCAACGATATCGTTTTACACGATGCCATTCAATTGCTTTTTAGGTTAGGATTTTTTTATTTGGGTTAACGAAATATGGTATTAAGACACATATTTTTCATGAAAAAACAATTGAATATTACTGCCAGTTTTTCCGATATCAGAACCAAGTTAAGAATTTCAAATGGAACCCTGTATATTATTTTACATAGTTTGATAGAGCTTAGAATTACTTTTTCAATGACATATCACACGTTATATTTTTTTTTCAAAATGGCGGACCAGGAAGCGCTTTTTCAAAATTCAATATGGCGGTCGTTCCCCGATACCGATGAAATTTTTGTTTAACAAATTATTAAAATATTAAACAAAATCGGGTTTTCAATGGATTTTAATCAAATTTAAAATCAAATTTTTAATTTATCACAAAATGGGATAAGTTTAATTTTTTCTCTAAAATGTGAACTTTTTCTTAAATTTTCTCAAAGATTTTAAATAGAAAGTTGTATTTATTAAATATTAGTATTAAAGTATATCTTATTAGCTACACGAAACCGCATAACAAGCCGTATTTTTGCTTTTTGTTTCAGACAAAATTGACAAAACCTTGCCGATATACATTTTTCCTAATACATAACATGAAACAAACACACACATATTATTAATCAGAAAATCCTGGAATATTTTTTATTGTTTATTGATAAGTAATTTTGTATTATTTTGACATTTTATGACTGTTGTCTTATTTTAGGAAAGCGAGAAAAAATCACAAGTAGTATTAATTTTATTTTACCGGTAGATACGGTGCAGTAACATGAAAGATGACTTAACTAAGATAAGTAGGCCTTGGAAACAATTGCATAGGGATGCCATTATAATTTTCATTAGATTTAACCAGAAACGTCAAAAGTACTGTTTTGTATCGACATTTCTGATAACTTTCGTTACATTTTTACACTGAGAAGTGGTTCTAGTTCGCTTTCCGAATCGTGACGCTCCTTCACATGCATATTATCCTTGGCTAGTACAACATTTAAAAAATGAAAATAATGGTGGTGTCTACGCTAATGGCAATGATGGTTTCGTAGTAAGCGAAGAAGTGGAAACAAACGTTTTAGCGTACATCGAGTATGACCGTACAGCTTCTCTTCGTGAATTAGGCAAACAGTGCAATACGTCCCATAAAAGCGCCAGAAAAAATTTAAAGAAACACGGGTTTAAATCGTTTAAGTATCAAATTCACCACCACCTATTTGAAAATGACTTCCAAAGACGACTTATTTATTGCAATTGGTTTTTAGATAATTATAGAATAAGTCCTGTGTTTCATCATAAGATTATTTTTTCGGACGAATCAAGGTTTACTAATCTAGGGATGTTTAATAGAAATAATTTTCGTTATTGGGCAAAGGAAAATCAAAGATTAGTAAGAGAAGGTGCCTTCCAGGAACGTTTTGGAGTTAATGTTTGGTTAGGCGTTGTAGGACTAAGCGTTATTGGTCCAATATTATTCCATCAGCCTTTAACTGGCGAGATGTATTTGGACTTTCTCGAAAATGAAATTGAACATTTTATAAATAATTTGCAGCAAAATGATGATTTAGTTTACCAACAAGATGGCGCCCCTGCTCATAATTCAAGAATTGTTGCAAATTACTTGAATGAACGATTTGGTGAGAACTGGTTGGGAACCAATGGACCAATTCGATGGCCAGCGAGGTCGCCTGACCTAACCCCGCTTGATTTTTCTATATGGGGTCATCTGAAAGAAAAAGTGTATGCAACTCCTGTAATATCGTTGGAAATGTTAGAAAATAGAATAAGACGAGCCGTTGAGAGTATCTCAGAACAGCATTTACGAAACCTGCTCGCGGAAAATGTTGAGAGAGTTATGCCAGACTATGCCAAGAACAAGGCGGACAGCGCATAGAACATTTAATTGAGTGACTTTTGTATTAATTGTGAAAGTTTGATTTTAAATTAGCATTAAACCCAATAAAAACCCCCATATTTGTTTATTATTTCTACCTATAATTCAAAAATATCTTCGGTGTTATAAAATGGCCGCCATATTGAATTTTGAACAAAAGCTTCCTGGTCCTCCATTTCGAAAAAAAATCAACTTGTGATATGTCAATGTAAAGGGAATTCTAAGTTCTATCAAATGCGTTATGCGGTTTTGTTTTTGTTTTTTGTTTTTCTCAGTGTAAAAATGTAACGAAAGTTATCAGAAATGTCGATACAAAACAGTACTTTTGACGTTTCTGGTTAAATCTAATGAAAATTATAATGGCATCCCTATGCAATTGTTTCCAAGACCTACTTATCTTAGTTAAGTCATCTTTCATGTTACTGCACCGTATCTACTGGTAAAATAAAATTAATACTACTTGTGATTTTTTCTCGCTTTCCTAAAATAAGACAACAGTCACAAAATGTCAAAATAATACAAAATTACTTATCAATAAACAATAAAAAATATTCCAGGATTTTCTGATTAATAATATGTGTGTGTTTGTTTCATGTTATGTATTAGGAAAAATGTGTATCGGCAAGGTTTTGTCAATTTTTTCTGAAACAAAAAGCAAAAATACGGCTTGTTATGCGGTTTCGTGTAGCTAATAAGATATACTTTAATACTAATATTTAATAAATACAACTTTCTATTTAAAATCTTTGAGAAAATTTAAGAAAAAGTTCACATTTTAGAGAAAAAATTAAACTTATCCCATTTTGTGATAAATTAAAAATTTGATTTTAAATTTGATTAAAATCCATTGAAAACCCCATTTTGTTTAATATTTTAATAATTTGTTAAACAAAATTTCATCGGTATCGGGAAACGACCGCCTTATTGAATTTTGAAAAAGCGCTTCCTGGTCCGCCATTTTGAAAAAAAAATATAACTTGTGATATGTCATTGAAAAGGTAATTCTAAGCTCTATCAAATTATGTAAAATAATATACAGGGTTCCATTTGAAATTCTTAACTTGGTTCTGATATCGGAAAAACTGGCAGTAATATTCAATTGTTTTTTCATGAAAAATATGTGTCTTAATACCATATTTCGTTAACCCAAATATAAATATCCTAACCTAAAAAGCAAATGAATGGCATCGTGTAAAACGATATCGTTGACACCCGGTATAAGTTTGTTTATGAATGTTATGTTTGTTAATATTTTATTATGATGAAATGATTGTTCTAAATACACTGATGAAGGCAAAAACTTGCCGAAGCGTTTGAAAATAAATAAAATGCTACATACAAACTAAATCTTCGTTTTATATATAGAAAATTAGGACCAAAATACCCAAGAAAACTGTTTCACTGAATATACATTAAAGGTCCAGAAACCTATTTTCGAAGAATAGGTATGTAGAATGGGAAAAATACTGCAAAACCTCGAACAAGCTTACAACCAGGACATCACCAACTATATAAAAAACTTAACAAAATGTTATTCTAAGTTAGCAAATCCACAAAATATACGACAATTCTTATTAAGATGTAAATCTGAAAATATAACACCAACATTCTTAAATTTAAAATTAAAACATATCCAATTTTCAGCAGCTAACCTAGGAAAGAAATATCAAACCACAGTTGCAAATAATTTTATGAAGGGCACATTAAAATTACTAATTAGCGATACCATTATTAATATTAAACACCTAGAGATTATGATAACAAAAATTAAAAATCAACTTCAATCAACAAATCTATCCTTTAAATATATTCCAAAAAATTATAGATCTGTTTTTATCGCCTATTAATGCATTCGAAGAGATTTTTGCAAATTTCTTGAACCATGTCGGACAAAACACCTGTCTTGTCGTAGTGCTTATCCTAGCAAGCTTACAAAGCCACCTTGAAAAAGCATGAAGGGCGCTAGTGGCTAAAATAAATAGAAAACTTAATATCTCCAAAAATGTCATTTCATCAGTTTAGCAAACATGCCAAGTTAAATAGAATGAACAAAAGCATTTCAATAATATGTATAAAAAGCCGACTAAAAACATCATCCTGTATTTACGCAAACTGTTTGAGAACTTAGAGGACATGTAGGTAATCTATATTGGACAGATTGCAGGAAATTAGGAAAATATATTTCGCTTCAGAATGTAGGTTTTTAAACGAGTTGAACAAATCCTGAACTCTGAGCACTTTGTGAATTGCCACGAGGAGAATTATTATTAAAATCTCCCGAGGCTAGAATTTTAATCATAAAACGGGAAATATTATATTTAGATTGAGATTCATTTAAATTAATATTACATTAGGATATTACAAATGGCTTTAAACAATGCAGCGTCATATTAAAAAGCAGGCTCAAGCAAGAACGCACACTCTCCTAACAGCAACGGGTCTGAAAGGCATTCCTTTCGTGAGGCAACCGTGAAATTATTCTTGACGAAACGGATGCACAGGAAATTACCACGAAATGAATTAGGTATATTATGCCTGGGATTCTTCGGGGTTTTATTTGTTCGCTCTCGACGGACTACAAATATTAGCCTTTAGGCGTGCTTCGCGGACCTGAAAGAGTCCACATTAGTTAATATTACTCTTTAATACCTGTACATTATGGCTAACACTCATGCGAATAAAATAATAACCTCAATTCTATGAATGAATTACAGGAACGGCAATGTACAGTGCATTTTTTTAAAACCTGGCATAACAGCGAGCCTAGCTCATGTGGTTTTAAAAACAAAGGACCCCGCAGATATCTTATGAAAACTGATTTTTAATCAAAATGGCTCAAAATTTTAGAAAATGAGGTAAACTCTCTGATTAAGCACCATAGCGGTCACGGGTAACCGACATACTAAAGTCCTCTAGGCCAAATGCACGCAAATAAACCCGGTTTTTACATGGATCTAAAATTTTATTAAAACGTCAAGAACAAATAATAAATAAACCAAAAGTAATACAAACAAAACAAAAACAGTTAATGCTAATTTTAAGTTGTGTGCTGTTCTTTTTCTGTGACTATATTTAAAATACCAAATGGTGCGTTGTTTAAGTTATAATAATAAAAATAATTATTACCGATTTGAACCCCAAATCTCAAATAATGTCGCTGTCACCGGTCTATACAAACAATAAAAAATGTCAAAAACTCAACACAAAGGTAACGCGATGCAGAGAAATCTCCCGATCTGAGCGGTTCGAGGCTTACTTGATTGCCACACTATGCATTATACGGGGGGATATAGCTTGTATATCATAAACGCCTTATAAAAACCGTCAAGCCATTTGGCAGAAAAGTGATCGGTATTTGGCAAAGAGCGCTGGCGAAAGAACAAATGACATTTACATACTTGATAAATTATTTTGCAATTGAAAAGACACAAAAAAATGTAAACAAAGCGTTTTTTAGATTTCATATTATTTTATAGATGAAACCTTTTGTGTCTGTTGTTTTGATGCTAAAATTCGATAGAAGTCTGTTTGGTACATGAATTTGTGCTATCAAGAGATTATGGGCTCAATGTTATATAGAAATTCCAGAAGCGAATGCTCGAATTAGAGAATGAGTGATGTTTATAAAACAATCATTTCAGTTTTTTTAAATAAAATTATGTTATGGACTTTGAGGAGAATTTAAGGACAATGGTTACTCGCCTAAATTATAAAAAACCCTGCTGCTATCGAATGAAAAGTAATTTAAAATTTATACATTCATTCTTTACGTATAGGCACGTAGCCAGGAGGGGGGCTGGGGCTCTGCATCCCCCAAAATTTTGTAAATATTTTGGTATCTGCATGCTTCCTACTAATTTGGTTTGACGTTTGGATTCCAAGGTGGCGGCTTAATAAAATATTTAAAAATTCAGCCTGAAAAAACTACTTAATAGACTGATTTCAAAGTGTCTGCTAACTGTGGAATAGAGATAAACTAGTAGAATTATGGTACTAATTTAAGATGGCGGAACAATAAAATGTTTGTAATAGTGAAAAAATCACCCTCTCAGGTTTTACATATCTTCACGCTTTAGCGTCCCTGGTTGTCGAAAAATTGATTTATCAATTCCGTCGGTCTGTCTGTCGGTTTGTGTGTCTATCTGTCAGTTCGCGGAATAGTCATTTTAGTCAAAAAATTAAGGGTCACATGGGAATGATTTGGTAATATTTTGGTAAAAATCCAATATGCTGGCACAAGATGGCTGCCTAGTGAAACGTATAAAAATTATTACTAAAAGGACCAATTGTCAAATTTACCTCCTATTTTGCACAAAAATCAGGTGTTGCATAGGAATGATGTAATATTTTGATAACAATATAAAATAGCAACACAAAATGGCGTCTTAATAAAATATTTAAAAAATGAGCCTGAAAAACTGCTTATTAGATTAATAGATAGATTAATTTCAAATTTTATGCAAGCATTAAGTGTGATATAGAGATAAATTGGTAAAGTTGTGGTATCAATTCAAGATGGCCGAACAAAATAACGACCAATTTTTTAAATGTATTGTTCAGAAAAATTAAATCTGATATTGGGATAAAATGACGTAATAAAATGGCGATGTGTGTCAATGTAAAGGGAAATCGTGAAAAAATCACTCGTCCTGTCTTGTAGACGTGCTGGTCTTGATGAAATGGGGTTTCTCCCAGAACATCCCGAATATACCTATCCCCCCAGGGCAAAGCACATAAGGCTTATTGGCCTGTATGCTTTTGGTTCCGAGTGGTTCGGGAGTTTATGTTTGGAGTATATAAACAAAACTCTGGTAAATCTCCATACCGTCAGCATATAACCTAGGCTGAAACTGCACTAAAAATAGTGCACACCCTGAGAGTCATTGTGTCCAAACATCCCTGTAGCACACACACGGGAAATGTATGTAAGTCAAAATCCTTACTCATTTTTCGTATTCAATTTTGTCACATCGAAGCAATCATAGAAAAGTATCGATCCTCCCTTAAAACTAATGTATAAGCTTTTACTTCTATTGTAAAAATGTTTGCAATTTAAGATTTAAAAAATCACTGCTCAAGAGCCAGAATCAATAAGAATAATTATTATTTCGCGCGATATTTTTATTTTCTCATCTAGCAGCTCATATATTAGTATTTATTAATATGGAATTTTATACAGTTTTGGTCAAATAACAAATCATGGTTCTTGGGATTCGACCGCGTCAAAATAAAATCCCTTACCAACCTTTTGCCTTCAATTTTGAGGAATCTTCATTTTACGAGATCAGAACATTGAATTAACCCGGATACTAATTTTGAAGTACTTTATTTTAAGCTAGTTAAAACAGAAACAACTTGTATTACAATGTAATATTTATATCCTAGACCTTAATAGCAGTTTTTACCAACTATTAAAACAATCAAATAGATATTTTGTAGGGTTTAGAAATAATTTAGCAGAAGGTCCACTCATTTTCGCGTACTATATTTGTTATTCTTTTTAATTCGGCAATTTCTTGGTTTAACTGAAATTTTTTTGAGACAAAAGAAGACAAGAGGTGTATTTTGTAGAAAAGTTTTGTTAACAAACTCACTCATCAATTTTGTAGACTTGTGGGCGCAGTTGGTTTCAAAAATACTTTGGTGAAGAACGAATCCTCAGGAAAGCGAGCCTTCATAAAAGAAGATAGTTGACATTTTATGAATGAGGCAATACCATTTCATAACCTGCCAAAGAACAAGTAAAATAATTTGATTAAAAAATGTCGAGGATAATGACTGTGAATATGACCCTATATAAGTAATATAAATATTCGAATTTCTATTTGGAATCTGATGGTAAAAACTCTTTGATATTAAAAAAGTCTTTACCAGAAGTAGATAGGAGTAATATTGAAAGTAATACCTAAAGTGTTAAATTTCTAAACAATGTGTTAAAGACACACTGTTTAGAATTGCCTTTCTAAACAATATAGGTTCTATATAGCTACATTTTTAGGAATCTCTAGAAGCTTTGATAAAGAAAAGACGTATTTGTAAAATTTTGAAGATGTAAGAAATAATTGTGAATAATATAATTTAAAAACATTTTCCTACTTCGCAATTTGGATTGGGCAAACATTGGTAGAAATTCATCTTGAGAAATCCTGAGAAAACTCTTCCTAAGTATTTGGCTAGTACAAAGAAGACGTATATTTCAACAAATTTGCCAGCTACTATTTTCCAGATATCCTTTTACGTCTCAGAATTTCTTTATCCGACTATAAAAATATTTTGCTAATATAAGACATTTAAAGGGCTAAAAACTTCCAGTGCGCCGGATATAAAGCTAAGAAGACTTTTTTGTTTGATTCCTAATGAGATACTTGAACACTCTGGAAGTGAAATATTATGTAGGTCGGTCAAAATGAGGATGAGGCAAAAATTAAAAGAATCCTTTTCTTTATTTAGGTCTGAAATAAAAAAAAATTTTAGAAGTGCTGTATCTATTTTAGAGTGGAAGCAGATGTAGAGATAGCTGAGTGTAATTTAGTCCAAGGAGAATTTTCCGAGTGCAGTAAATTACGGAAAATGATCGCCTAATAAAATTCTGGGAGAAACATTACCATTTACTTACATTATCAGCAACGATCCCGTAAAAATACAACGGCAACTATGATTTTAAAATTACACTTGAAAACTATAAGTTTTGTAAATATTTTTAGTAGCATTTTTATTAGAATAAATAAATTTAAATAGATAGACACACAATTAGCTCCTAATAATAATCCTATAGCCTAACTTAGGTCAATCAAACTAAAACTACAATAATAAAATTAGGTTGCCTTAAGGTTCCCCACTGGAATATTTAAAGAAATTCAATAGAAAATAAACATCAAACTACTGACTGAAACCAAAAGCCAAACCCAAACGAATTACATTATTATCTTGAAAAATATGGGAGTAGTCAACAGCACCGACACTTGTCGGGCAGCAATCGGAGACCTATCAGACTTCACCGACCGTGAGGCGCAGCGTTGCCACGGTTATTTTTCGGCCAAATTTTAAACGTATGTTGAGGAAAATATCCGATTATTATAGCTTTTTAGTGAGACTGATAATCCCCAAACTGATAAAAAAACACTATACTCCATAAGTTTTTTCTTTTTTGATTGAGCAGTTGAGAAGATTTGAGATTGCACGAAACAAAAAAAAACGAATTTTTCTTCAGATGGCTATCCTTCCCGTAACACCAAAGGAACAAAGGATAGTTAATAAAAATAATTATGTATATATCAAAAACATATGAAAATGAATTATGTGGAAATATTGGTTATTAGACTGCTAACATGGATAGTCTTTGTTATTGTTCTTTTACGTTAAAAAATTAGAAGACATATTATTTGTGATCTAACACATATCCAAATTATTTAATTGAGTTTTTCACTGTTTTTATAGAACAAAATGTCTACTTACCATGCAACTCAAACAAAAATGACCAAATTAATTTTTTGAATCTGAAATATGTTTTTATTTTTTTCTGTATATTCCTGTGTGTCAAAAGGTAAATTTAATTGTTTTCTGTTTTTATATGATATAAGGTCTATTCACACAAGAATTTTTATCGTTTTTGTCCCTAAATGCATTTAAAAATAAAGGACAGGTGCATTTTTTTAAAGAGAACGAACATCGATGACGTGATAAAACTGCACTTTTGGACTCGATGCTAGGAGAAACACCGAATTCAGTGTTCAGATCTCGTGGAGTAAAGATCCCTGAAGATGCCTCGTAGAATCGAAACCGAAACGTCGGACAGCAATTCCAATTTGACACGGCCGAATCCCTAGAACTATGATTTTTTAGATGTAACTAATACAGAAAGTCTAAAATAATGAATATAGTAGCGCAAGCAGGTTTTACAGCTTGGGGGGGGCTCATAATTTTTGATGATCAAAAAAAAAGTCATCTCACTTTCATATATAAGTCATTTATTTACTATACTGTACATTTTTATAATAATACCTATAAATCTATTACGCCTTACCTTAATACGTATATAAGTTATGTCTTGGGAGAGGGCAGGTGTTGCAGGTCTATAGCCCCCCTGATTCCGCCATTGAATGAATAGACCTATGGTATTTGAAAATCTTAAATTAATATTAGGCAGTGACTTTGGTAGCAGAGTTGTTACTTCTGCATTTGAAATTAAAATAACATTGGAACGTATTGTCTTATACTTTTTTATATCAACCCAACCTAAGGCCAATCAAAACACTACAAAATGTAGACGCAACACCTCAGTTACCGGAGTCACGGTGTTAATATTACTAGACTTTTACAGTCATTTAATTAATGTTTTGCAATTAGCTTCTTTTTAGATAATTTGAGTTTGTACTTGCTTGAAAGGGCCGGAACGTATATACAGTATATTTTTTATATCTTACCATTCTTACTGATTTCGATCGAGGCGATAAAAGACAATTAGGCTGCCAGTCGTTCTTTACCTTTTTTTTGCTTTGAAAACAATTCTCTTTATTGCCTAGAGCATTTTCCGTGCCTATCCACCATTAGCCGGGGCGGCTAGTTCTAAATTTCAATTTGCGTCTGCACAATGTTTACGATTCCATAAATTCTCAGATTGTTCGACCCATTGCATTGTACAGACTGTCTGGCGCTTTAGGTCTAGAATGGGCTTTGCTGGACAATATTAAAATTGACTTTAAATTTTTAGCTTTATTTACCTAAAAAATGATTTTCTGTCTTTTAAATATACATATTATGTTCACGTATAAAGGGTGGAACATTTAATTGGAATAAATTACCTGCAAAATCGATTTATTTGAATTTGAATTTTTTAGTAATACCAATCATACGTCATCCTCGTAAGAATTATGACGTCATGTACTTATTTTTTTAAATGCAACATTCCGTATATTATTAATAATAACTTAAAATGAGTGGAATATTCTTAACACATTTTATCACACATGTCGTATCTTAAAATTATCAATTGTCTATCGGTCAAATGGTTAAACTTAGAGTAAATAGACTTATTTTCCGGTTTAGCTAGAAATGTCAAGATTCGACACAGTTGTCCACTACCGGTTTGAACGGAAGTATCGAATTTGACATTCAGTTAAGATGGGAAAGTGCAAGTCATTTCATTGAAAATTTACTTTAAACTGTTTTATTTCAAACCAACTTTACAAGTTTATTGCATGGAATGTAACATATAACAATAAAAAATAATAATAATAAAATTGTAATAAATAAAAAAACTCCTATGTTATAATTCAATATAATATAAAACTAGGTTGAAATAAATATTTAAAAAAATGTATTCATTTTTATTTTTGTATAAAATGCATTTTTAATTGTTTTTTTAAATTTTGATAATTTTGTTTAATGTCTTAAACTCTCTGGTAAGTTATTATATATTTTTAAACCATCGTGCAGAATTGATTTTTCCCAAAGTTACTTTTTGCTGTAATAGTCTGTAATTGTAAGAAATATCTTGTATCGTGATTATGTAAAGTATTAGATTTTTTAAATATAATATTTGATTTTTTTCTTTTATTAATAATAGAATGTGTTAAAAAGTTTAAAAACCCTTAAAGTGTATAGAGCTTAATACTCGGGTTAATAGAAGGTTCCAAATATTGTAGTTTATAAATACATTTTAGAGTCTTATTTTGCAATTTTTTTACGCTTTAATATGTGATGAACAAGCAGATCCCCAAATTGAAATTAAATATTGGAATTTAGAATATATTAAAGAATAATATATGTTTTTTAGGAATTTTAATGATATGAAATATCTTGCTTTGTATAATACTCCTATTAATGGAGCCATAGGGGTTCTTACACTGTGAATATGATTTTTACAACTTAAGTTTTCATCTATAATTAATCCTAAAAATTATGTTGTGTTTGAAAATTTAATTTTTTTATTGTTTATTACTAGTGGGAAGATAACAGAATTTATCTTTGTCTTACTTACTAACATAAAAGAAGATTTACTAAAATTTCTGAGATTCAAGCCAGGAACAAATTAATTGTAGATCATGTTTTATATAAAAAATATTCATTTAAATTATCAGCAAAATAAATAATTGTTGTGTCATCCGCAAACAATTGAATATTGCCTTTTAAATTTAAGTTACAAACTGAATTTATATAAACTAAAAATAAACCTGGCCTCGATATTTACCTCTGTGGTACTCCACATACTATTTCGTTTTGATTACTTATAGCATTATTTATTTGTACAAATTGTCTGCGAGGACTTACATAATTTTTAAGTAAATTATACTGAGATCCAAGGATAGTAAACAACATTTTTTGTATTTTTAACAACTTTAATTTGAATATCTGTTATGACATCCAGCTGTTTCCATAAACAGCAAATTTTCATATTCCAAATATTGATTTAATCCATTATTAATAATATTTTCTGATATTTTAGAAAACACTGCTAATATAGATATCGGTCGATATTATTATATTTGTATCGTTTTCCACTTTTTACCTTAATCTGTGCTCTAAGTGGCCCACATTGACAAATTTGAAAAGTTTTACTGATCTAAAAAAAGAATATTGAGGATGTTCCATTAAAAAATAAACGTATTACATCCTAATTCTTACGGATGACATCAGGATGAAGTCACTATTATCAAGATGACAACCCCCGACACATATTGTTAAATGTGCTTCCTATTTGTTCGTCGTTTATTTCTTCGGAGTTTGTTGAATGTTTAACCTGGGCTTCCTGGCTCGGTGGTAGGATACCCCAAAAACATTTATGACTAAAAATAAAAAAATGATTACATTGTAACAGTATAATTAGTATGCTCGGAATGTATAAATACTAATCTGTATGTATACACAAAGTATGCTATTTTAAAGTTGTTTCTCTTGGTTCCTATAGTAAAATAAGTATTTAAAGTTTAAAAAACGTCAAAAGTTAAAAAACTCTCAGCTTTTTGTAATAAATCGTATGAAATACCCCAATAACCACTCTATTTCCACAACAAAACTGGTTGTTACCCAAAAAAGTTTAAACAATTCCACGATTTGTCTCAATACTACAACTTTTAAATAGTTGAACCGATAAAATAAAACCTACTTTCTCAGCCCAATCTGCATTAAAAGACTTCCATTTAAAAGTTACTTTTTCTTAGCCCTTAAAATAGTATAATATAAAAATTTAGAATATCCACCGACAGTAATATTTTTGCTGCTGACAGATATCTTAGTTTCTTATTGGTTCGTCGTTAATCTCGGCGGAGTATAAACAAGCTTTGTTGAATTTTTAGTATGAGCCTCATGGCTCAGTGGTAGGGTTTTCAGCTTTTATTGCAATCGAGGTGTGTTCGACTCCCGACAGCCGATAAGTTTTTTTAACAAAACAACAAAATCACATGTTCAGCTAACCTCAAACTATGCTATGCAGCAAACATGCTGGTCTATAGTTAGGATACTATGGTGTGGGTGGCTCTTTTTCTAGAAGCCCCATCAGGCATGATTTATTTAGGCAGTGATCTCATTTTAGATTTGGCTATAAAACAAATAACCATTAAAAATCAATGCTGCATTTTTAAAACGAATGGAATTTAATTTTGGGTTAATGTGAATGCTTACTTTCTAGAAAACTGGAGAAATACACTGTAATTTCACAAAACACTATGCCACAAATAATATAAAACTTTGAAAGCCTTGCAATTAACCGGGATTACTTTGAATATCGGTTGACAGTGTAGAAATAAGAGGTCTAGCCGATGCCGAGATTCTACGGCTGAGGAGAAGTGGATGACATGATGGCCTTCTAAGATTTTAATTAGGTAATTTCACTTTAAATATTTGAAGGAAAGAAAAAATTAGTGGTTTTCAGCATAATGGACGTTAAATCAGGCTACAGCTACCGGAAATGTGCTGGAGAATTGCGCAGCAAAGGGACTAACAAATTTAAAAAAAATAACAGGTTAATAAAATTACCTTGCTTCTCTCACATTTTGACATTCAGTTGGTTTTTATCTGCCTAGGACGATTTCAGTTTTTGATATTGATTAATTGCCAAATCAAAGAATAAATTATGTAGTAAAGTTAATTCTGCAGGTTATAGGTCATGTATAAATCCTTTTTAAACGTTTTAAAAATAATTATTATAACAATTCAGTTTTTAATAAAATATTAAAAAAAATCATTTTGTTGCTAATTGGTTTACAAAACATAAATCACTACATATACACTGTCGACCAAATTGCATCTCCACCTTTTTTAGACAACAATATATTTTTATTATTTTACAAAAATTGTGACTTTTAATATATTGCAAATCTGCAAATACATTTTTTTTATTAAACCCATATTAAATATTTTTAACATATTAAAAGGAACACATAATCACAAAATTGCATTTGTCATCTCTGCGAAAATCACGCACTCAATCACACAAAAAATCGAATATGCTAAATAATAACTTCGTTATTGTAAAAAACAATTTATTTTATATGATCATACTACTATTGATATTTTCATTTGCTTAGTTAATTTTTTCTATGTAGTGCAGCGGTGTCATACATAAAATCTCCCTAATTTGGTAGCTGATTTAATCCAAATTTGGCACAGTAGTGTAAGGGGACATGCATCCAATGATGGTATCGCGTTGTTGCCACATGTCTAGTTTTTCAGAAAATCTAATGAATTTTAATTTTTTTAATTGGAATACCTTTTTTTTATTTTTACTTTTTACAGTAAATTTCTAATACTGTTGGTATAACATCTTATCCCTTGTATCAGTAGTTTTTAAAATAAAGACGTTTTATGTGTTGGGACACCAATATGCAATTAAGTACCTTGGTTTTGAATTATTACAGTCATTCATCACTAATAAAGCCACAAAAAGGGTCAGTCCAAAAATATATTTAACCGAAAAGGAAAGGAATGTTATTTTCATGATGAGAGGGTGTGGTGATCGGGTGAGGTCTTACGAAGAAGTTGAAAATGTATTTAATGACGCATTTCCAAACGGAAATCCCATTTCAAAATCCACCGTTTTAAAAAGTGTCTGACGATTTGAAGAGACTGGAAATTGTAGATATAGGCGACGATCAGGGCGACCTAACACAGCAACAAATGAAGAGAAAAGTTTAGATATTTTACAAAATTTTGTCGAAACCCTTTTTTCCTCGTTAAGAAAAACTTCTCAAATAGTAGATGTTTGCTTCAAATCCGTGCAAGTTTAAAGAAAACATAAATATCATCCTTTCAAAATTAATTTAATGCAAGAGTTTGAAAGGCGATTTTGAAGGAGAATGGAATTTTGCAACATTATGATGTCAAGATGGGAGCAAAATTATCAATTTTTTAACTTGATACTCTTTTCGGATGGAGCAACATTTATGTTAAACGGTAAAGTCAATAGACACAACTGCAGATTTTGGGCCGATGAAAATGTCATACCATATACAACGTCCTCAAAAACTGAATGTATGGTTTGGGCTCATTGGTATCTACAAGATTTTATTGAAGGAAATTTGACATCACAGCTTAACCTTAAGCTCTTGGAAAATCAAATAGTGCCTGCTATCCAAAACGTAATTGTCTCGAATTATAGAATTACATACTTCCAACAGGATGGAGCTCCACCTCATTTTGGAATAAACGTGCGCGAACTTTTAATAATACATTTCTGGACAGGTGAACTAGAAGAAGAGGCAGTATCGAGTAGCGCCCGCATAGGTTCCTTGATTTGGCGCCAAACGACTACAGTTTATGGGAACATAAATTTTAAATTAAAGAATAATGTTTATGCAACCAGACTTCAAGATCTGGCTGAATTACAACGTCGAATACTAGATGGAATTGGATTAATAACACCAGAGATGATTTACAATGCCATTCAATGGTTTAGTTTCAATTAGCTCACTGTCAAGCAGTTCAGGGAAAACAGTTTAAACATTTGTTATAATTTGATATTATTTAATGCTTTTGAAAAACTTGTTATACCAAAGTATTACAAATTTCTGGACAGGTGAACTGGAAGAAAAGGCCGTATCCTGTAGCGGCCGCATAGGTCCCTTGATTTTGCGCCACACTACTACAGTTTATGGGGACACTTAATTAACTTTTAAATTAAAGAATAATCTTTATGCAACCAGACTTCAAGATCTGGCTGAATTACAGCGTCGAATACTAGATGAAATTAAATTAATAACACCAGAGATGATTTACAATGCAATTCAATGCTCACTGTCAAGCAGTTCAGGGAAAACAGTTTGAACATTTGTTATAATTTGATATTATTTAATGCTTTTGAAAAACGTCTTTATTTTAAAAACTATTGATATTAAGGATAAGACTTATGCAACCAGACTTCAAGATCTGGCTGAATTACAGCGTCGAATACTAGATGAAATTAAATTAATAACACCAGAGATGATTTACAATGCAATTCAATGCTCACTGTCAAGCAGTTCAGGGAAAACAGTTTGAACATTTGTTATAATTTGATATTATTTAATGCTTTTGAAAAACGTCTTTATTTTAAAAACTATTGATATTAAGGATAAGACTTGTTATACCAAAAGTATTACAAATTTCTGGACAGGTGAACTGGAAGAAGAGGCTTTATCGAGTAGCGGCCGCATAGGTCCCTTGATTTGGCGCCACACGACTACAGTTTATGGGGACACTTAATTAACTTTTAAATTAAAGAATAATCTTTATGCAACCAGACTTCAAGATCTGGCTGAATTACAGCGTCGAATACTGGATGAAATTGAATTAATAATACCAGAGATGATTTACAATGCAATTCAATGGTTTAGTTTCAATTAGCTCACTGAACATTTGTTATAATTTGATATTATTTAATGCTTTTGAAAAACGTCTTTATTTTAAAAACTATTGATATTACGGATAAAACTTGTTATACCAAAACTACTAGAAATTTAAGGTAAAATGTAAAAATAAATAAATATACAAGGTATTCCATTTAAAAAAATTAATATTCATTAGATGTTCTGAAAAACTAGATATGTGGCAACAAGGCCGATACTATCATTGAGTGCATAATATCTCCTTACACTACTGTACCAAATTTGGTTTAGATCGGCCAACAAATTAGCGAGATTTTAAGCCTTTTTACACACCTTGTATATTAGAAGGAGACATAATATTTACTTTGAACTAGTCGTCATACATACATAAACCCGATGACAATACAATATTATAGTGTCTTCTCGTGAATGTCTTATACACGGTGCGTAAAAAAATGCTAAAAAATAAAAAAATAATATAAACGTAAAAAACAATTCCTGATATCAGAATTGACTGAGATATGGTATACATACATAAACCCGATTATAATACAATATTATGGTGTCCAATCGTGAATTTTTTATACATGGTGCGTAAAAAATAATGCTTAAAAGTACAAAATAATATAAATGTAAAAAAAATTATTAAAAAAAATCTTTTTATTTACTATTAACTATTGAACTGAAAAGTAAAAAATAATTAAACATTAAAACAAGTAAATACTGTTATTAATATTAATACTAAATATAATGTTTATTGTTTGTTATGTGACCTAGACAACTGTTCCCACCAAAAAAAAATTTAAAATACTACTTCATATGCCCTTGTTTAATAGTTTTGCTCCTTCTCATTTGTATCAACAATGTTATAATAGACTCAAAAAATAAAATTCCAGACTTCTCAAAACTATTTTAGCAGAAGATGCATTTATTTCGGTGAAACTTTAGATGACCATCAAGTCTGTCACGAAGCGTCAAAGAGCAAGCTTTCAATTTTCCACTACTTATGAAATCACAACTAGCCAGTAAAGTTTCGGGAATAACTCGGAAACTCAGAAAATGTTCGGACGTGCCTGTCGGAAACAATCTTTCGCCCCTGAATGGTTCCAGGAAGTTTGTTGGATTTAAATTATTCAGGCTCAAAAGACGGGATGCTGTAAGGGATTGTACGAAAAAGCAGGCTGTTAGTAGGAAGGGCAAGCCGAAATAATTATTGATAGTAAAAGGAGCCGTGTATAATATATATTATATAAAATAATCAATATTATCAACTAGACCGTGTGAGGATAAGCAGCATGTTCGACAGTATATCAATCTTAAACCAGTTGAAAATAGTTTAAAGTTCTATGAAGGTTCTGCCTTAAATTAAGACTCAAAAAAACCCACGTTCTATATGTTATTAAGATATAGGCATTTTCTTGTTCCAAAAGAGAGTAGAAATATGTACGTAATAGGAATTTATTTTACATTTTTATTTTTTCCTCTAGCCTCTTCTGAATAAAAATTTGATCTAAATCAGTCTGTAGACGGGCCACATATCACATATTGTCAAATCTGCCGAACAAGTACGATCTCTCATTATCACGAGGAACCATTTTTCTTCTTCTTTTTCTTCTGTGTGTAATACTATTGGATAGTTCTATCAGACATTCATTTTTTTATGCAAGTTCAGAGCGTAATAAATCCGTTAATTTATTATATTTTTTAGTATTGTGTCATTTTCGCTTTCCATAATATAAGAAAGGATTTATTTCAAGGAAAATTCAATTTTTTGGACCAATTTACCCAGAGCTTGCCTAACAATGAATTTTTCATTTTATCTAGGATATTTTAAGATTATTTTGAATTTAAATAAAAAAGGGTAGGTATATGTGTACAGACTATTATAAATTCAAGGTATTAGCACTGGGATTTCGGAAACGGTAAGAGAAACAAAGTCGATTAAAGGGAGGCATAGTCACAGATTACCCAAAAAATTATATAAAATATAGCCAAAATCCGTGGCCTTGGCGCCGCAGGGAACACAGTAAGAAAATGTATTGACGATTGTCGTTCGCCAACTTGTAAAACGACGAAAATCAGTCCCTCGCTATATCGAGAAGATGGTAATCTGGTAACTGTACTCTATGGCAAAGTGGCCCAATTGAAGTACAAAATTCCCAGTACTTACGAAAATATTCGTAAAAACCTCTTTAAAACCACTGATTTTAATTTCGAAGTTTCATTTTCAGATCACGATCATCAGGTCGACTTTTTTAAATACGGACATGTACACTTTTGTAAGTACTCACTACATCCTACTGTAATATTAATTTAATCACATTAAAGCGTTTTGAACCTAAGAAAACATCTTCAATAATTTTAACAACTTTTTGATTTTCAATTTCTCTTTACTGTTTACGCATGTAACAGTCAGATCTAAATTATTCTAAAAATTAAGAAAACCTTAGTAAATAATCATGTTTTACATAGAACGAAAGTTTTCACGGCTGTGGTCAATTAAGAAAGTATGGTGCTTGGGATTAGACCGTGTCAAAAGGGAAATATCCAACGTTTCGCCTTTGATTGCACGAGGCATCTTCAAGGGACTTTGCGTCACGAGATCGAAACACTGAACAGTGTTTTTTAACCGACAGTATGTCTTTCCGTTTCCGAGATTCCAATGCTCGAATTTGTAATACCCTGTATAAAATTAGAGTTTTATATCATAGTAGTTCGACAAATGTCACTCATCTCGAAAAATATGCATAATACTCATTATTCATATTTTTATAAAATACTCTAAACAATTATATCTAATCTATAACTTATTTTCTACAAATAATCTAAAGATTGACATGTTAAATTTTCTTACCAAAATTAGGTTATGGGCTTTAATGACTATCATGTCTCCATTGAAAATAATGCCATCAAAACACATCAAAATAAGCTCCTTATACACGTCCTCCCATTTAAAAATACACCACATGTCAGTTAAAAATAATTTGTCAACCCTACTACGCGTGGTGACGTGACAACCCCGTTTATAAAGATGTCACGACATGAGTTTTTATTAGTCCGTTTCTTGTTTCTTTATATACATAACAATTATATACATACATACATACAATTATATACATGCATACATATATATATATATATATATATATATATATATATATATATATATTTAGATTATTGTTTGTTTTGTTTGCGATATGGTTCGAGTTGTACAGGGTATTGAAAACTATTTCATTTCCTTGAAAAATCTGTTATTATTTATATTTCCAGACGTTTCGGCCGAATTTCAGTCTTTCTCAACGGAATAGTAAAAACATTTTTGGTTTCTGGAGATTGCATCGCACAATTAGGTAATTGTTAATAAGTACATAGTACATTTAAATATTGTTGACATACATACATACATATGGGTTAAATGGTTGGACGATTCACAAACACATTAAAATTTTCAACACATTCATACGTCTGTCTACTACCAGTATCGTAGAATATGTTGATCATTTTAATGTGTTTGTGAATCGTCCAACTATTTTACCTATATGTATGTCAGCAATATTTAAATGTACTATGTACTTTACTTATTAACAATTACCTAATTGTGCGATGCAATCTCCTGAAACCAAAAATTTTTTTAACTATTGCATTGAGAAAGCCTGAAATTCGGCCGATACGTCTGGAAATATAAATAATATGAACAGATTTTTTTAAGGAAATGAAATAGTTTTCATTACCCTGTACCACTCGAACCATATCCCAAGAAATCTAAAAATATACATTAGGGGTTAAAAATTTTACTTTCATTTATACAGGATGCGGCAGAGAAACCTCCAGTGTATTTTAAACGTTAACAAATATCACCACCTAGTTATTTTGTATACAAATGCACTTTGCCCTGCTATGTTTTGAAAATTATTTTTGATTGACATAATTAGCTGATTTTAAAATGTTTGTGTAGTGACTTTTAAGTCATCAATGATTCTTAGTTGGTATGCAACAACCTTAGCCTTAAGAAATCATGGCTCTTGGGATTAGACTGTGTCAAATTGGAATTACTATCCGACGTTTCGCCTTCGATTGCTTAAGGCATCTTCAGCGATCTTTACTCCACGAGAGCTGAACACTGAATGAGCTCGGAGAGATTCAGACGGGATTTATGTCCAATTCATAATGACACGCACAAAAATTATTATATTGGAACTGAAAACCGCAATGTATATGCTATGAAAATACCGCACTACGAGTCATTCCACTCTTTTGACTTCCGAACAGTAGGTCGTTTGTGGTATATCTGTTAAGAATATTAAAAATAATATGAAGCATCAAAACGTAGAAGACACAATCTATATGGCTTTAATAGGAACACTCTGTATATTGTTGTTTTATTATTTGTGTGTTTAATATCTTTATCTTTAAAGACAACCGAGCAAATAGACAAAAACCATATCATAAGATTTGATTTCCCATTTCTGATACACTGCTTCGTATGGCAGAGTTTAAAGATATCAGATTTGGTACATTTATAATCAGCAAGAAGAGACGCAGTTATTGAAATAATAATATGCAGACTGTCTTATTTTTGATATTGTTAAGGCATAATAAGAGCAAAGTCATACCAACTTTGTATTTAAGTTTTTTTTTTCGAAAATATTCTTGATATAGTTTTCAATAATCTGAAATAAGTTTTTTTTTAACTCTAGAGAATTCGAGTTATTCTTTTCCCTGAAAAATATAGACGTTTCTGCAGAAAAAACTTTTTTCATTCGAAATCTCCCACTTAGAAACGTAAAAGTTGTATATCTGTTGAACAGCAAAAACACTTTAGATAACACGATCCAATGGCTTTTATTAAGCCTCTTTTGCGAACAACCAATCACCATAAACTTTTTCCAAGTTTCTTTACGAGTTTTCTTTCCCGTATACTCTGCAGTTTCCTCTGCTTTCGCCATTCGACCCGGAAAGAATGGTCCTTTCGCGTCGATAAATTGGTTTCGACTTTACAGTTACTTGCGAGAAAAACAAGCAGCTTTTATTGTCTGGACTCAAGTAAAGTGAATGTACAATTTCTGTTGACTTTTTGTTTAAAGTAATTGTTAGAGTTTGGTAATTTAGCAAAAAATTTAATGTTTCAGAAATGTATTAATATACAAGAAAAACGACCGCTTACAACTGACGCTGGAAGGCTTACTGACTAGCTAATTAAATTAGCTATACCCGGAACTTTTTCGTTATGAAAGTAATAAACAAATTATGTTATCTCTAACGTATTTCAACCGAAAGTTCCCTCGTAATGAATCCTTCTATTTATTAACCTTTATGTGGTTGAAAAGGAACCTCTAAATCTATGCGGATAATGATTTTTTAACATCTCCCAACTGGTTTTGTTGCATACTTTATAATACTTTTTGTCTCATTGTTTTACTTTTTCTAGATCGCATTTCGAAGCGTTTTCCGGCGGTTCGTAACAATAAATACTAAACTTGTCTGTTGACCTTATACGAACAAAAATTTTAAAAAAAATAAATACAAAAGTTGTAGGGATTTTTGTCTATTATTTTTTGGATATTTTAGATTTCAAAAAATAACTTTCGAAAGTAAAAAAATTGCATGACATGTATTTTTTCAAATGGAATTCCCTGTGTATTATTAGCTAGAATGAAAGGTCTTTTAATCCTGATTTCAAAAATATATAGTGTGTTGATATTTGGTTTAGCAGTTTTTGAGCTATTTCAATTTAAACTTCAGCGATATTCTCGGTGATATGGTCAAGACTGCCTTGGTTATCACTATGATGCAAAAATACGCTGGATGGCAGTTGTTTCAATATAATAATTTATTATAATACTTTTTGTCTCATTGTTTTACTTTTTCAATGTACAAATATTATTTGAAGTTTTTCGCCTTCTCATGACGACGTAGATACCTCGATACCTTTTTTATTTTTAAATGCAATCTCACAGGTTTTGTCACAAAAAAATTAAATACACATATTTTTCAACTCTTTTTATTCAGGTAAATATAAAATACCATAAAAGTAGAGCTTAGATAGACTTGATCTGCCCGTTGGTTGCACGTTTTGCAATTGCATAGCAGTTTGTTCACAGCATATTCATTTCAAGCTGGTGTATCACGGGCGGTGCAAGTTTTTCGGGTTTTGCGTTGTCTTTAGTTTAATTGCCGACAAATATGCAAGCTTTAACCACAGAAATACGTCCATCTATCACGGTTGAATCCTACCCGATGCAATAAATGATTGTATTATTTGACGTCCACGCTCCTTCCTGCGAGTTTCGTGTAAAATGTAAGCAAAGCAGAAAATAGTGTTACATTTCCCTTTAGGCTCAAAATATTGAGGCCAATTGTTTGGGGCTGAGGTATTGGAGCAACGTAGTACCGTCTCTTCCTTCCAAAATTGCAAGCTGCAACAATACATGTTCTTCAATACTTTCATTTGAATTCTCCCCTTGTTGTCTTCAGACTCACCATCAACCCATGACATAACAAAATTTAATATTCCATGCCATCTACGGGATATGTGAATTATTCGTCTTCATCAGAAGCTTCAAACGGCTTCTGATGAACCCTATATATGCAGACCTTCGAGAACATTCCGGATAGAATATTCAAGGTAAATCTCGTATTCTCGCAGATTCCCTGCATTGCCAGAAATATCTAGACTTATTTACAGAGGTAAATCGATAAGTACTCTTGAATATAGGGGGGCTGTTCACTTTTACACATACGATATATGGGGAAAGGAACGTACCTCCGTTTTTTGTAGCCCTAGGGGGTTCAGACTTTGCCTTGGGGGATTGTCCCTGGCTTCCTCACAGGCGGCGTTATCACACCATCCCATTTTTCCCTACAGTTCGTCAAAAATGCATACTTGGCTAGATCGCATTTCGAGGCGTTTTCCGGCGATTGGTAACAATAAATACTAAACTTGTCTGTTGACCTTATACGAACAAAAATAAAAAAAAAATAAATACAAAATTGTAGGGATTTTTGTCTATTATTTTTTGGATATTTTAGATTTCAAAAAATAACTTTTGAAAGTAAAAAAATTGCATGACATGTATTTTTTCAAATGGAATTCCCTGTGTATTATTAGCTAGAATGAAAGGTCTTTTGATCCTGATTTCAAAAATATATAGTGTGTTGATATTTGGTTTAGCAGTTTTTGAGCTATTTCAATTTAAACTTCAGCGATATTCTCGGTGATATGGTCAAGACTGTCTGGGTTATCACTATGATGCAAAAATTCGCTGGATGGCAGTTGTTTCAACAACAACTCCTAACGCTGGAACCTGTAGTGTAGTGTGGTTAGAACTGTGGTTATGGGAACCAAATACATTATTATCCAATTTTTGTGTCATTCATGTGTTATGGTTAATGTGTTTGATATTAATTAATTTTGCTGAAAATAATTCGAATGGGTTGTTCTGAGGAAGAAAAAGGAGAAGTAAAAAAATTCTTTTATTTTAACAATAATTAATGAAATTAACTTTTTTAAACGAAATTAGAAAACTAATTAAATACCACATATTTTTTACATAGCCTCCATTATTCTCAATTCATTTGCGAATATTTTAAGGGTTATATGAGGATGACGTGGTAACATTTTGGTAAAAATCCAATATGGCAAAACAAAATGGCGGCCTATGGAAATGTTAAAAAATAATTACTAAAAACCAACTAAATGGTTTAAAATATCGCAAAAAAAGTACTTATCAGATTGATTGATTGGTGATCCCCATTTTGAATATTTATTACTAAAAATGTATGAATTGCACACTTAATATCGATTTTTAATCAAATCTGCATAAATGTTAAAATTCGCTAGGAATCTAGACATTTCTACTCTGGTTTTTTAAATATTTACTAAAAATGTATGATATATATTCTCATGTGTGCAGTCTTAAATACCCCCAAATGCCGCTATATTGGCGCCACCATTTTGAATTTTGTTGCGCATTCTAAAATAATCCCCACAAATGTTAAAATCATCCGTCCGACATGTTGACATTGTCATTTTGAGATCGCTATTTTGAATTTTTAAATCCTGACAATCTTAAATTTTTCTAGGCACCGATTTTCAGTTTAATCAACACAAGTAACGAAATTCGTCGGCCGTATTGGCGCCGCCATTTTGGATCTCTAAACATTGACTAAAAAAATTCGGATTTTTTATATCCGAAAGTTTATGCATGTCAAATTTGAATATAATCGGTAATGTGGAAGTTGTGGAATATTTTACCAGTTTTTTTTTATATCAGACGTAATTTTTGTGGAAAATTATACAAAAATTAAAGTTAATCGAGTAAGTAGATTGTAGTTTAGCTATACCAGGAACAGACCGACTGACCGACAGAAATGGAAAAACATGAAGATCTGTAAAAACCTGGAACGATGATATTTTCAGAATTAATGATATTTCCTTATGCGGGACGTAAATACTCGTGTCGCCACCGACATTCGTCGACAAATGGCCACGGCTTGGACATGGGCCATCCCTACTTCTTGTTTTATCGTAAACATTGGTCGATAGAATGTGACAAATAGGGGAACCATGTTTGCGCATACCCCTAACGTGATTTATGAATGAATTATGATCTCTACTTTAATTCTTACTCTGAAGATCGATAGAATGTGAAAAATAGGGGAAACATGTTGGCGTATACCTCTAACGTGATTTGTGAATGAATTGTGATCTCTACTTTAGTACTTACTTTTGAGGTGTAAACCAATCATTACAGCGAATCACGATTATGCAATGAAGACCCCTGAAGATGATTCGAGCAATCTCAAGAGTAACATCAGAAAGTTATTCTAAAACGTTCTAAACCCATGAACCATAATTTCCTAATTTGGAGGATTTAGAAATAAAATTAATCATGTCATAAACAGAACGTGGTATACATCTTTGATCGAGAACTAAATGGGTAATAAAAATTTGATAAGAACATGCAAAGTGAACTTTTGGATTAACTTTTTTCAGAAAGATAATCCTACTCTCATACCAAAAATAATTTTCTAAAAACTTCTGTGGAATAGTTGCTATAATTTTAAATCTTTATCTTCTTAAAACATTTGCATCTAAAAATTGAGACCTAGATTTTCCATGACTAAACACAGTTCACTATAAAAATTATATCAAAATAATCTTGAACTCTACACGTTGTGTCTGTGACGCAACGTGGTTCATATATTTTAGCACCCTATTTGTAAACAGACTGCACGACTGTTAAGAATTTTTTTCGGCTTCCTCTGACGAAGCGTCGATTGATCCAGTTTATGCCACCACACATAAAGTCAAGATAAATATTTTTCTTCGAGCGCGTCTTATTCACTTTTGATATACAGACGTACGGTGAGTTGGATTATGGGAGAAAATACAGGGATGTTTGAGTGCCATAAAACGACTAAAAAGATATCAAACCGCGAGGATTGCTTTTCCGTTGCCTGGAATAATAATATATACCTGATATGTAACAAATCTCTAGCTAAATTGCAACATAAACTATCATGGTTGTTTGGTATCTTTATATGACTCTTTAGTTTAGAGTAGTTCACCAAAAACATACTATAAATCTGTAGGTCCGACTCGACTAGCTGAATCTAATAAGATTTGCATTCACGTGTACTGAGTGACAACGAAATCATTGGCCAAAACGTCGTTCAGCTGCTTTTTAAGTCAAACTTTTTACGTAATTAATGTAAGGACGTAGCCGATGCAAGCATAGGACAAGTGGACCTTTTGAACATACACTACAGAATGCTAAACGTTCTAAATGGTACGAATTCGCAAAAGACAAAAAAGATAGTCATAACAGTAAAATAAGACTAAAAAAATGTATGTCAAATAATAAAATAAAAAGAGACAATGTGACAATATATTACACGATAATACAATTTAAATAGTAAAGAAATATCAGACAAAATATATACGAACAAAAGATAATCACATAACCAATCCTTTTAATTGCCTTTTTAATTGTAAAATGCTGAGTCTGAAAAGGTCATATTCGGGAAAGTATCGATTGTAATTGTATACTAGTCGATCAACAAATGCACTAAACCCATAATTTGTACGATATCTTTCAAAAAATAGCTGCGAGTTCTCCTAATAGGAACTAAAAATGAGACTGACTGCAGCAATATTTCACAGTTAATCGCCCCGTTTAATAACTTCTGCAAGAAAACTAGAAGTGCCATTCCGAAATTCAAGGGTTTGTATGCCACAAAGAAGAACTCTTGCATTATAGGACAGACTTTGGTGCGGAAAATTAAATGTCGATAATAGATATTTAGCAAATTTATTTTGAACTTTTTCAATTCTGTCAATGTGACACTGATATGAACGACTCCATATAGTAGAACAGTACTCCAAAACACTCCGAACCAGGGAGTTATAGAAACAAACAATAGCCTTAGTATCAGTGATATGCTTAGTATATCGTTTAATAAAGCCTAGCAATCTGAAACCCTTAAGTACTATGTTGTTAACGCGCAAGTTAAAAGTCAGGTTTTTTGAAAGAAGTAACAACTTCAAGACTTACATCATTTATGAAGTAAGTGGAATCAATGGGATTATTGCACCTATAAAATCGGAGTACTTTACATGTAGTTATGTTAAGAAGCGGGCAATTGGTGCTGCACTATTCGACAAATCTCTCAGTGTCAGACTGGAGTTGAATAGTGTCAGAGGAAACTGGTGAAAATAATTTCAAGTCGCCTGCATATAAAAGACATTTAGATATTTTAAAACAAGATACTATGTGGTTTATAAAAAGTAGAAACAGAATTGGACCGATATACGAGCCTTGCGAGACACCCGATGTTACAACAACCTGATTGGAAACTGAACCACATACGTCGACCTGTTGACGTCGATTATTTTTTGATGAAATATGCAAAAATTTCGATTCCTATTAGGATACGTTTTAGTCGTTTATTTAAATGACATTCTTTCTCTTAAATTTTATCGAAAATTTTAAATAGGTAACGGTACTTTTTTTTAAAATTAACATTAAAGCATAAGTCTGTATTTACAGATAAATACTTGACACACTAACCTTTTGTTTTTATTTCCAAGTAAAAACTGAAATCGTTCAGAGTTGTCTTTAATATTTATAAACAAATAATTACGGTTACTTAAAATAGTTAAACCTTTTTTTACCACAAATAATATGACATGGATTTTTTAATACCTATTTTCTCATTTTCAACAACCAGTTTTGTTTTAATAAAAAGTAGGTAGGTATACCAATTAGCAAAATGTCAGAATTACTGTTTTATTGGGTTATACGAGAAGGTTTTTTATTTATGAAAAGTAGGCTTTGAAAACAAATTGTAGAGCCAATTGGGAATTGATTATTATTAGAAACGTCAAAATAGTTTTTGTACTTATTGTCAATAAGTTTCATTTTGTAGTCACGTTATCTTTGTGAAAAGTTTCCTATGTTTTGGTGTTCAGTTTCATTGGTTGGTTAGTTATTAGCTATGGTTTATACACGAGAGCATCAAATTGACATGCTGCTTATCTATGGCGAATGTAGGAAAAATAAGAGACAAGCGAGGCCGTTATATCAAGAAAGATTCCCAGGTCTCGACGCTCCTTCGAGAAATTATTTTCCATGGTTAGGTCCACATTTGAAAAATGAACATAATGCAGATGAAAATGTTAATGCCTTCATAGTAAGCGAAGAAGTTGAGACACATATTTTAGCTTGTGTTGAATATGATCGAACTGCGTCCGTTCGAGAGTTGTGCTACCAATGCAATATCTCTCGTGAAAGTGCTAGAAAAATTTTAAAGAAGCACGGTTTTAAGTGTTTTAAATATCAAATTTACCATCACTTATATACGTAAATGACTTTGAGAGGCGTTTAAATTATTGTGATTCGTTTTTGAAAAATTATAATGTTAATGGAGTATTCCACTATGAAAGTCTGAATAACTAGATGAATCTAGATTTACTAATCTCGGTAAGTTCAACAGAGAAAACACTCGTTATTGGGCTAGAGAAAATCAACGACTGTTAAGAGAAGGTGCTTTTCAAGAGCGTTTCGGAGTGAATGTTTAGTTGTGTGTAGTGGGACTGAACATGAACGGTCCAATTTTTTTTCACAGGCCGTTGAATGGTCCAATGTATTTGGGATTTCTTCAAACCCAAATGGGACATTTTTTGATGCAAATGATGGAATGGTCTTCCAAAAAGATGGCGCTCCAGCCCATAATTCAGGAGCTGTAACGAACCACCTCAATGAACGATTTGGAGAGAATTCGTTGGGTTCTTATGATCCTATCCGGTGGTCAGCCAGGTCGCTCGACTTGACCCCAATGGATTTCTCTATATGGGGTTTTCTTTGGGATTCATTTAAACGATCCGTTTTTGTAAATCAACAAAACTGACATTGTCAAACATATCCGGTAACCTTTCGTGTGCAAGTATTTTAATAGAAGGTAATACAATAAATTATGGATATTATACCCTTATTTTTGCAAAAATTGTTGACTTTCATAAAAAGTGCTCTTAATAAAAATTATTGAGAATTTTAGATAGATTTTAAAAAGTAATATAATATAGGGTTAAAAAAATAACTTTCATTTTATAACAAAAAAACAGAAAACTTGGCAGCAATGCGGAACTCACCATTGGATCCGGCATGATTTCATACCTAAGCGTGCATATTTTCATCAAATTCAAGTAAGCGGTACCTGAGATATTTCGCCGTTTCCTTACTTTGTTACACGCAGGGGGTGATAGTACTCGACAAAATAGGAAAAATTGCCGTTATATACATGGCCAAAAACGCACCATTTTCGTTATACAGGGTGCAGTTTCACTTTTTCTCGTTTTTTGCGTTTTTTCCAGTTCCTTCTGAGACAATTAGTTCAAATTTAGAACATGTTATTACTTTTAAGAACCTCTACGATAAAATATCAAAATCGTGGATGGTAGTATACATGGTGTTACATTTTTTTTGCACCACCTACAAGTTTATCTTGGGGAACTTTTTTTTGCAGCACCCTGTATGAATTCTGATATAAAACTTAAACTCTTTATTCATTTCTTTAGCTCTTTCGTATTTTGCATTATTCTCGTATCTATCACAGTTTTCGACTTATTTGCAATAATCGATGCATAGCATTGATGGCATGTAGGCGAAATTAAGCAAAAAATTAAGAAACGGGTTTTATTTTAAATCAACCGACATGAACAATCAGATAAAATCATTACAGTTAAATTAAAAATAAAACAAAATTATAAAAGTTGTTGAAAATGTCCGCCTCTTGCTAGAATGCAAGAATCAAGTCTTCGCCTCATGGACTGACGGACTCTGTCAAATATTCCAGGAGTATTGCGAATGATGTCGCATGAAGCTATTATTCTGTTTCTTAAGTCTTCTTCTGTCTGGATTGGGGTCTGATACACCAATGTTTTCAGGTGTCCCCAGAAAAAGAAATCCAGGCTATTCAGATCTGGAGATCTAGGGGGCCATGACTGAGGTCCCCCTCGCCCTATCCAACGGTTGTTAAAATTATTATTTAGGAACTCCCTCATCTCTATGCTGAAATGTGCTGGTGCACCATTGCACCAGAATTGGCACGTCTTCTAGCAATACCGGGAGTTCGTCTTCGAGAAATTGACGATAATATCGTCCGTTTAGTCTTCCTGGCAGGAAAAATGGACCTATCAAATAATCCCCAATAATGCGGGATGCTCTTCTGCCCAAAAATGATTGTTATGAAAATTACGTATGGCATTCCTAGAAAAATTTGCCTCATCGCTAAATAAAATCGTGTTTCCAAATAATAGATTTTGGGCTAGCATTTGTAAGAACTACTAGCAAAAATTTACACGGAGTGGAAAGTCACGTGGGAGAAGAGCTTGAACCCTTTGGATGTGGTAAGGATACATTAAGTTGTCTAATAAAATTTTCCATACAAGCACAAATGAAATGTTAAGTGTTGCTGCAATTTTCCTCGTAGTGGTAGCAGGATCATTTTCTACTGCATTCAGGACTGCTTCCTCGACTTCAGGAGTCCTAACCGTTCTATTTCCTCGAGCTAAATGTGTGGATTTCTTGAATGATCCATTTTCACATAGCCGATTATGTACATTTGCAAATGTTTGTCTATTGGGCACCATGCGATTTGGATATTTCTGTTCATAGAGTCGTCTGGCTTCATAGCAATTGCCGTTGGCAAGTCCATAAATGAAATGAATTTCTGCATATTCTTGATTTGTGAATTCAACCATCATTAAACAACTCGAAACAACTACGGAAACGTCAAACAAAAAAATATTTTTTACAAAATGCCAGATTAAAGAACAGAATTAACAAATGACCTGCCTCAGCCTACTACCTTTTTTGCCAGTTTCATTATTTAGCCTACACTTAATTTGCATCTATGGCAATTATTGCAAATAGCTACGAGAATAATGCAAAATACGAAAGAGCTCAAGAATTGAACAAAGAGTTTAAATTTTATATCAGAATTCATACAGGGTGCTGCAAAAAAAAGTTCCGCAAGATAAACTTGTAGGTGGTGCAAAAAAATGTAACACTCTGTGTACTACCATCCACGATTTTAATATTTTATCGTAGATGTTCTTAAAAATAATACATGTTCTAAATTTCAACTAATTGTCTTAGAAGGAACTGCAAAAAAATATATATATATATATATATATATATATATATATATATATATATATATATATATATATATATATATATATATATATATATATATATATATATATATATATATATATATATATATATATATATATATATATATATATATATATATATATATATATATATATATATATATATATATATATATATATATATATATATATATATATATATATATATATATATATATATATATATATATATATATATATATATATATATATATATATATATATATATATATATATATATATATATATATATATATATATATATATATATATATATATATATATATATATATATATATATATATATATATATTATAGAATATAAAACTCTGGCCGCGAAAATCTCCAGTGCATCCCAAATCTACTGAAAGAGTGCTTTCAGTAGACTTGCTGTTACCGTCAGCTTTTATTTAACATATTACCTATTCATTTTTCATATTTGGGAAAGATATTTTTGAAAGTTATATTTTGAAAATCAGGAACGAGAAGCCAGAAGAACAGTCAGATCAGAACCTGAATTCAATGTTCAGAATTATGTCTGATTTCAAAGAAAGCAAGGTGTTTTTATGTTTGTAACTTGAAATTTGAAATAATTTAAAGAACAACAGGTTTGTCATTTCGCCTTGTCAAATCATTTGGAGCTTCCCAAGGGTGCGCGCTTGGAGTTTGACAGGCAATGTCCTAAACCCAACGCAGAATTACCGTTATTGCCACATGAATTCAACTTCCTCGGGAAGCAATAATTTTCTCGAATCTGTGCAATGTCGGATTACGTAAAATAATACTAAATTTAACCAAGCGAAATTAATCGACCCACTCGGTAAATTAACCGATAAATAATCCGGCAGCATCCAGTCCCATTTTTTACGTTTGAAAGAGCCCGATAATCACACACAGCGCTTAATCATCATCATATACCGCGACGCGGCGGTAACGGGGTAACGTCCGTCCGTGGATTTTCGCCTGAAGTCGAAATTTAATACGGCCATAAAGCGGTCGTGGACCGACGAACGACCCCGAAGCTGTTCGATACCCCGCGCGGCGTTTTTTTTTGCGGGCCAATAGCACGCGAACCGAATTTTAAAACTCTTATTTCGACGACTTTTGCTCGTTTTATTTTCTTATTATTAATCTTTTTTCTATTTCTCCCGAGAGCTTAGTGAACCTGCGGTGTCTTTATTTAATTTCTGATTATGGGACGACGTGCTCACATTATATAGAACAATACTATACTTTGAGTGAGATACAGGATGTTAAGTTTTTTTTTTAGTTTTATACATTTCTAGAAATAAATCATTCAAATTTGACACACACTATACTGTAAGCAATGTCTTTGAAATGGCTATACATTTTACAAAAATATACCGAGTGTTACTTTTCATGAGTTGTTGCTGCGACGTCACTCGCTGTTATAAATATTTAGAAAATAAGATTCCTCATTTTGTTTTTTAACTTCTTATTTTCTTACTTCAATCCGATATTTTAAACCGTCTTTATTTATATTGCTAAAAAATACAAGATCAATTTTTTGGTTTATTTTAGGACTACAAGTTCACATAAACATGTGATCGAAAGGTCTTGTTTTTTTTTTTGAGATACAGGGTGTTACAGTTTAAATTGTTGTTTAGTTTTTTTTTTAATTTTGTCACGCTATAGGTATCTCAAAAACGAAGGCCGTGCGGACACCTGTCTATATGAACTTTTGGTCCTAAAATAAAGCAAAAAATTACGTTCTTCGTTTTAAGTCATCAATTAAAAACATCCTGTATAGACTGCCTATCTAAAGAGCAAAAAATATATTTTGGCCAACAAATATAATTTATCACACGAAAAAAGTCAAGGGGTGTCAGTCACAACCCACAACACTGGTCCCAGACACAATTTTTCTTCATGTAATAAATTTATGTATTTGAGCTCAAATTTTATTTTTAATTTTTTAGTTAATTTTAAAAAAGCGTGCTTTTTAATTTTTTAAATATTTATTTTATACTTTTTAGTCTTGGAAATACTGAACATTCCTAAGCGGCATTCCCCAAATTAATGTTGACTATAAAAAAAACATAATTTGTGTTCTTAAACTTGTTCTTAATTATCCCTAGATTTCGATCGATTTCAGTCGAGTGTTGCACAAAGGCTAAAGTTCGTCCGCCATGTTGACACCAACATTTTGAATTTTTAAAAAAATCATAATTTGCACTCTTAAATATCTTCAAATACCGAATTTCAGACAAACCAGCGTAAGTGACAAAAATCGTTCGTCATGTTAGCGACGCCATTCTGAGTTTTTAAATGTTGTCTAAAATTCATAATTTGCGCTCTTAAATAGCCCCAAATAAGTCAAATCAGGCCACAAATAACAATACTTTTCCGCCATATTGGGGCGCCATCTTAAATTTTTTTGTACGAAAGCATACTGAATTTAAAGTTAATGTGGAAGTGGATTAAAAATCCATTACAAGATTTGGACCAAACAGACACACAGCCTAATAAAAATATGGTAAAATAAAAAGTGAGGTAAAATAGAAAAATCACTGTGCTAGAATTTTTTTATACAGGGTCGCTGGTATGTTGTAGAGTAAAGGAAAACTAATTACACAGGATCGGTCATAAAGTCACAGAAAAACAATAAAATACAGGGTAGCTATTCTATTTAATAATGCTCAAATATATGCCTATCAGATGTTTCTCTCTCTTTGCTTATTGTAAATATACTAGAGGCGGAAAACGCTTTACTACATGGAGTAGTAAATGGAAATACATTGTCTTTTAAGGTAGGGTTTTTCTGAAATTTTTCCGGTATCTTTGAAGATAACGGTATAAAATCTAAGGTATTTGAAATTTAGCAAACAGTAGTCTATTTGATGTATATATAATAAACGTTAATATAATATATACAACATTGTTTTGTTGTAACTATATAACTAATCCTGTATAATTGGTTTTCCTTTGCTTCAAGAGTTTTTTAAAAACCATAAAACTCACCTATTTAACATTTTTGCTAGCTTTCTTACTTTTAGAATTATTTGACATGTCCATACATACCAGCGACCCTCTATATTTTAACTCTACGGGGTGCCGCAAACTTAGGAATAGAATCAATAAATAGATTACTTTGAAAATTTGGCTCTGGCTCTATATGAACATAAACTTTCTTTTTAAAATATTTTAAATTATGCGGTGTTGCCGCTTCTACCTTAAAGCAGTGGCAACATCCGTTTTCTAAATGAAATGCCCTATATATTATTGTATTTTTGTATTGTCCTGAATATTCTAAATACTTATTATGTTATATTTACTATATTTAAATGCAACTGTTTTCGAGAAAATGACGCTTGAAAATTGACATTTTTGACCATTTAAAGCTCTGTAACTCCCAAATGACTTAACTTGCAACAAAACGGCTTTCACTTTCTTATCCCAGTCTTAAATTATCTATGTCTCCCCAATTTCTAGTTTGATAGAAGGTGTTAGGTGGGGCTGGCTTGGGTGTGTATATACCAGAACTCAACTGGAAATTAGTATGGCCGTAGGCAAGGGGGTAGCTGTCTTCCAGGCAGAACTGCTTGGGATTATGCAACGCACCGTACAAGAAAGAAAAAGAAAGAAAGAAAGAAGAAAGAGTTTTGAAAATTAAAAAAAAATAAAATAACGTGATTTTTGAGTGACACCAGATGCTAGAGACGGACCAAAGGGCAAACCATGCGATCCAGAACCCGTCGCGCCGCTGTCCTCTAAGGCGATCAGTCTTAAGATAAATTAGCAGTCAGGAAAGATTCTAAAGGCCGTTTTACATGCTGCAATTCTGCTTTGCAATATGCAATAGTCTTGAACAAAGGCATGCGCAGTTTGACAAAAGGTACAAATGTCTTGCCACTGCGCATGCTTTTGTTCAAGAATATTGCAACTTGCAAGAAAGAATTGCAGCATGTAAAACGGCCTTAAGGGCTCTGAGGCCGCTCGGACAGGATACCTCCTCGAGGTTATCGTAGAAAACTGATATAGGAATGCTAATGGGACACTGTAAGCTAAACAAACTTTTTCACACCTTAGGCGTTCTCCCGGATCCAACTTGTAAGGGATGCAAAGAGGACGACGAAACTGCTGAACACGTTCTTTGCTACTGTCCAGCTCTCGTAAATACCAGAGAATCCATTATGGGGGAAAGATGGCCAAAAACGTTCACTATCGGAGGACGCTCGGCCCTCCACAGTGTTGAACTACATCAATGATGTTGGCTGGCTTGATGAGTAAAACTCCGAAGGAGGTTACAATGGGCCCACCTGAGAGGCCTAAGTAGTAGGTTGGCGCAAGTCACCCTTCCATATCTCTATCTATCTAAGGTGTCAAACTTTGACATGTCAAAGTAAAAATTGGTCTCAGGAGATAGATAACTAAAGACAAAGATAGGAAGGTGCAATCTATTTCGTTGCAAATTAAGTCATTTGGGAGTTACAGAGTTTCAAGGAGCCAAAAATGACAATTTTTGAGTGAAAACAGTTGTATAGAAAACATACAAAAAAGTGTTTAGAATGTTCAGGACAATACAAAAATGCAATCATATACATAGTATTCCATTTAGAAAACGGATGGATTTAAATTGTTTTAAAAATAGAAGATCTTCTATAGCCAGAGCCAAATTTTCAAATCTATTCATGGGTTTTAATAGGCCACTGAGTTTGGGACACCCTGTATATGAGAAATAA
This sequence comes from Kuschelorhynchus macadamiae, assembly GCA_030620095.1. NCBI lineage: Eukaryota > Metazoa > Arthropoda > Insecta > Coleoptera > Curculionidae > Kuschelorhynchus > Kuschelorhynchus macadamiae. Next base: position 1,588,592 of record JAUTXW010001345.1, read on the forward strand.
TAATGTAAGCAAACAATAGCGTAGCTGCCTAGCTGCTACAGACAGCATTCGTAGTCTGTCACGTGCAACTTTATAATATACTTCAATTCTGGTTTGTGAGTAAATTGCGAGATATTATTTTAATATCCCTTGACGGCAATTTCGCGAAATATCCTAGGTAGATACATAATACACATACCCTTGCAACTTGCAAGTGGCTTCGAAACAACAATGCCGGTAAGTGCCCCCGATACATAAAGGGCGTCCCCCACGTCTAGATTAGACCGCTTACTCTCAGATTCTCAGCGTTTCTCGCAACGTGATGGCGTAGGTTTAGTACTTATTGTGTGTACGGAGAATGTCGAAGAAATATTAGCTGGAGAGACATTAGGTTTTTATTACCTGGAATGTTTTTCAACGAAAACGTGAAAAAGCTGCTGCTTACAGGCAGTAGTAGAGATTTCACTCTTTTCGTTGGCAGAAATTCCGGCTTATTGGATTTCATTTTAATTCGTCGCCGGAGCAGGACCGTATCCAGAATGGTGTTTGATGCATTTAAACATACCCCCGAAATTAATTATTAATACATGTTTTGTTTCGAGTTAATCATCACATCATCACTCATTAATAAATGTACAACATATAGACGATTCGAAAAAGCCAGTTGTCAAAGCTCTGGAAGATGGAGATATACATATATATATATATATATATATATATATATATATATTTATTTATTTATACACATATATACGTGCTGTTTGGCCTATGCCACACAACAAATTTGGAGGAAGCCGAAGCCGATTCATTTAACGACGTTTGTTGGTAAATTCAAAGAGGCCGAAGCCGATTACGCCAATGTGTACGTTCCGCCTGGCATTGTTTAAGTTCAGTTAAACTTTAAATTTCATCAGTTGATGTCACTACCTCTTGCAATATGAATTGGTCTCAGGAAAATGTTTTAATCCTAATCGATTTGTACCCAAAATGTACCTAAATACTAGAAAATTTAACTATAAAACTAAAATGCCCAATTTCTAATTTTATTTTATTATTATATTTATTTTATATATTTATATTTATTATATGGGATATTGACAAATTAAATACGGTATGCCTTGAAAGACCTAGGTTCAATTTTACCCTTATATTATTGTATTTTGACAAGTGGAACTTTTAACACGACATGAATCCAACAATTTGTAAATATTTCCTCAATCGGCTAGAGGACCGTAAAAATATATATACCACCATAAAGTAGAATAAATTCCTTATATCCGGGAGAAATTATAAGACATTCCAACATATCTTAGATGTTCAATTTGGTATACCAAATGAACGTAATAAGAATAAAAATAATAAAAACAGTTAAAGCTGGATTTATAAAGTGGAGGTTGCTGTTGATGCTGATGTTGCCGTTCTCAAGTTAAACATACGGCCTTTAATGCAACCATTCATAAACGTTGGGACTTTGGCCAAGTTTTAATAATTTGCATCTCAAGTAGTTTTCAAAATATCAATTTTTTATTTTTAACTGAACTAAATTTTTCATTTGTAGTTGATTTCTGCTCTTTGACGTTAATGTTACAATTAAAGAAGCTACGAACAACTTAGTTTAAATGAATTCTATAATAATGAATGTTTTTTTAACGAGATTATTAGTGTTAATGCTACTGCTTACCATTTTTGTATGGAGTGGTGAAAACGCAGTTAACCAAACACATCGAAGCAACGTTCAAGTTGATACACCAAAAACTTATTTTCGTACAGCTATAGGCTATATATAGCGTTATCATACCATAACTGTATTAAAAATTTACTCACCGGAAATTATATTTTCCCATAAAAAACTTCTTACTACGAATTATATATGACCAATTTTACAAAAATAACACAGATAAAGTAAACAATTGGAAGATTTACATTGTACAACATAAAAGACACCTTGAAACGGTTTCGCTGCTTTATTTCCAAATGTAATTTTTCTTCTTAAAGAACTAGCCACCTTACTAGACATCAGCTCCGGAATGGTTATTCTTTACTCTCAGGAGATTAAAATCGTACTCACGGATTCCACTGGTCAAGAATTCTTCTTAAAATACCAGCCACCCAACTAATGTTAACAGCTTTGGAATGATTACTCTCTACTTAAGGGAATTTAACTGGTCAAAAAATCATGACCATATAGACGAGTTGGTCCTCATGCATGGGACTACATGAATAACCGTACAAAATGATAATGTTTTGAACCGATTCTCCACTTAACCTAGAGAAGTAGACTTTTTGGTTTGAAAAAATGTTCTGGTTTTCTGTACTTATTTTTAGTTTTTTTTTACATTTTACATACAGGAAATTAGCCTAATATTGATGCGTATTAGCAACAAGGCTTTTCTCTAGGAAATAAAAATGAAGAAAGTGGCTGTGTGCACGTAGAGGCTTAATGGAGATGTAGAAACGTTGTCTTTTCTGCAAATATTTATTAAATAAAATCATAGCAAAGCTGTTTCGGCTTTCGCCATCTTCAGTGCTACTATTTCTTTGCTTTTTCTTAGATATTTCATTTTGGTAAAAGATCAATTCAATAAAATCTATGGTAATTCAGAAGTATAGATATATAAAAACCATATATGAAATTTAGCAAAAATATGCAAATCGGAGAGAATTTGATTATTTTTTTTACTCTTTCAATACAAGAATTTTTTGTATAAACAGAGATAGTTTTGGATAATTTAGTTTAATAACAAAAATAAAAAAGGTTCACTGTGATATATAAAAGTGCCAAAATCTGTCATCTACTTACGTGTCAGGGAAGCACGGTTTACATTCGAAAAAGAGACTAACAACAATAGAAACATTTAAAAATGTATGTAATATCACAATACTTAATTACATAGGAAAATCTAAAAAGTGGATATAGTTTTCATTTTAACATAATGTTGAATTAGATCGCAAAAAAGGGCGACGACTATCTCCAGCTCAAATTTTAAATTCCGTTCGTAACTTTCCTTATCAATATTTGTCACCTTGTCTACCCATTTACAAGCATTTACCCACTCCTTGGCAAGATTTTCATTGGGAAACCGAAAAAACATAATATATCGCTGCTAAAATTTTTAGATAACAGTCTGTGTGACACCCAGATACTTATTAAGTTAAAAAAATATAAAAACAGTGGCGGCTCGTGACCTTAGAAAGCGAGAGTGCTGTAGGCTGTAGTTTATGTCAAAAATAAAATGTAAAATAATTTAACTAATTTAAATAACTCACCTATCTGCATTATTGATAATCGTTCATTATAAAATATGTCTCGCAATATCCAGGCAAGGTCAACATAAAATTAAAAAAAAAACACTGTTCATGACTGTCTGCACTCCACACAATAAAATCTGTGATAAAGGAATAATTTTTTAATTTCTTTTAAAAATCAAATCAGTGAGCTTATTTTTCTTTGCGCCAAGCTTGTCAACCACTCTCTCATTCAAATCAGAAATAGACCGAATAAGTTTCTGTTCAGCTGACAAACATGTTAGTGGCATTTTGAATAAATGTTTATATTAAATTGCCTATATTCCTTTTTCCTCGACTTTTAACTCAGGTGTAGGACGTACATTGTATTTTAATCGAGGGTTTAATTAAAAGTAGATAGAAATATTAGCGCAAGGCCGGCAAACTTACATAGCCGGTAAATTCTTTGCAGCTCGGCATTTGATGTAAAGGTTGTCGTTTAATGGTCGTCGCTTCAAGGTCACGACATATACCACCTGTTTTTATGTACATGTAGATCTTTGTCGACAGATTGTACAGACACTGAAAGAATAATAGAAACAACATAAAATTATTTTTACTTAAATATTATAAAATGAAAATTGAGGATAATATTTAATTCACAATGTTTAAAAAAAGGAAACGTGGGAAGATGCTAAGTGCCGTAAAAACGGTACAAATTAAATTTAATATTTTTCAAGTTGTTCAGCTGGCCGCTTGTTTTAATTTATTTGCAATATATAAGCGATTCACGGAAAAGGTACCTCGAAACAATTTATTAAGCTTCCACGAGATCAAAAAGGTGTGGTCCACATATACGCGTTCATTTTGTGGTATTCGGAGTGTTCTCAGATAAGGGCGCCAACGGCAAAACGGTTAAAAACCGTTCATTCTGCAGCTGTATAAAAAATATATTTCATAAAAACCGCTAAACAAAAGCAAATATAATATAAGAAATTCTTATACTGTTAGTTGACACACAAGTGTGCGACATTATCAAAAAGAGTAACAACGGAAATTGTTTTTTTTTATTTTAAATTTTTTTAAACAAATGTATTTAGTCAGTAATTATCATTCTGTCGTTATGATATATATAGTAACAAATAGTGATAATTTATAATAATTTGAGAAAAATAAATTCATAATATAAATACTTTTGCTCCAGGCTAAGGCTGGCAAGGAAAATAGAATACACGATGTATATATGTACAGTGCTACATATATAATTTAAATTTATACGTCCCGTAATATCACATCGTATGTGAAGATAAAACACGTTAATAAATATATTGCTTTTATGCTTTCAAAAGTATGAGAAAATTAATCGGGCGCGTAGGATAACTCCCTTAGACACAGGTTAGAGGTCAACTATAAATTAGGTTTCCGGTTTACGCGTTGATACTTACACAAATTTTGTATCGTTCTTTTGCATAGAAATATTTCCGAATAAATTGATTATCACGCTTCACCATAAATAGCCACATAGTACAACACCGTAGGACAAAATCTTCTTGTTCAAAATTTATATGCATATTTATATTTACCATTAACATAATGGTTCAATTGTAGTGATTTCCCTTTCACACTGTATTAGAATAAGTATACAAGCTTTATTTTAAGAGATAGAAATACATGTTTTTGGAATATTTTTTCAGTTTTGGTATGAAAATTCTCCTGTTCCTGTTGAACTTTTTCTTTTGTATTATAAGTTTATTATGAAAAAAAAATTGCTCTCAACTGCGTTTTACTATTCAAAAGATAATACAAAACTAATACAGAACTTGCGTTTTGTATATTTTTTATGTTTTATTTTTATATGAATTAGTTTAGTAATTAGTAATTCACTTTTTGCTTTCTATGATTTCCCCTCTTACTTTCAAATAAGTAGTTGCAACAAACTCTTGACCTTCCAGTCGAAATCTCATCGACGTATTTTTCGCTCTCGGCTTGTTTTCCCACTCGTTTCTTTTTTTTTTAGGTTTTTTGTGCGAAATGTTTTCGTTGACTGCCCTACAACACTGCCCTACAACACGTCATCAATTTAATTGTTTGGTGAATGTTTGATAATAATATTAAATTGTTGCCGTTTTTGATGACCGGGTTCTTAAACCTTAACTTGCTTTAACAATGTGATTGAAATATGTTTATGTAGTTTTTAGGATGCTTGTTGCTTTGGATCCCTGACAAGCTTCCTATAGTAAAAATGTCATATAGTATGTAATACCGAATGCATTCTTATGCAAAAAGTAAGAAACCCATGTACGGGTTACATCACTACACACAACTAATAGTATGTATAAGCACTTAATATTAAAAATTATTGGCCCAAAATATATTGTCTTCATATTTGAGCTCAAATTTTATTTTTACTTCCCTCGTAAAAGTATTGTAATAGTGAAAAAATCTCAGAGATTTTTTCAGATCTTTACGATGCAGGATCCCTAGTTGCTGAAAAACATGTTTTCTCAATTCCGTCGGTCTGTCTGCCTGTCTGTTTGTTTATCTGTCTGTCCGTAAGCCTATGGCGAAACAAAATAGCGGCCTGGTGACATGTTAAAAAAGGTATTACTAAAAAAACTGATTATCCATTATTTTCTCAAATTTTACCAGAAATCAAGTATTATGCAGGAAATAACTGGTAACATTCAGAAATTAATTTTTTAAAGAATGTTCAGATTTAAATTTGATGCATTCCTTAGTTTTTATGGTTTTTTACACATACTGCACTTGAAATAGAACTTTACTACATCTTATGAAAGACCTACAAACGCCTACTTCAGGAACTTCGCCGTTGCTACACGGAAGACGCCCATATTGAAAATGAAAGTGGTATTTTTCTTTGGATTGGGATATAAATTTGTTGCAAGGTGATTCCGCGGATGATATTTTTTAACAAAATCGATGTTGGTAAAAATTATACCATGAGTAAAGAACTGCCAAAAAATAACCTTGAATATTACAAGAGAACAATTTTCCCGCAATTTTTTTTTCGAGTGGTAATCGACGTGACTATTTCACGAGAAAAAAACAATAAACACCAAAATATTTATTCAATAATTTTTAAATTGTTATCTAAATAAGTTAAAAAAAACCTAGCTCAACAAGATTTTGTCGCTGTAATCATATCATGTTGATTTTGGCAAGGTGAGTCCTTTTGTCAGGAAAAACCAGCTCGTCGTCAAGGAATTTTGGTATTCACTACTGTAGTAAAATAGTAATAACAATTTATTATGAGTCTGTAATCAGCGGATCAACGTAATTTTAATATTTTTTCGTTGTCTTGGGCTGTTGTTTGGTAGTAGAACTAGATACCACTTTTACATAGCTAAAAGGAAAGTCTTTAACAGAAATCAAACATTTTAACTTTTTTTTTGAAAATTTGGATTTTGTTATTAAGATATATTTATTATTATAATTATTAATTTTATGTTTAACATGTTGAATGGTACTTTGTCACTTCATTATACAAGGTGTCTGTAGTAATAAATACAAACATCTTTAGAGTTTTGGCTTAACTGGGGAGTAGAATGGAATTATGTGACATTCTCTGATAAGAGCCAGTTTGGGCTATTAATTAACATAAGGTTGGTACGAGTCTGTGAAAGCCTCGGAAGATTAAACAATAGATATGTACAAGCATTTCATGCATGCAGCAATAGCTCTGTAATGGTATACAGCGGAATATTTTTTTTAATTTAGAGATATTTGTATTTTATTATATACATATTGTATAATAAATTACCAAAACTAACGTTTAACCTATTAAATATTAGATCTAAAATTGAACTTGATTTCGAAAATATTTTTAAATAGATCTCATATAATATAAACAAAATTTACAAAAAAGTTAAAGAGCAATCCAGAGTATTTTTCCTCTTAGCTAGGTACGCAAAGATTATATCTAAGTCTACCAAAAGACATTTTCACATACCCTGTATATTGTCATTTGCTCAATCTAAAACCCTTGTAAACGATTACTATAAAGGACAAAAAAACGCCATTTTCATATTACAGTTTAAAAAAAGTTGTATTTTAGGAAAGATACAAGACATTAAAGTTTCAGGTACCTTAAAAATATACTTAATTTTTTCGGATCAGTTTACAAAAGCAATCCGGCTTTTGTTTTTCAATAGTTTGTCTTATTTAGCGTTAAAAATATAAAAAATACAAATACAGCATTTCTCGTCTCGCCGGCATCAGTAGCTTTTTTTTTTAATATTTTTTTACTTTTTTTCAATTTGCACGATTGGACACCATTGTATAGTATTGGTATTGGGTTTAGCTATGCGTTCAGTCAATTCCAATGACGAGAACTGCTTCGAAAGTTACTTGCAAGGGTTGACCCAAACCAAAGAAAATAATACATTGGCTATTATTTTCTTTGCCCAAACATACATTCCTATTAACATATATAATTCGGAAATTTATACTAGAATTCTGGCACCAAAATATATTTCCTGTATAATCTTTCATATTATATGCAGTTCATACATTCCAACGTTTGACAGTAATACACAAAACATAAAAGATTTGATTTGGACGAATGGTTCGCCGAGATCAAAGCCTACTTGATTATTCGCTCAAAAATTCGATACATTTCGGTTTTTTTTGTAAAATGGCTTAATTATTTGATTCGGCGTTAATGATAAACAAATTATATCATCTAAATATATGATTCAATAAAATAAAATAAAATATGCGTTATGCATTTGAGGATAACATGAATCAAGGCATGTACTTAAACATTTGAAGACAGCATTTGACACTGCAGTGCAGAAAGACTGGGCACTGGCGAAAATTTCCACTTTTATCATGACAATGATCCCTGAATGCACACACAGCTTACCAAGCACGTCAATGACTGCTTTATAACTGTTGACATGTTATTAAAATGCCAGCCCAGTCACAAGATCTCACCGTAACTGAAAACTTATCTTTAATGTTAAAAGTTGCACAGTTTTTACATATCCAATAAAAATAATTTGAAATTTTAAATTATGGGGGATGGAATGCAATTACTAGCAAATATACTAGGAAGTTGGTAGAATCGATACCTAAACCTATCTATGCCTACTCCGACCAATTAAGTATTAGATATTATGTTTTAAAAGTTCTATGGCTTTTTAAAAAAAAAAAAATTTATTCATTCCTTTTCTTAATGTTCGTTGTTATTGTGCATTGTTTAAGCTGTATCGTGAAATCCTGTTACTGTTAATATTTCCTATATTTATTACTTACTAATTCATTTGCTAATAAACTGTTTAATATTAAGCAAACATATGTTGATTTATTATAATCTAAAACCCGTGTAAACGATTACTATAAAAGACAAAAAAACGCCATTTTCATATTACAGTTTAAAAAAAGTTGTATTTTAAGAAAGATACAAGACATTAAAGTTTCAGGTACCTTAAAAATATACTTAATTTTTTCGGATCAGTTTACAAAAGCAATCCGGCTTTTGGTTTTCAATAGTTTGTCTTATTTAGCGTTAAAAATATAAAAAATACAAATACAGCATTTCTCGTCTCGCCGGCATCACTAGCTTTTTTTTTAAATATTTTTTTACTTTTTTTCAATTTGCACGATTGGACACCATTGTATAGTATTGGTATCGGGTTTAGCTATGCGTTCAGTCAATTCCAATAACGAGAACTGCTTCGAAAGTTACTTGTAAGGGTTGACCCAAACCAAAGAAAATAATACACTGGCTATTATTTTCTTTGCCCAAACATACATTCCTATTAACATATATAATTCGGAGATTTATACTAGAATTCTGGCACCAAAATATATTTCCTGTATAATCTTTCATATTATATGCATTTCATACATTCCAACGTTTGACAGTAATACACAAAACATAAAAGATTTGATTTGGACGAATGGTTCGCCGAGATCAAAGCCTACTTGATTATTCGCTCAAAAATTCGATACATTTCGGTTTTTTTTGTAAAATGGCTTAATTATTTGATTCGGCGTTAATGATAAACAAATTATATCATCTAAATATATGGTTCAATAAAATAAAATAAAATATGCGTTATGCATTTGAGGGTAACATGAATCAAGGCATGTACTTAAACATTTGAAGACAGCATTTGACACTGCAGTGCAGAAAGACTGGGCACTGGCGAAAATTTCCACTTTTATCATGACAATGATCCCTGAATGCACACACAGCTTACCAAGTACGTCAGTGACTGCTTTATAACTGTTGACATGTTATTAAAATGCCAGCCCAGTCACAAGATCTCAACGTAACTGAAAACTTATCTTTAATGTTAAAAGTTGCACAGTTTTTACATATCCAATAAAAATAATTTGAAATTTTAAATTATAAGGGATGGAATGCAATTACTAACAAATATACTAGGAAGTTGGTAGAATCGATACCTAAACGTATCTATGCCTACTCCGACCAATTAAGTATTAGATATTATGTTTTAAAAGTTCTATGGCTTTTTATAAAAAAAAAAAAATTATTCATTCCTTTTCTTAATGTTCGTTGTTATTGTGCATTGTTTAAGCTGTATCGTGAAATCCTGTTACTGTTAATATTTCCTATATTTATTACTTACTAATTTATTTGCTAATAAACTGTTTAATATTAAGCAAACATATGTTGATTTATTATAAGTATATTATTACCCTTGAACATATATTCTTATTATTATTTCAATGCTTAAATTTGTTTTAAATGCAACTGCATTATTTATACTGAGTCACTATATATTACTAACCTTACTAAGACAGGATACTAAATAATAATACCAAACTAATATATAAAATAATTTTCTAACTCTAATTCTAGAGCCCATTATTCCTCGAAACCGTTGGCTTTTTTTGTTTTACGGCATGCGCCGAAATTTATATACAGCAGCCAGCTGATGGCCGATTGTCTTTTGTCCGGAAAAAAGCAGACATGGGTGATTTGAATTTGAAACGCTCGCATCATTCGATGGACAAAAGCACAAATGTCTGGCCCGCTTTTTGCGTTAAGTTTTTTGTTAATGGTGATGTGTCTCGACGGACGGACCGGACCAATAACGTCTACTGCCGTCGGCAAGATCAAGTTTACCAAGGAATAGTTTTATTCTTAAATTCGTCTAAATAAACCATTTAAATATGCACAGGTAGTTTCAAGATAACTTGGATATATTTTGAAATTATATTCTGAATTTTGCGAATTTAAAACAAATAAAATGTTGGGAAAAAACGCAGATAGCTATATTATCTGTCGAAATAGTCATACTGGAGCCGCTTTTCTTGAAGAAATGCTCAGAGTTGTGTCAAAATTATGTTTAATTTTTGTACTTGAGGAAATTATGCGTGTAGCTGATAAGTCAACGGGTGGGAAACAATATTAAGACTTGAGAAACATTTCAGTTAGATTGTCTAGATTTATTTCATCAAACTGATTGATCCATTTCATCAAATAGATACGGTCTTGCACTGTACAAGGAACGTAGACTATTTTAAAGTAAAGATGAAAGAAGCCCAACAATAAGTGGTACAGATTGGTCAATTAAAAAAACTTAGAAAAGATAGTAGCATACAGTCCAAAATATAGTAACATTTAAAGCTTAAGAAATAAATTAGATGAAGTGAAATTGTTCTTAAAACTCAAACACATAGTCTAATTTTTAAATATGGATAGGTAATTAAAGTTACTTGTGTTTACACTTTCAAGGAAATATTATCTAAGAAACTAATAATTATATACAAAAGTATAGAACTTGCTTTACCATTCCGTATATCAATAAAGTACAAAAAATCGGAGAAAACACTAAAATCAGCTACACTTTACTATACCGGGTGACAATAAAACTACTACCCAGGACGCCATTTGAAAACGACGAGAGATAAAAATATGGAATTTGGTGTGTTGATACAGGTGAATATTGTGAACATTTGTAAAATAAAAACAATTGAATATCGTTCACGGTTTCCCCAGAAATGAACGCGACTTCGTTATTTTAAATGGAACACCCGGTATATTTTATGTTTTTTGAACTCTCTTAACAATTCTAAACAACTTCTGTATAACATAACCTATGTCTAAAATGTATAGTTTTCCAAATAAAGCAACTTAAATTTTGTATTTTATGGAAAAACAGAGTATGCCAGGATAAAAACAATCACGGTTATTTACTCTTTAGTCAAACCTTCATCCAACAAAATGTCAAAAAAAAAATGTTCCGAGTTTTAAAAAAATGTGTTTTCCGCAAATCTTTTTTTCAGGTTTTGATCAGACTCTACCATAACGGGTCAACTGACTGGAACAAAACCTTCACTACTTTTTTATCTTTTATCCACATATGACAAATGCAACTTCCATAGACCGCTGCAAACTTGAAAATTTGATACCCTATTTTCATTTTGTTAATGCTCATCTATAGTGTTTATCCTGACCTACTCCGTTTTTCCATAGAATACAAATAAATGGGAATTATGGTACATTTTTAAGTGGCTTTATTTGGAAAACTATTACATTTCAGACATAAGTTATGGGATACAAAAGTTGTTTATAATTGTTAAGAGAGTTCAAAAAACATAAAATATATAGGGTGTTCCATTTAAAATAACGAAGTCGCCGTCATTTCCGGGGAAACCGGAAAGATATTCAATTGTTTTTATTTTACAAATGTGCACAATATTCATCAACACACTAAAAAAATAAAACGGTATATTTTAATATTTATTAAATAGTTGTTTATTATTTTTATTTTATTTACGTTCATGTGGTATTCAAAACTCCACTGGGTGTTCCTAAATGTAGAGTAAATGTTAATATTTATGCCGCGAATAGACCGCCAGATCTGTCTGGCAGCCCCACGGAATTGAGAAAACATGTTTTTCGGTAACGCGAAGATCTGAAAAAATCTCGGAGGGTGATTTCTTTCACGATTACTATACTTCTCTTTTAAGAAGGAAGTAAAAAAACAGGCTCAGTATCAATCAAATATGGACAATTGCATTAAGGATTCAACATAACACGGCCTATAATAGTGAGAGACATTATTTTAGTGATAACAGAAGAATTTTCTTTAAGTAAGAATGGGTCCCATTTCGTATTTATTATTTTTGTAAATTCTGTTTGTCTTGTATATAAAACGAAAACGGGCTGAAAACATGCGTTATCTACGCCTCGCCTCCCATAAAATCGGCCTGCCGCGTTTTGTCAATATTAGATCTCCATCCTTTTATCGCTTGTCTCAAAAGACATCCAGTATGTGACATTATGTCGTAAAAGTGTGTTTATTATGACGTTGTAAAGATATCGCACCCCGCGTTTCCTATTTTATGGTCGCTCGATTTTCGAATATTTTTCAGATAGCGGCAATAAAGCAAGGTGTTCGATGCCGTCGTGTTTGAACTTTGAACGTCGAGTGTCCAAGTTCAGTTTTATTAACAAAACGTAAAAAATTCATTAGTATTTACTCGGGAGTAACTGTGATGCTAATATTTTAAAGCAATATAATAAACCATATAAAATCATGGAAGGAATAAATGCGTATCTTATAATTATTGATAATATTGGTCATAAAATATCGATTTATACTAATCAGACCAAGATAAGAAATACTTGAAAGTACCTTGATTTTGCTTTTTATTTTTGAAAACTTAAAAGGCTGTGTACACGTGCGAAAGTAATTAAAATGTAAATGAAAAAACAGACAGAAAGATACATGATTATAAAATCAATGCACTTAAAAAATTGCATCAAAGACATAACAAACGTTGACGTTTGATGTTCGTCAACGTTTATTTTGTCTTTGTAACATGTAAAAAAGCTTTTTTAAGTGCACTGATTTTAAAACCATGTATCTTTCTGCCTATTTACTGACGAGTAACACTTATGATGACTAGTTAGTCAAAAGCGCTCTGCTATAACTTTGGGTTTGGATAATATACACGTTATACAGATAGACGAGAGCAGTATTGTAATCGTGAAAAAATCACCCTTCGAGATTTTTTTAGATCTTTACGTTTCAGGGTCCCTAGATGTCGAAAAACATATTAATTGACTTCAAATTTTGGTCAAAAATTAAGGGTCATATGGGGATGACATGGTGACATTTTGGTAAAAATCCAATATGCAAAACAAAATGGCGGCCTAGTGGAATGTTGAAAAAATTATTACTTATATTATATATATATATAATGTGTTTTCATTCCGGGTGTACATCCGTTCACTACTGTCGTTCTGTCGTACACAAACCAGGGGCGCCTATCAGACCTATTGTTAGTGCTGTTAATTCGCCGCTACAAAAACTGGAGAAATACCTTTCTGAAATTATGCAACCAACTGTAGAAAAAGCTGATTCATTTGTAAAAAACTCGGAGCATTTCACTCGAATTATACGAGATATCGTCCTTGAAAAAAACGACATCATAGCAAGCCCAGATGTCAAATCGTTATATCCCAGTATTCCCATCGACGAAGCATTGGACAAGATTGCTATGAATGAGGATTTCCAGGCACATATAATAGAACTCTCGGAGCATTGCCTTTTTCTTTCAACGGGCAAATGTATAAACCAATGGATGGTGCTCCAATGGGGTCTTCGCTATCACCAGTAGTCGCGAATTTATTTATGATATACTTCGAGAAAGAAGCTCTTGAGAAAGCAAGTTTAAAACCCAAATTATGGATTCGTTATGTGGATGACATATTTATTATATGGCAACATGGTCATGCAGAGCTCGAAAAATTTCTGACTCACGTAAATTCAATCCACCCCAGAATACAATTTACTCTAGAGTTAGAGGAAAACAACAAACTACCATTTTTAGATGTTTTGGTCACAAAACTGCATAACGGACATTTCGAATACACCGTGTCTAGAAAACCAACACATACAGACAGATATTTAAATGCAAAATCACATCATCACCCAGCACAAATGCAAGCTGTGGCAAATACTCTAATATCTAGATCCGTGCGACTAACTGAAACACAGACGAGACAAAACGAACTTAAGGTAATATCTAGTGCTTTAAAGAAAAATGGCTACACAAATCGCACCATAGAGAAAGCTATTAATGCACAGGTTTCCCGAACAACGAACAACAAAAAATATGAACCGGGAAAGCAACGAGTAGTCTTACCATATGTATAAGGCACAACAGACAGAATCGGAAGAATTCTGAGGAAACACAACATACAAACAATACACAAGCCACAAACAACTATAGGTAAACTACTCGGAAACCCAAAAGATAAAATCAAACTGGAAAACCACGGAGTCTACAGTATTCCGTGCCAGGACTGTGAAAAGTTGTACGTAGGGCAAACTAACAGGCGAATATCAGCAAGAGTGGAAGAGCATAAACTCAGCATCAGAAATAAACAAACAACCTCAACTTTATTCCTACATCATCAGGAAACCGGCCATAAAATAAATTTCGATGGGTGTAGGGAGATTGCCAATATAGAACATTATAAGACCAGAATAATCCGAGAATAAAAGGGACGAATCATTAAAACTACCAACAGTATGGAAGACAATAATCGACAAATCTAAAATCGCAAAAACTCAAGCGCAATTAGCGCAACAACAACAGCACCATCCGGAAAACATAAATAACGACCAACGCCTGTGCAGATATAACCTTCGGCCCCGAGTGGGGGGTATAAAAGGAAGCGTCGCAGTCACCAACACTTCAGTCTCTATTCGGACGCTAGAAAGAAAGCTTGGAAAATGCCAAATGTGATTTTGAAGTAACTAGTTACTTCAAAAGTAACTATAAATACTTTTGAAGCAAATAGTTACTTTCAAAAGTAAAAGTTACAAGTTAGTTTACAAAAGTATCTATATTATAGTTACTTTTTTCCCAATTTCAAAAGTAAGTTAGTTACAAGGTAACTAGTTACTTTTAGTAACTATAGTTACCGAAAAGTATCTTTTTTATCAAGTTACTCACAGCTCTGCAGAGAAGAACTAGTAAAACTGTGGTACCAATTCAAGATGGCGAAACAAAATGACGACCAATAAAATGTTTGTAATCATGAACCCTCTCAGGTTTTACATATCTTCACGTTTTAACGTTTAGATGCTAAAAAAATATGTTTTATCAAATCCGTCTGTCTGCCATTGGTTTGCGGCATAGCTTACTACTTACCAGATTGACTTCAAATTATTCAAAAAATTAAGGGTCGTATGGGGATGACCTGGTAATGTTTTGCTAAAAATGCAATATGGCAAAATAAAATGGCGGCTTAGTGAAATGTTAAACAATTATTTTAGCGTCCTTGGAAGCCAAAAAAATTTGTTTTATCTATTCCGTCGGTCCGTCTGTCGGTCTGTCTGTCTGTTCGCGGCGTAGTTTAGAAACTGCTTACCAGATTGACTTCAAATTTTAGTAAAAAATTGAGGGTCGTATGGGGATGACTTGGTAATGTTTTGGTAAAAATCCAATATGGCGGAACAATGTTAAAAAACTTATTACTAAAAAACTAATTATCCAATTTACCTCAAATTTTGCACAACAATTAAGTGTGATATAGAGATAAACTGGAAAAGTTGTGGTACGAATTTAAGATGGTGAAACAAAATGGCGGTAAGATAAAATTTTTAAAAAATCAACGTACAAAAATCTTGTTTAATTGATTTTAAATTTTGCGGAAACATCGAATGTGAAAATTGGTCAAATTGGTATATAAATTCAACATGACGGAACAAAATGGCGGTTTGTGTCAGTGTAAAAACTACTTATTGAATTTATTTTAAATTATGCCCAACAGTCAAGGGTGGCATAGGCTAGGCATAGGTAGAAAGAGACTGGTAAAATGTTGGTAGGAATGTGTGTGGGTGGCGGCTCGTGGTGAATTATATTGGGAGGTCAATAACGAATTTAAAAATAGGCCTACTTAAAATAAAAATTAATATATTATCTTTAACTTGAGCTTTAAATTCTCTTGAAATTTAGGTCTACTCTTCGTTCTTTAGAATTGGAAAAATGCTGAATGACACGTTCGTTAAAATTGCACGCACATTCCTTTTATAAACAATTTCTCGATACTTAACATTGCTAAAGCGGATAGTCTATCTTGGCTCAACTCCTCAACAAAATTTATAAGCCCTCGAAAAAATCCTCGATTTTCAGACTAAGACATTTCATCATGGCCACGTAGGCCAGATCGAATGCCCCACAAAATTTTACACAATCTGTTATCAATTAGTTTTGACTGGAATAAAATTATTTGTATTGTATGTATTTGTATTAAAAGATGCCACTACTCTTCAAATACCTGAGGCTTCCAATAAATTCATAGTAATCCCATATGATCCCAGATATACGAAAGGTCTAGAAAAAGTATTTAAAAACGTAGGTTTTAGAGTAGCCTACAAAACGGAGAATAGTTTAAAAAATCTCCTCGGAAACCCCAAAAACAAAGTCGACTTGAGGGAGAGGAGTGGCATCTATGAAATTAGCTGTAATGATTGTGATCTAAAATATGTTGGGCAAACTAAACGCTCCATAAACATTCGTTTTAAAGAACACATGGCACATTTAAGATACGGAAGAACAGAAAAGTCAAGCGTTGCCCAACATGCTTTGGAAAATTGGAAAAATGCTGAATGACACGTTCGTTAAAATTGCACGCACATTCCTTTTATAAACAATTTCTCGATACTTAACATTGCTAAAGCGGATAGTCTATCTTGGCTCAACTCCTCAACAAAATTTATAAGCCCTCGAAAAAATCCTCGATTTTCAGACTAAGACATTTCATCATGGCCACGTAGTGCCAGATCGAATGCCCCACAAAATTTTACACAATCTATAATTTTGTTTAAAATATGATGATTTTTGTGTCTGTGTCTATCTGAGTGCGAATATCAACACTTCCGACCGTAGCATAATTCACCGAACATTTAATGTGATCTGCAGAAAACGCATTTTTTTTTATTTTTTCTTTTAAGTGTTTTAAGTCTTTAACACCGGTTTTGCACCATAATGAGTCCGACGAGTCCTTAGAAAACAACAAACAAACATAACAGTAAAATGAGTTAGAGACTTCACAACCACATATCCAGTTAGCTAAATCGTACATACTTTTGCGGAAGTTTCGATGAACCTCTTTATTTTTGTCTTTACTAGTTTGTCGTATAATAAGTGCTGGCAAATTGCGACCACTTACCTTGAATTCGGTTATTTTCTCAAAATTAAGTTCGTTAGCACTCTTTAATTGTTTAATTTTTTGCACTACCGACATTTTATTTCATCTACATTCACAACTCGAACCATAGATCACCTTGAAATTGGTTATTTTTGCAAAATTAAGCACTTTTTAGTTGTTTATTTTTTTGCAGTAGTCATTACCAACATTTTATTTCCTATATATTTCAAACTTACTCATAGATCATAAAAATAAGAAAATATATATTACAAAAAATATTATATAAATCAATTTTCATCGATTAAAAACGTCCGAAATAATATCGAATTAGAATATCGACTGCCCGACCTCTGAACAATTGAACTTCCGCATGCCGATGTGATGCCGCGACCGATCGATCGAATTATGAGAAGAGGCCGGCTGATACATTTTTTTGGGGGGTCATTGACCAAATGACCTTATGGAAGAGCCGCCACTGCTTTGGGCTCTTAAGCACTGCTTACTCCGCTGTATGATAGCTACGCCGCTGTACAGAATTTCACTACTTACTTAGCCTATACATGTCTATAATATTTATATCCTATAAATTGTAAATTATTTCAATTTTTATACGTTTTTAATTTATTTATTTTTTGTAACGTTATTTACGTAGTCTACAGAAAATGTATTATTTTGCTCCATAAAAAGAATTAAAGAATTTCAGGAAATGGTATTTTAGCGAATATATAATTTTTTATCGGGTCGGCTATATTTTGTTTTGCCAAATAAGAATCGCACTAAAAATTTACCAGTCTATCCCTATTTAACACTTAATTTTTGGTACTCAATTTGTAAACATTTCATTAAGCCCTCATTTTGTTCATAGATTTACACACATATTTTACCAGTTTATCTCTATATCACACTTTATTTTTGCGCAAATTTTGAAATCCAATCGATAAGTAAATTCATAATAATGATTTTTTTTACATTTTGGCCTCCATTTTTTTCTGCCATATTAGATTTTTACCAAAATTTTCATTTCATCCCCATGTGACCCTTTCTCAACCAAAACTTGAAGTCGATTAGATAAGCAGTTTTTAAACTTTGCTGTGTACAGACAGGAGAACATGTTTATCGGGGTCCAGGGACTCGAAAACGCAAAGATTTGTAAAAATTTCGGAGCATGATTTCTTTACGATTACAATAGGTAATTCCTTCTTTCGATTCATCGATATGGTTGTCGGTTGACTCGTTACCGTTCCTTTGTATTATTAAGTCGTCAAATTTAAGTTTGCCGTGTAAAAAACGAACATAACAGTGATTTTGTATTTACGCCCTAAATGCAGTTTTAGAAAATGTACAGTTAATAAGAAGTTTCAAAATCACTTTTCATAACTTGCTATACAAACAATACACTACTCCTGAACAGCTTTTCCAGTTTACCCAATTTACACAAGTCTGAAATCTTGTTTTTTTTTGTTGTATAAAACCGTACAAAACAGTACGAGTATTTTGTATTGTATAATAGGGGGCACCTAGGCCCCAATGGTTCACGTGTATATCTTCATTACAGGAATGTGACTGCGAACGTGACATCCAGTGAATTCCAAACTTGTCTGTCAAATGAAAGCCTGAAAAAATTGCCAAAAAGACAGGATCTATTTCTTTAAGGTTGATTTTATTTTTAAATGACGCCTGTAAAATACCAGATAAAAAGTATTGTATTGTATGTGATTGAATTTATGGAACCATTTATATAGGAAGCTATTATCAATTAATTTTGACTGGAATAAAATTATTTGTATTCTCCACAAAAAAAACAAAATAAATTAAATAATAAATTAGCTTTCTACAGTAATCCATTCAACGTGAAATTATAGTTCCTACTTTTTATCCCATGGAATGTGTCCACAAGCTAGATATTTTCATAAGCAGAAAGTAAACCTAATAGGAATTCCATTGACCTCTCAAGATATAATATTCTTGTGTTTCTCTTCCTCGGTCCTTCGGTAATTAACTTAAGCCAAACAAGGTTTGAAGAGAGAAACTGGGCTACAGACGAGAAAAATTGAGAAAATCGAGACGAAGATGTTTGTGCCTGGCAGAGAATGCGAAGAGGAGCAAGTGAGATAATGGATAATAATAAATAAAAGGGCACGCACGGTAGCTTACAGATGCTGCTCCCGGAAAATCAAGACGTCACGTTCTTTTGTTTCGGAGGCAGAGCTAGCTATGGGTAAAGTCGGCCACAGACTCTGGATAATACAAAAAAATATATTTCTGTTCCGAAAGTCGGTATAAGGAATTGACTGTGAGTTATTGACCCAAAAATTCATACAGTTATTGAACAAATAACTCTGTTAAATTTGTCACTGCCAGAGGTGATGTTTCATCCATGCGTCTTTGTTTAATTCGCTATATAAGGTTTCTCGGAAACCAATAAATAAATAACAACTGCTACTCCCCCAGTTTTTCTAATTTTTGCATTTTTCTATTATTTTTAAAGAAATGACAAAACATATCGAATGAAATGTCGTTTCAGTAGAATTAATAATAATAATAATAAAGGGTGCAAGAAAAACAGCCGAGGATGCAAGGAGCAGCTAATTACAGACAGCGTCATCATGGAATAAACCAGGAAAAATTATAGAAACCTTCATTCGGTTACATAGATTATAAAAAAACCTTTGATTCGATACCCCACAGTTGGCTAACCAGAGTGCTAGAATTATACAAAGCCAATGAAAACATCAGGCAATTTCTTACGGAAACAATGGGTACGTGGAAAACTAAAATCAACCTGAGAACACAAAAAGAACACATCGAAACAGAAGAGATCTACATCAGACGAGGTATATTTCAGGGAAATTTATGCAGCGCTTTGTGGTTCTGCCTCTATCTCAAACACACTAAATAACACAAACTTCGGATTCCAAATTAAACACCAAAAAAATAACCTACACAAAATAAACCATCTCTTGTACATGGACGACATAAAATTATACACAAGCACAAAGGCACAGCTAAAGAAACTCCTTGAAATTACAGAAACATTTACCCTGGACATCAACATGGAATTTGGTATAAGTAAATGGAAGCTACTTCATATTAACAAGGGACAGTGGAAAGACCACCCTACGACGAAACAACCAACAATGAAACCATAGATAACATGCTCAAAGAATAAACATACAGATACCTAGGCTTCCATGAAAGTACCAAAATTAACCACACTCATATCAAATCAGAGCTTAAGACGGAATTTAAAACCAGACTCACAAAACTACTAAAAACAAACCTGAACTCCAGAAATCTAACGAAAGCCATACCTATTCTTACGTATTCGTTTGGTATCATTAAATGGTCACACACAGACATAGCAAACATTCACATTCTCATACGCTCTGAAATCACTATACACAGGAAGTTACATCCCAACGCATGCAAGGAAAGACACCATCGAGAGAAAAGAAGGAGAGAGGTGAATTATAGATATACAATCGCTAAATAAAAAACAAATTTACGAACTCAAAAAATCCTTCCACAACAAACAAACTAACCTCTACAAGGCAATAGTGAAAGCAGACAAGAATTATACACCGCTCGACCTGTCTCAAACGAGCCACGCAGCAGACGCACACAGTCACATCCAATCTTAACTAGAAAAGATGAATACCTGTTCTGAAAAAACACTCTACGGAAGACACAGATACCACATAAAGCAAGAGCACATACATAAAAAGCTTTCATATACGTGGTTACAAGAAGGGCAGCTGTTTCCCGAAACAGAAGACTTGCTGCTTGCTATCCAGGACAAAGTCATAGCAACCAGAAACTACCAAAAGCACGTCATCAAGGGCACAACCATTGAAGACGACAGGTGCAGGAGATGTCACCAGCAGAGAGAAACGATCGATCATATAACGATAAATATTACTTATTGAATATATGTTCCGATTCGTTAAAATATTGTTTTATTCGTTAGTGCTTTGACAGTGCTTATTAATACTTCATTTCGTTTAGGTTTATTGGATTTTTTAGTTTTGCAAATATTAATTTGTTTTTTATTTCAAAGTCAGTCCTTAAAGTGTTTCTGGCCAACCCAAACTAGACGTCGATCGTAAGTGATTTTTGGTTTTTCGATTTGTTTCGTTAGTACTTTCTTATTTATAATATAGATAAAGTATGACTTTTATTATCTTGAAGAAAACACCCTTTATTTATTATTATTTGTTTTTGTGTTACAAAATATTGCTATAAATCTATTTTATTTCTAATGTTAAATGTATTTTATGTAATTTTTGATGTTTTACGTCAAAATTTTGTTTCTGGAGGATCCCTTAACAATTTAAGCAAACTGACACTCCATTTGCCATGATATTGTTTTTCCATGGCAGAAATGTCTTGGTGGAACCGTTCCCTATGTTCGATAACTCCCCCAAATTTTCAGGAAAGAAATCGAGAGAGAGTCCAGAAAGTGAATTTTGAGTGACTTGTTACATCCCATTCATTTATAAGCGTTAACTGGTTCACTCACAATATCTTTGTAATTTTCAGCATTCACATTTTCAAGAAAATGTACAACTAATTTAAAAGCACGTCAAGCTCGTAATTCAGCTTCATTTAGCAGACTGTCAAATATTTCATCTTTCATTATTGCCCTTATTTGTGGACCCACAAATATGCCCTCTTTAAGTTTTGCTTCACTAAGTCTGAAAAATTTTTATTTAGATACAAGAAAGCTCTTCCATTCCGATCTATTGCTTTAACAATTCTTCATCAATGTCTATTTTATATGCAAAGATGGAAGTAATACCTTTCGGGGATTAACTAATGGTTCTTTGGGAACATTTTTTAGTCCTGGAATTAGTTCTTGGGTAGTTGGCCACTTTTTCTGTACGTAATAACGATCTCGCACACGGCTGTTCCATTCACAAAGGAAACAGCAATATTTGGAATACCCCAATTGCATACCAAGAAGAAGAGCTATTACCTTTAAATCTTCACATATGGCCCATCCATATTCATTATAACGGATGTGATTTAGAAGAACTTGCATGTTTTCGTATGATTCCTTCATATAAACTGCATCAGCTATATGTACAGATGAATATTTATTACCGTTCTGAACCAGTACCGCCTTTAATTTAAGTTTAGAAGAATCGATAAACAGACGCCAATCATTTGGATCACGTTTCCGTCCTAATGCGTTAAACAAATTGTTGATATCTGAATACTATAACTACTTCTTGAAGAAAGCAATGTGTGAGGTCTTTTTGACGTTTTCGTTAAAAAGTAATGTTACATCACTGTGGAGAAAATTCCATCCTTTTAGTCCGGATGCTAAAAGTTCTGACTGCGATTTTGCTAGATTTAAATCTCGAATTTAATCATTAAGCTCGCCTTGCGAAATTAGATGTGGCGATCCTGAACAGCCTGGTACATCAAACAAAGGGACGGTTCTCATTTCCTTACAATCTCTGTATCACTTGAACTATTGGTAGATTCTTCTTCTTCAACCAAGGTCCAAGATTCTGGGGGTTTTGGGACAGGAAGTTTATCACTATGTTTGATGGGCCGTAAAGCTGATGATAGGTTAGGTGGATACTTAACAGTGTGCTTAGATTTTGGTCCAATACCTTTAATATTGGCGAGGCAAATAGCAATCTTAATATGATCTTTCGGTTCTCTCCAAATCATTGGTAAGAACATTTCACGATTTGCACCTTTTAACCAACCTTTTAATAAAGTTACATACGTTTTACAACAGATATGAGGTGCTCATTCTTTGTCTTGGTCTCCAACTTTAACTCCGAAATAAAGTACGTAAGCTTTTTGCACAACGGTTGTAAAATTACGTTTTTGCGATTTAAAAGTTAGGTCTCCACACACGTAACAAAAACTGCTGGCACTATTTACGCACTGCCTAGGCATTGTATTTAAAATTTGTCGCAGTCACAGCAAATTAAAAAACAAAAATTAGCGTACTCGAAACCTTTTCGTATTCAACACATAGAAAACGTAACTGATTCGGATATCGTTAGTCTACTACTAAATGTTATATTAGCGAGCCGTGCTGTTTAGAGTGAGACGTGCCATTTAGATGTAATAAACAAGAAGTGACTTGTTTAACGGGTCATGTGCATCGCCCTTTAAACATGGCCACATGATGCAATAAGAGGAATTTGGCGTATTGTAAATATGCACTTGCACGGAATATCTACGGGTGATAGAAAAATTCTGTTTTCACATTTTAGTTTAGGTATCAAAATTCATTAGAAACACGTAAAAATTGTGATGTCACAAAACCTGTGTTTATCAGTGTTAGTGTGTACATTGTTTCAAAATAAGACATAAAAACGTTATTTTACTCTTGTTGTATCATGCGTAACGCATTTTTTTTATTGGCATATTCAGAACAGTTCGTAATTATTCCTACAAAATGACAAAAACATTTGGCAGTCCGGAATTTAGGATCAGGGAGTGTGTAATCTAAACAAAACAGGTTAGGGATAAAGGTGCCTACACGGAGGGTTTCTGGAGTTTAACAGGAACGCATTAAGTTTGTATTCCACTGCTAGGCATAGCCAAAGGAGGGATATATCATCAGTGTCCACTGATGAGAAAGGTACAAGTCGCCCCAAAACAAATAATGGAAGCATGCTTGCGATCTTTGGATCATCAGTCACACGAATAATTTTTGTTTCGAGATATGAATGTTAAGTTTTGAAGAAGAAACTCATCCCCATATTCAAGGCTGCGCCTGCCTTGAAAGCTCCTTAAATATAGAAAAAAATGCATTTGAATAATGCGGGTGCTGGTGGCCTTGAACTGGGCAAACATTTACTGGACATAGTTTTGGTCCCCATTTATTATGATATTTGAATGTCCTTCCTCAACGTTTATTGTCTCCCATTTTAGAAGCAGATCTGGAAATTATATGTAGAAAATCAAAGAATTTCTTCATAGTGGTTACACGTGGTTACATGTTTTGCTCTTTCGAGCATCATCACACCTACGACAAAAACCAAAGACAATTGCATAAGAAAAAACAAAAACATAAAAAATTACCTTAAGACATATATAAAGTCTCTTTATGTTTTGCGCCTTCTCTTATATTTAAAAATAAAAACTCTTATATTTAAAAATAGAAAAAAAAACATCAAATTTAAAAGTTGTAGGGATAGAATTTTTTTATCATAAGGAACAAACATCGCAAATGTGTCAAAAAATACCAACTTGCGTTTTTTTTTTAAATGGGACACCCTATTTATTATTTTTTCATTGAAATCCCCGTAATATCTCTATTTAAACAATGTATACATGTTATCCATTTACTCTAACCGATTTGACCTGCAGATAACGATTAATTAGCTGTCATTATCAAAATTCAACGTTTTCATTCAACAAATTTCTTTGTATTGTGGGGTATACATTTAAAAAAAACTTTACATATTGTAGTGTTATTTTTCAAATATGGAGCAAATATCGCCGAAAATTCAGTGTAACATCTAACGGGTGTGTTCTGCATATTTGAAACCAGACTATACCTGAGCATAAAGCTTGATCAGTCCGCTCTTTCTTTTATGTAAAATATTGACAACACGGTTGGAGTAAATATATAACATAATTACATTATTAAAATTGGGGCATTACGAGGATTACAATGAAAACATTATACACACTTAGTTAAAAATATAAACAAATAAAGTACAGAAGGAGAGGTTATGTCCAACTAGGACATAGAACTAATCCAAAATCCAAACATACTAGCATAGTAGAAATTAACTAGTAGGTCTACTCCTGGGCAAATCCTTTGATCTATTTCTGCCACATTTTTTTTTCGCTTCGCGCGATCACTGGTGCCTACGGATATAGCCGAATCGTTGCGGAAGTTTCCGAACGCGCCGGCAAAGGAAAGTCGGGCACTAGCCAGAGATGTATTTAGGAAAATATGGACACACAATAAAATTAAAAATATCGTTTGATCATAGGGTGAAACGTGATAACGGAATATTGTAAAAACCTCTCATGTAAGCAATAGTACTTCTGCATCTGCAAGATGAGAGCAAATGCGGCAAAAATATTTTTTGTTACCTAAATCGTCTTAAATGTTTCTCACGTGTAAAAACCAATTTTTATTAAAGAATATCTTGTTATGTCTATTAGCTCATGAGTTAACCGGATTTTGGGCGTAATCAAGATAGATGATGGATCTAAAAAGGGCATGGAATGACAAAAAATTATTTTTAGGTTAAAATCACGTAGTATTTTCTTCTTACGGATTTTTGGGTATACACACTTAGAATTCTAAAATTTTAAATGTTGCCGGCGTACATACAATTATGAATTCAGATATTAGAAATATACATTCGTTAATGGTGACTTAAATAAGCATATCAAATTAATTAAATTACTAATTTTAAGCATCCAAAAACCGATTTAAAATTTGCGAGTTAAATTTTCCATTTAATCAAAAAATAGGTTGTACAATTTATTTAACATCTTATTTTAGAAATTGGTAGGAGTTTAAAAAGGGCAGTAATAAAACTTTAGAATCTCCTAAAAAAAAATAGAAATGAGGCTAAAAGCTGGAGGAGACAAAAGTTCAAGATTTCCTCAATAACTGTTTATTATTTTTGGATATACAGTTTTAAATTACTACTTACTTTCATTTCATTTTTATAACCCATATGGTCAAGAATATTCAACTTCACTGTTTTACATTTACGTTACGTTTAGGTGACGTTAAAACAGGAATTTGTTCAAAATATTAAACAGAAACATTTTATATTTTATTTGAAATGTGCCGATTAGAAGATCTAAACTAACTATAATTCATAAAACAAAATATAAACATTTTTTCGACGTGTTGAGACATCCAGCAGTAGCACACAGTAACGTACTCATTTTTGCCAATCTGACTCTGTTCTAGGACGCAACGCTCGAACCTCCCAGCTCGAACGACGGATCTGCGTCGCTTTGCATGCTGGCAACAATCTGCCGACTTTTGTCGGCAGGCGGAAAATATTTGGTAGAGTGGAAATACTGGTTTATTTCTACTATCCTACTAGAATCCTCTGCTAAATAACTTATTTTATTTAGGCCAGGATTAAGAGGACGCAGCACAGAGCTGTCGGGCCTCGGTAAGCATAGTCTGGCTTTTATGATGATAGTTGCGTAATACAAAAAAAACGTCAGTTATTTCTAAAGGGTGCGGCCCATCAAAACCTCGCCGCAGGTTCTGGAGCCCCTAAATACTCAGTGCTCCCGGATCCCATACATTCTAAATCCGACCCTGATTTAATTAATGGTATATAAAAATTTACCAAGTAATTTTAGTAATTCTCTAGATTAATTTTCAACATGTTAAATGACCTTACAAACTTGGCTTACGAAGAGGGTGTCAAACTACTATTTGCTATTTGATTAGTAGGTATTAAGCAATGCCATGTATTTCATTTAGTTGCTTTCTTTTAGAATTCATACTTTGTAAAAACACGTTTTTATATATTTTTTTTATTTTATGATTACTTTTATTTTATCTTTTTTTTTGTTATAAAAAAATGGATACTAAGAATTTTTGTATAATATACATTTTCTTAATAATATCCACGGCGCTTAAAAATGTTTAAATTTTACGATTTTTTGGATAGAAAATGTAATAATAATAGTAATTTTTTTTGTACTAAAACCATCCTGGAATGCTGCTTTACAACATGGTGAGAACCGTTTTCTGTACATACACACGTGCATTTCGAAAATAGATTCTACTTTTTTTGAAGTCGGTTAAAAAAGCAGTAACTCAATACATCGTAAACTCTGGCCTGTAGTTTATAATATGAGGCCCCGAGTTCTCTTAAAAGTTTCGTTTTGTGTAATTCTGCAGGATTACACAAGAGATATGTCATAACGTAACTGAATTCTGGATAAAATGTGTCAAGCCGGAGGCAGCTACTAATAAAAATATGGCGGGATTAATGTTTTAAACGTGCTTTACGGTTTTTCGTCGGTAATTCTGTCATTTCGTTGATGCTAGAAGCACAAAATGAGAGCTATAAACATTACGCTGTTCCAAATATATATGACCCAGGGGTGCTAAATTCTTTAAATCTACCAGACATACTAAACCAAATGCCTCTGTCTGCGAGAGAGAGAAACGTATAACCAGATAAGTGTTGTTTTCAGTTAAATTTGGAATATATCTTGTTGTCATGTTTACAAGGTTTTTGGCTTTGTAGACAATATTTTTTGGCAATAAACTGATTCCAAGAGTAAACAACAACTTTAATAAGAAATTATTTTCACAAAGTAAATAATTACGATACCTGTATAATAATAATGGAATAGTTAATGTTAATACATAACAAGGATCAACTTGCATAAGCCAAAAAATGTTTTATGAATATATCACATTTCGGCTTAAGTACCGGTATCCCGTTTTGGGTACTTTTGCGGGGTATCTCCGTTATTTTTATAGATAGAAAGTTGAGGTTTTCGCGATAGTGTGCTACTTTTTCGTAAAACTAATGATGCCGTTAACACAATTTTCATAGCGCTTTAGTTTTTAAGATACGTGGCTATATGTTGCATTTTCAGGCACCGCAACTATCAGATAACCTATCGAAAATGTGAAAACTGTTTCTTATATAAGTTTTTCCTTAGAACTCAATTCCACCTTCGGAATTAGTATACAGGGTCAGGTCAAAAAGTTGTCGGACCCTACTTTATTTTTTTAAATGGAACACCCTGTATATTTGTAGACTATAAACTTTGTCTTTTTTTTACCATTTCAAAAATGTATAATAGTATGCACTTTTTATCAGAAACACGCTCATAAATGACAATTTTCTGAAATTAAATGTAGGCTATGGCTATTGTTTATGACAACAAACAAAATAAATGTCAAATATTGGTTTTTGGATTGGCTTTTCGTTTATAAAGCAGTTTATAAACGTTCATTTGGTATTTTTATTTAATTGATATTTATAAATTTCTTCGAATAATGGCAGAATATGAAAATTCTGAAAAATATGATGCTGGTATGTTTTATACAGAGTAATGATAATTGTAAAGAAGTCTCGGGATTATATTTCCAAAGGTAAGTAAGCTATTATGGCTATGAAAATCTGAATTATCATAAGTTTTTGCTTGTTGGATATCCAGAAAGAAAGCAACCGTTTTTTGAGATATTTGGTCGTTTAAAAGCAAATTTTGTTGAGCACGGATCATTTGTTCACCCGCGTCCTAAAACATACAACAAAGAGAACAGGGAAAGAAAAGAAATAGATGTTTTGGGATATATAGAAGCAACACCTTCGTCCTCATGTAGAAAAGTTGAGAAGGAAATTAGTGTGCCAAAAACTGACGGTCAGAGGATCTTGAAGAAATATAAATATCATCCATACAAATTTAAAATAGTGCAACATTTGCATCCTGGCGATGCCTAGTACCGGGCACTGTTTTGCCAGTGGTATTTGTAACAAATCGATGCTAACGATTTATTTGGCAGACTTGTTATCTCGTCAGATAAATGCTTTTTTTCACAATCACCAGGAACTGGCATAGTGAAAATCAGCATTTAATGTTTGAAAGGCCAGAAGAAGGACACTTTGGAGTTGGGGTGTCATGTTTTATTTTGGGCAGACATACAGTTTCCAGGATCTTTGAGAGATGGCCTCCACGATCTCCAATTTTAGGTTTTTTAATGAGGGCTATACACAAAATGCAGTATATAAAACACGATACACTACGAGAGGCAATTCATTTAGTCTTTCGAAATCTGCGAATGAGACCAAATTTTGCATTAGAGGAAATGGTCGTCAATTTAAACATCGCCTTTAAAAATTAGTTTTTTTCTTTTTTTTGCTAATGTTATATTTTTGTGTTTGTTATATTGTTACTTTATGCTATAAAACTGTGGTTACAAACTTACTGTTTTTAAAAAATTCTATAGGTATTTTTATATAGGAAGATACCATATGCAAGGTATCCAATTCTTCGTTAGCAATATGTAACTTTCAATTGTTTATTATTGTTATTCATGGCCTATTATTAAATTATGCATTTAATTTTAGAAAATTATCATTTATTTGCGTGTTTCTTAGAGAAAATGCCTACTATTATATATATTTTCGAAAAGGTAAAAAAAGACAATTTTTATATTTTATAAATATACACGGTGTTCCATTAAAGTAGGTTCCGATAACTTTTTGACCTGACTCTGTATACTAATTTCGAAGGCTGAATTGAGTTCTACGGGAAAAGTTATTTAAGAAACAGTTTTCACATTTTCGATTATCTGATAGTTGACATACGAGGGGTGCCTGAAAATGAACGTTTTCAATTTAGCGCTGTAACTTAAAAACTAAAAGAGCTATGATAGTTTTGTTAACGGCATCTTTAGTTTTTCGAAAAAGTAACACACTGTCGCGAAAACCTTCTATCCATAAAAATAACGGAGATACCCCGTAAAAGTACCCTAAATGGGATACACTGTACATGGTGTCCGGATTTGGTTGCAAAAGCAGGGTATCTCGCTTATTTTTAAAGATAGAACCTTGCGGTTTTCACGAACCTGAGCTAATTTTTTGTGAAACTCATGAAGCCGTAAACAAAATTTTCATAGCCTTCTTCGTTTATGAGATACAGGGCGAAATAGAAAATTTTGCATTTTGGGACCCCCCTCGTATCTCGGTTATCTTTTAACTTAACGCAAAGGGAAAAATTGCTGCTTATGCAGTTTTTTACGCTGGACCCAGTGGCGTAATCATATTTTTCATTTGAGTTGTTATTTTTTAGATATGACCCAAAGTTGTGTTTTTTTAAATGTGACACCCTGTATATTTGTCCAGAAATTGATTTGTCCTTTTAAAAGCTTCTCAAAAATATATAATAGTATGGGTCTATTTTAATAAACAACAAAAATCCTAATTTTTATAATTATCATCCCAAATTTTGTAGTAGGAAAGTGACAATCGCGAGCGGATAATCGATAATTCGAATTTCGTCGCACCTTGACGAATAGTTAATTCGTATACGAGAATTAAAGGGCATAAGAACGAAATAGCTTCATCGTGCAAGAAGTTTTATTTCTATTGATCGCGTACGTCGTCAGCTGCTATTCAAACGGCAATCAAACAAAAACATTCTAAAAGTAATCCTGTTGGCATAACGGGCTCTCGCAGGAGGGTCGAAATCCTGCCATATAACCATAAAAGACAAAGGCCCAGCATGACTCATGGGGTCTTATAGTTATTTATTACTGCGATATGCTCTCTTGGTACGATTCACAATCGATGCTTGTTATATTTCTCCTGAACTTCGAAATATTTAGGAACATTAATTCGTTGTAAACTGTTGTTAAATTTCACTCGATATGAACTATCGAATTTTTACACATACATATAAAAATTCAGTGTAGCTCAACTACTTACTATTGGGTGGTAAGTTATTTTTGTTAATATCGCTCATCGCTGTTAAGGCCATTCCTAACGGCATATACAATTCCGAACCACGGACCTCTTCCACTGAAGCTAGGGGGTCTTGGCGAACAAGAAGTGTGCAAATACGTCCTCAAATCCGTGGGACATCCGATCCCACTCAGCCTGATTAACAACCTGAATGGAGAGCTCTGACAGAAAAACTTTTTAAACTCTTGTCTACGTGGATTTACCTCTACATGCATTTTGGCAACACACCTTGATGTACTGTTAACATTTTAACATTAAACATATAAACTGCTGGCCACTTGAAACAGTTCACCTGCATTTTTTGGTAAAATGTAAGTTCGAATTTTTCGTTTGTATGTTGCAAATTTTATTACATATAACCGGCGTAAAACTTATCTAAGCTAAAAAGTTATTTACACAGGGAGTTAAACAAGACTGCAAATTTTTAAATTTTTTATTTGTTCCGAAAATCTACAAAAACAATTTCTTAGTTCTAATTGTTAGATTAGCGTAATCATTGGTGAAATTGTAAAAAACAACAATATTTTTTGAGATATGATTTTTTTTGTCAAAAAATTTAATTTTTCTACATAATAAGCTGTAACTTTTTATTAACCATTTGATGTAAAGTTTTCTTGCTAGAGGGCCCTTAAGTCATATTTTTTTATAATGTGCACGGTCTGCACTATGCAGAAATATACAGGGTGTGAAAAAAATGTGGCAGGGTTAGTTAAAAACCTAACAATCCTAAAGATCATGTACACAAGAATTCAAATTTAAAAGTTTTTACTTAAGTTTCAGGTGGTAGTGAATATTTTCTCCAAACGGTTTTTAAGTTTCTCTCTTGATTTTAACAAATACAGATGTTGATTTTACAGCTAAATTTACCAACATAGGGTAACACAAGAGATATGTAAAACACAAAATTTCTATAAAAAAATAATTAAGTTACTTTCGCTTTAACCGGAAGTAACCCTTACTTTTTTATTTTAAATAGGGCCCTGTATATTTAACGGACTATCGTATTCAGCTTAAATTTGATTTTTAACGGTATATCACAAATTAAGTTTTGTTTTCAAAATGGCGGCTGGACATTTTTTCAAAATTCAACATTGACCTGTCATGACAAAAATGCAGTCACTTACTGCAATTTTTTTAATGACTTTTTATATTTTTTTTACATTCATTTTCGTTGTAAAATTGTCTTTTTAAAAATGTACTAAATGTCGAGTCAAATGGTAAGCTTTATTTTTAAAATGACTATAAATTAGCCAGTTATTTTAAATAAAAACTCTCCCGATTTGTCCAAAGTGGCTGGCATAACGACACGATACATTTTCAAAAATGCAATTTTACAGCGAAAATGACCATTAAAATATTGAGAAAAATTATACAAGGTGTCAATAAAAAATATCCGAGTAAATTGCTCATTCGGTAATTAATAAAGCTTATTTTCGAGTGAATAAAAGAAGTATTTTGTAAAATGTGACTGCATTTTTATCATGAAACGTCAAAGTTGCTTTTTCGAAAAAAGACTGTCCAGGCGCCACTTTGAAAACAAAACTTACCTTATGATATATCGTTGATAAGCTAATTTTAAGCTGAGTACGATAATTAATAAAAAATTCTATTTAAAATAAAGAGTAGGGGTCACTTCCGGTAAAAACGGAAGTAATTTTTAATTATTTTTTTATAGAAAACTTACCTCTTCTTGAATTATAGAAACGTCTTATTTTTAATTTTTTTGATATTTTTTGAAATAGTGGCAGTCTGTTACATGTCTCTTGTGTTACCCGATGTTGGTAACTTTGGCTGTAAAATCAACACCTGTATTTTTTAAAATAATAAAGTTAGAGAGAAAATTAAAAACCGTTTGGTGAAAATACTCGGTACTCCTTAAAACTTAAGCAAAAACTTTTAAATTTGAATTCTTTTTTATGCTACAGGTTTTTGAAATATACATACATGATCTTTAGGATTGCTAGGTTTTTAACTAACCTTGCCACATTTTTTCACACCCTGTATATTTTCTGGGTAGTGCAGACCGTGCACATTATAAAAAAACATGACATTTTTAAAAGGTCAATTTTAATTAACATCTTATTAAATTATTTTTAATACGAATTTTCTTACAAGTAGACGTTTTGAAAATTGTTGAGGGAGGACTAACCGCTGCTGTTTATCAAAATATTTTTCGTCGAGAAATAATTCCATCAGTTGGAGTGGTAAATAAAATAGAAAGGATTATAATTTCCAGCACGACAATACAACAATCCACAAAGCAAGAATTTTTAGGGAAAAATAACAAAATATATGTACAGGATTTTAGATTGTGAAGTCAAGAAAAACTACGAGAGAAGATATTGACGAATGGAATGAAATAACTCCAGAATTTCCAAGAAATTTGGGTGTCAAGCATGCCACGTAGTTTACAAGCCCTCATCGACAGCAACGGTGCAATGTCGAAATATTAATTATTATGTATTGCTCTTTTTATTTATTTTTCACAAATAGAGTTTAAATATTAATGACAATATAAATTTTGACATGAGATAATGCCTTTATTATAATAATGTAAAAAAAAACCATAAAAAACTATTCCAAAACAACTAATTTTGAAAACCTTTTCACAACATACCACTCAATTAGATTGATATTCATCCACTTTTGAACCGACTTCAACAAAGGAGGAGTTTATCAATTTGACCCTACTTTTTTATGTATATACATCGGTTACTACGCGATGGTCTGACCAATTTGGATGAAATTTTCAGAAAATATTCGAGATATTACGGGGTGAGCCCATAGCAATCATATTTAAAAAATGGCGGAAGCCATATCATCAGGAAAAGAAATATGCATGTTAATATCGTGTTTCATATGGTTTTTAGGATTTTTGATGGCACTATATTCAATTTTAATCATCTTTTTAAATTTTGACAATTTTTATAATATTGATACGGTGATTCTGGCAAAATTTCATATGCAATGGATCCAGTAGCTACTTATTTATTTTATTACGGACCTCCAAAATTTTAACCTAATTTTAGTCTTTAAAACTTCAAATTTTGTATAAATAGGGCTAAAAAGGATGAAATAAAAGTTTTTATAAAAAAAATAGAACCGACTTTAAATTAAAGCACTAAAAAACAAATAAAATAAAAAAATATTTCACATTAAAAATTTGACTTTATCGGTGTCAAAGTAAGAAGGACCGTGTCTATTGAATGCAATATAAACTGACCGGCATTAAGATCGGGCACCAAAAAATAATAAGGAAATTTGATGGTCAATAACTTGTTTGTTTTTGGGTCGACTTCATTGATTTTTAGCACAATACAGGAAAAATATCGTACTTTTTGAAACTTCTTTCATAGAACATAAAATGTCTTCCGCTTATACCAGGACAGTCAAAAACTAGTTTTTTGGGTCTAACTTTTGAATTTTTTGGGTCTAACTTTTGAACACCCTGTCTTGCAAACAAAAATTTGCAAACTTGTTCTACTTCAAGATGCATCTTTTTTGAACATTTTGTTTTTGATAGCTCAGTTTTTGACAACGATACGAGGTTTTACAGAAAAGATTAAACATTTTCAAAAACGACTTTCTATTGTAATTCGGCATAACAAACGTAACCAACAACATGCATTAACAATTACACCCGTATTTTTTTAAAGAGGTTTAAATTTAGACCAGGTCTAACTTGACAGTTGTAGGTTTAAAACAAACATTTTTTCTAAATACCACAATTGCAAAATGACACTGACATAAGCGAAATATAGGTAACTGGCGAACTATGAGTTTTAAGTACCATGGCAACTAGACCTGGTTTATCTCTTAAACTTTTTTAGTGAATACAGGGGTTAAAGTTTAAACGTAAAAAAAAGTAAAAGTATTAATTATTAATATCGTGTGTTTCCACCGCGAGCTTATATAACAGCCTCCATGCTTCTTTGCACACTTGCTACCAAACAACGTATATCGTCTTGAGGAATAGCTGCTCATTGCTTGGAAAGCGCCCTTCCTAATTTCTCTAGTGTCATTGGTGCAGTTACCAAAGCACGTATTCTTCTCCTTAGTCTATCCCAGAGATGCTCAATCGGATTAAGGTCCGGGATGTAAGCCGGCCATTCCATCCGCTCTATATTCTCGTCATCTAAATATTCCTGTACTATTCGTACTACATGGGGTCTGGCGTTATCATGCATCAAGATAAAGCGTTCTCTTATCAAGCCTCTATGGGGGGCAACATACTCTTCCAAAATCTCGTACACGTATCTTTCGGCATTAAAAGTACCCCTTCGAATTAACACCAACATCATGAGGGAACCGCCTTGAAAGCTCACCATCGCACTGAAAGTGTATTAGGCATACCTTTTTCCCGTTCGACGCCAAACACGTTGTCGACCATCTAGAGATCTGAGGCAATTCCTAGATTTGCCTGTAGACAGAACATTTTTCCATTCATTCTCGGTCCAGTGACGATGTTCCCTTGCAAATCGAAGACGGGTGACCCGATGTTCTCTGGTAAGCTCTGGTCCCGTTGCAGGTCTTCTGTAAAATGGGTTTGCTCCGATCAGCCTTCTTCACACCATTCTTTCGCTGATATTAACATTCCTTACCGACTGCAATTCACTACAGATTCGCACAGGTGCAGAACGTCGGTCACGTGGAGATGAATTGATGATGAACCGATCATCGCGATATGTGGTGCTTCTGGGCCAAGCTGATCCTGGACGGCTGGCATAAGAACCTATTTCCAAAAATCGAGAGTAGACACGTTGCACTGTACTTATCGAACATCCATATCTTGCAACATACGTTTGGTTTCTTCCGTCTTGTAATAATGCCACAATGGCAGCCACTACTTCTGGACTTAAAATCATTTCTGCCAAAATGTATGGCAAGACAACCACAACTAATAATGACAATTCAATATTATTACTTATGTCAATTATTGGTCTACCATTATTTTCATAGCTGCTCTGATTCAAATCAAATGTATGACGTACAAATACCAAATTTGATATTTTTGCAAAGTATTCGTTAAAATTGTGTATCTGCGACAAAAATAGAGTTATCGAGGTGAACAAAAAAACAAAATGTTTGAAAAAGATGCATCTTGGTACAGAATGCAAACCTTTTGCACTGCGAGATAATTCTACAGGGTGTCCAAAATATAGACTGAAGAAACTTATTTTTGATTCTCCTGGTATAAACACCCTTCGGAATATATTTTCTCTTTGATGAAAGAGGTTTCAAAAACTAGAATATCATACCTGTATTTTGCCAAAAAATCAATAAAATCGACTCAAACACAAAAAAGTTATTGACCATTATTAAATTATGTTATTATTTTTAGGTGACCGATTTTAATGACGGTTAGTATATATAGAGACTCTAGGTAAATGTCTGTGATTAAGTAATTAAAATAGTTTGAAGTCGACTTCATAAAGTTAAATTTTAAATGTGGTATCTAATATTATTTTTATTTTTTTAGTGTTTTTTTTTTTTGAAAAAAAGGTTCTATTTTCTTTATAAAAATTTTTATTCGAGAACTTTTTCTAATGGTCTATTCTAGCAACATATATTGATTTTTTTTCTTGTACCAATATTTTTTGGCAGCAATGGTACTTCGACTACTGGTTGCAATTTAGACATTTAAAATTAAAAAAAAAGATGTTTCAGAATGATGCGATGTTAAGATAGAGCTAGGTATTTTCATTTCTTCGAATAAATAATTTTCGTTACATACATAATCCACAGTACATAATTTTACGTGTCACTAGGTATCGGACTAATGTCTGTTCTCCCCGTCTATTTTCCATTCCACCTGCTATTGGAATTATTCCAATTTCATTTTTAAAATGGTCCGTTTCCCATAATTGAAAAATTCCTGTGAGTCCCGCAGTCGAAATTGAAAATACAAAAAAGCTCTATTTACAAATACGATCACGTATGTGTTTTTACAATTGCGACACTGGCTCTGTTCAGTTCGAAATAGCCATTGAAACTGTGTGTTCTTTTTTTAGTTAATACCAACGAGAATAGTACGTAATTTGAAGTTCGAATTTGTTTGCAATTCATTTTTATTTATTGTTGTTTACTTTTCAATTTTGAACACACTAAACTAATTTCAATTTGAAATAAAATGTCAATCAGGTCAATTTTATTTGTTTCTTTTTTTGGCTTGTTTAGTCAGAAGGTTAAGTGCAGATGTCTTATCGGGGGGTTGAGCTATCTTCCGGACGCTTCCACAAGTAGTGTCCCCCACCTGTGGCCTTCACTTAGTCACAATGGCTATAGGTGACATATACGCTTCTTCTAGGTCCAAATCCTATAGCAATCCTGGATACCCGTTCCCACGTCGTACCATAATCTTAAGAGTAGG
The DNA here is from genome assembly GCA_030620095.1 of Kuschelorhynchus macadamiae. NCBI lineage: Eukaryota > Metazoa > Arthropoda > Insecta > Coleoptera > Curculionidae > Kuschelorhynchus > Kuschelorhynchus macadamiae. The sequence continues at coordinate 1,625,790 of JAUTXW010001345.1, forward strand.
GAGGATGCGGACCTGAGTTTGTTAAGTACATTTCTCTGCCTCTGTTGATGTATCCATCCGGCGTCCACCCTGGAAGTGATCAATGAAAAAAACATCTTGAAAGCAACAAGCCCTGGTTGTGGTGAATAAAAAAAAACACCCTGGATGGATTAATGCCTGATGATTAATTTTTAGCCACACTGCACCAACGCAGTGTCGCAGCGGCAAAGCAACAACGCTAGCTGCTACATTCTGCATCAGTAACAAATATTCTGTGACTTTAATCGGAGAGCTCCTACGTAAGGGTGGTCTCTAAGGGTCATAATTACCATCTTTTAGATTAGTCTGCGTGGTAGCCTAGCATAAGCGATGTTCTTAGAGAATACATATATACAGGGGACGGTAAAACAATCAGATATGAGATCAGTCTTATATCTACACTATTGTGCAATTGGAGTGAAATTTTTTAAAAATTTAACCTAAATTTAAAGGGCTATAAATTGTAAACAAAATTGTATGTTTACAAATGGTTTTTATATTTTCTAGGCTTTTATTAGGTGTTTAGGATTTAATTCTGCATCATTCCATATATATAGTTTATATTCCAAAAATTAGTAGTTTAGAAGTTATGACCAACTTTCTATAATAATTCGGATATTTTTGTTAAAAATCTAACTAAACCTAAATAATATCCTATTCTAAGTTTTTTTTAACATTATAATTAAATTTTACATTAAATCAACAAGTAATGCAAGAAAGAAAGTAACCAATTACTTATTACAAAACATTTTCGACATAACCCCCGTCTTTGGCAATACAAGTAGTATACATGGTTTCAATTCTCGCAATAGCATTTCTAACCGCGTCTGTTGCATTAAGTCTTTCTACCTCTTGCCTAATTCTCCTTTTTAAATCTTGAACAGTATTATACCTATTTTTATACACCTCGTTTTTTAGGTTTATTATTAAAATTATTTTTTTAAAATCCAGGGGTGTTAAGTCGGGGCTCCTCGCTGGCCAATCTATGGTCCCGTACCGACCAATCCAAATGGAAACCGTTGATTCAAACAATTTCTAACAGGCACTACAGTGTGATATGGAGCACTATTTTGTTGATAAACAAGCCCTTCTTTAATATCGTTCGGCATATTGTCAATTAACGGAAATATTTCGTTCTCCAACAAATTTAAATACCTCTCACCATTCAGAACAAAGTCATAAAATACTGGACCTATTATTCGATCACGGATAATACCACACCACATATAAACACTTCTCCGACCCTGTTTTTTCATTTCTTTTACACGATGTTCATTTGAGTTACACCAGTAATGAGTATTTTTTCGGTTGAACATGCCGGCCGTATTGAAAATTGCCTCATCGGTAAAAAAAATATTTTTAAAAATGTCAGTTTCAAAATGATGGTCCATCATGAGAGAACAATAAAAAAACCTTGTTTGAAAGTCGTGTTGGGATAATTCCTGAACTTGTAAAAATTTGAACGGATAGTAGTTATTATCAGTTAAAGTCCTTTGAACACTAGTCTTACTAATTCCCGGTAGATCTCGGGATGCATCTCTTTGCGAATTTTCGTTGTTTTCTTCAAAATACAGGAGAATTTCTAATTGCTTTTCTTCTGTTAGGACAATTTTTGGGCGCCGTTTTTGTTTATTGATTACCACTTCACGTTCAAGATCACGAACAATTCGTGAAAAAAATATGTTTCGTGGGTACCCGTCTTGCAGGATACAACAACCGATACTAGGGCTAATGCTGGACTCTTATTATTTCTTATGTAACATTCATGAAGATTTAAACGCTCTTGGACACTGTATAAAGCCATTTTTCCTTCAAAAAGAGTTAGAGGCAACTAAATGTCAAATAAAAACTGTGTATTTATTGGTGTCCAGGCAACAATTTTACTAGTTTTGTTTTTCAATGGATATCTTGTAAAATTAAGACGCGTTTAGAAATGCTACTATTGCGAAAATTAAAACCGTAACCGTAATATTATACTACTTGTATTGTCAAAGACGGGGGTTATGTCGAAAATGTTTTCTAATAAGTAATTAGTTACTTTCTTTCTTGCATTATTTGTTGATTTAATGTTAAATTTAATTATAATGTTATAAAAAATTTAGGATATTATTTAGGTTTAGTTAGATTTTTAACAAAAATACCTGAATTATTATAGAAAGTTGGTCATAACTTCTAAACTACTAATTTTTGGAATATAAACTATATATACGGAATGATGCAGAATTAAATCCTAAACACAATAAAAGTGCTAAATACAGGGTGTTCCATATAAAAAAATTAAGTTTTTTTAGTTACAAAAACATTTTTTTGATGGTCATTTGTGACCACCCTGTATAATGGATTTTCGCTTTTGATAGGTCAGAGTATTAAATATTAACCATTTCCATGGATCCATAACCAAAATTCACAATTTTAGTCTTCAAGTGTCAAAATTTGTCTCTCTAAATTAAAAACTCTTATTAAAAACGCTATTCTTTTAATCGTTTTGGCTTCTCCAAGGAAGTTTTGAAAAAAAAAGTAAATACAATTATGCATTTCCGAATGTTAAGTTTACTTCAGGGGCGTACTAATTAATTTTTCAGACCGTCATATATCTTTCTTATTTTCTTAAATTAAACTTTGTCTCCTGAATTCCGTAAAGGGTATTTTTACTTTTTCTTATTATTTTTGATAAAAGTGACTTTAAATCTCGGGTCGGTTTTTTAATTTCATAGAATTATTACCAGTAATCTGAGTAATTTTGATTATTTTTCAAACTTAATTTTTTTTAACATAAAAACTACTTTCTTTTAAATTACCAATTCCAGGTCTTTTTGCTAAATATTATTATTGCATTGCAATTAAAGTTATACCTAACTAAGTATATTTTCTTCTTTATTAGTAAGTCTTCGTATACCGAATGTGTAAAAAATATATAATTATTTCTTTTCAAATGAACCTTACAGGATATATGCAGATCAGATAGAGATACATTCTAAGTTATTCTCAGGTGTACAGAGTGCGTCAAAAATGCCATATTAAAGTTACATTTTTTTAATGGATTACACTGTATTTTATTGTATATTTGAATTCCCCAATAAAAATAGGGTTAAAATTAATCAAATAAAGGCTGCCTTTGCCTAATGACGGCATTACTACACTTACTAAAAAATACGGAAATTATTACAAAACGTTTCATCTTTAATTTAAATGGTTTGCTTGCAAACGCTTTTTACATTTGTAGGCTGTTTTTTTGGGGGATCTAATGTTTTGAAAACATTTTTACATAATGCATTGGTATTTTCGGTTTTTAGTTCAGTGCCATTTATTCAAATCGAATAATTGGGAAATCAAAAGCTTTAGAAAATACCATAGAACACAGTATCATGTTTAAATTCATGTGATTAGTGATTGGGACCGAAGCGTCGGAATAGAAAGTTAAAAAATGCCATTCTGTAATGGACAAAATTTACAATGAAAATGTTAATTATGCAACTCCTCAAAATATAGTGAGTAAAAAATTAAAATCAATTAAAATATTTTAATTTTTTGTTTTCGACAGTTTTAAAATGCGTCCATTTGTCGCTTTAAATTTTTTTCCTCTTACTTTTCTGCGAGATCCCAATGAGCATGAGCGTCGAGTTTGCAAAATATTGAAAAATTATTCTGCCTATGGTTAATATTTGCATGAAATTTAAAAAATTATTAACCACTGTTTTTTAATATACAATTTGCACAATTCAGGATAAAAGTGTGATTTCAGAGAATTAATTAAAGTTCATTTAAAAAGAAAGTATCGTTCAGTAGTTAGAGAGGGACGTGTAAGTTGTGCCCAACCCTCTATAAAGGTTTTAATAATTATATATTTTTTAGACGTTCGGTATACGAAAACTTACTAATAAAGAAGAAAACGTACTCAATTAGGCATAACTTTATTTAAAAAAGTGCCTAGAATTGGTAATTTAAAAGAAAGTGATTTTTATGTTAAAAAAAGATTAAGTTTAAAAAATAATCAAAATTACTCAGACTACGGGTAACAATTCTATGAAATTGAAAACCGTCCCGAGGTTTGAAGTCGCTTTTATCAAAAATAATAAGAAAAAGTAAAAATACCCTTTACAGAATTCAGGAGAAAAAGTCTAATTTAAGAGAATAAGAACGATAAATAACGGTCTGAAAAATTAATTAGTACGCCCCTGAAGTAAAGTTAACAT